>CM027123.1:58838439-59370635 GCA_015476505.1 Urochloa ruziziensis | reverse complement strand
TCCCAAGATTGCCAAACCTATCACCAAACTTCTGAAGAAGGGAGAAAAATTTAAATGGAGTGACAAGTGTGATGAAGCATTCCATACTTTGAAAAGACTCCTGACATCTGCCCCAGTTCTTGCTCAACCTGACACTTCCAAGGTTTTTGATGTTTATTGTGATGCATCAGGCATAGGACTTGGTTGTGTTCTTATGCAGGATAATCGAGTTATTGCTTATGCTTCTCGCGCTCTTCGACCTCACGAGAAGAATTATCCGACACATGATCTTGAACTTGCTGCAGTGGTACATGCCTTAAAAATTTGGAGGCACCATCTTATGGGTACTCATTGCAATATCTATACAGATCACAAGAGCCTCAAGTATATTTTTACCCAAGCTAATCTCAATATGAGGCAAAGAAGATGGTTGGAATTGATTAAAGATTATGAAATTGAAGTTCATTATCATCCAGGCAAAGCAAATGTAGTTGCAGATGCACTCAGCCGCAGGGGTAATTGTCAGTTCATATCTTTGAGACCCCAAAATGCCACTCTTGCTAAAGAGTTGGACAAATTGAATTTGGAAATTATTCCACAGGGTACTTTGAATCACCTTTTGATTCAACCTACTTTACAAGATCAGATTGTCGCGGCTCAGTCTAAATCTAAAGGAGTACAGATCATTAAGCAAAAGCTAGCTGAAAATGATGGAAAGTATAAATGTTTTCGTCAAGACGATGAAGGAGTTCTAAGGTTCAATAATCGGCTAGTGGTTCCTAAAGATCCTGAGCTTAGGAAGAAAATTCTTGATGAGGCACATCTTTCTAAATTCTCTATTCATCCAGGGAGCAGCAAAATGTATCAAGATTTGGGAGAAAATTTTGGTGGACCCGAATGAAAAGGGAGATTGCTAAATATGTAGCAGAGTGTGATACCTGCCAAAGGGTGAAAGCTAGTCACTTGAAAGCCGGTGGAACTTTGCAACCATTGCCCATACCTTCATGGAAATGGGAGGACATAAGTATGGATTTTATTGTGGGTTTGCCATTGACTCCTCAGAAACATGACTCCATATGGGTTATTGTTGATAGACTCACCAAGTCAGCACATTTTATTCCTGTCAACAATGCTTTTTTAGCAACTCAATATGCTGAGATCTATTTGGATCAAATTGTGCGTTTGCATGGGGTTCCAAAGACTATCATTTCGGATAGAGGTTCACCATTTATAGCTCGCTTTTGGAAACAATTGCATGAGCTGTTAGGCACTAAACTAATTCAAAGTTCAACTTATCATCCTCAGACCGATGGGCAAACCGAAAGAGTGAATCAAATTTTGGAGGACATGCTCAGAGCTTGTGTCATCCATTACGACAAGAGTTGGGATAAAAGCTTATCTTTAGCTGAGTTTTCCTACAATAACAGTTACCAATCCAGTTTGAAAATGGCACCATTTGAAGCTCTTTATGGTCGAAGGTGTCGAACACCGTTAAATTGGTCGGGAACTGGCGAGAGAAAAATCTTCGGTCCAGACTTGGTTAAGGAGGCCGAGGATAAAGTCAAGATTATTCAGCAAAATCTTAAGACCGCGCAATCACGGCAAAAGAGCTATTCTGACAAAAGAAGAAGACCTTTAGTTTTTAACGTTGGGGATCACGTTTATCTTCGAGTATCGCCAATTAAAGGTGTTCAGAGATTTGGAGTCAAAGGAAAATTAGCTCCTCGTTTTATTGGACCTTTTGAAATCATTAGTCAATGGGTCCAGTTGCTTATGAGATACAACTGCCGTCCTAGCTTGCAGTTATTCATAATATCTTTCATGTATCTCAACTTAAGAAATGTCTTAGGGTTCCTATAGAAGGAATTGCTCATGAAGAAATTGAGTTTGAACCCGACTTATCATATGAGGAACAACCTTTCAAGATTCTGGATATTACTGAAAGAGTTACTCGAAGACGGTCCATTAAATTTTATAAAGTTCAGTGGACTCATCACTCTGACAAAGAAGCAACATGGGAACAAGAATCTTATCTCAAATCCAAGTATCCAGAGTTTTTAGATGCTGCATTAAGGTATTCTACACTCTCTCTTTACACCGGAATCTCGGGACGAGATTCTTTTAAGGGGGGAGGGCTGTGACACCCCGTGTCACTTTTGAAAAATTTATCATGCACATCTACTCATTGTACAAAGTTTGTGGTGCTCATCATGTTTTTGAACTGAGTATCATGTTTGAATGGACTCCCAAAAGTCAAATTTCGTTTTTAAACTTCTTTGAATTCAAATTTGGTTAAGTTAGAAACTTTTCCTTTTAACCCTTTTGGGGGCTTGTTTAAAATTAAAAATGTTTAAACAAGTGGCTTTTGGCCAATTTGAAAATTCATTAGTGAACTATCTACTTTCAGCTAGAAGTTTTGGTTTTGAGCAAAAACATCTTTTACTTGCTCAAACTCTTGGTCAAATAGTGGTCAAACTGCTGATTTCAGCACTTCTGAAAATTGGCTAAGTCCAAATTTCTGACAGCAGTTTTGAGCCAACTTTAGAGCTCTATATCTTTTATTTTTCAATCTACCCAAACCAAATCAAGTTCATGGTTTGAAAGCTGGTAGTTTGAACTCTTCAAAAATCATGAACAACTCCAGGATCTCAAACTCTAGCTATTTCTTTTTCTTGCTCAAAGTCAGCTAAATTCAATTCAGTTCTGGGACTTAGAAAATTTTCTGAGTTCGAGTTTTTGGCCGAAGTTTGATCGAGTTTATCTCTCAAACCAAATCTTTTTGAACCTGGTGACTTTAACAAAAGTTGTTCCCCTTGGTACCATCTACAACTTTTGTATTGGAGTTTTGGAAAGTTTATACACGAAATCGCGAGTTTGATTCAAGTTTTTGGGAGTGTTCCGGCGGTCACTGTTGCATCTGAATCGAGTTGATCGATTCAGATTTCAGACAGGGGCGAGCTGGCCGTCGGTGGCCGCTTGTGCCACGCGCCGCGCTTCACTGCCCTTGGACGCGTGCCGTCGCTCCGCCTCGCCAGGTTACTCCCAGGCATGCGTTTTGCTGCGCTGTCGAACCACGGGAACGCCACCATTGCCGGCCACCCGTCGACTTCTCCACAGCGACTGCCAGAGGGGTCTTGAGCTGTCGCTCGGTGAATTCACCACGGTTAACCCGTAGTTGTCCAATTCACCGCGCCAGTAACTCTCTCACATCGCCCTCGTCGTCCTCGTCCACTCCGCCAGTTTCGCCACCCTCTCCAACGCCGGCAATCCCCAGAATTCCGGCCAGCCATTGCCGCCGTCCCACCCTCACACGGAACTGCACCTTCCCATCCTCCTCCGCCTCTCCAAACCGCTCAAATGGTTACTCCATGACTCCCTGAAGCCGTGCGCCCTCTCATCGTGAACTCCGAGGCGTCGGTGAGCTCTAGCACCGGCCATCTTCTCGGTTAACCGCCGCCGGCCGTGGACATATGCCAATCCGTTGCCAATCCTTGGGTTTTTCATGCCTAGGTGGTGCGGTTTGGAGTCCTGAGGCCGTGGGTCATCTCCGGCGCAGCTCCGGCCTTCTTCTCCGGCGAGCCCGGCCGGTCAACCACGCGGCGGCGCGCTGAGCGCGGCTGAGTTCGGCCAGGGGTGTCCAATTAGAAGGACGAGTCTTTCCAGGGGGTTATGTGAAAGATTGTTGGGTTTAAGTGTGAGAGTGGAATCTTTCAAGGGGGGTATCTGGAAAATCTAGGGGCTTATCTGTGAAGAAAGGACTGGTTGGTAATAGATCTTTTAGATCAAGGGGCCTAAGCGCAAAAGTGTTTTCGGGTTTTCTTTTGCTTTTCATTTCAGCATACATGTATTTCTTGTTTAATGCATAGAAAATCATAGGAAAGTGGGAAAATTGTGAAACCAATTTTGTTTTACTTGTTGCATCTTTGGTTACAGCAGAAAAATATAAAATCATATTGTTTTTATGCTGTTTTCTGTGTAGAAGTTTTAGTTAGTTTATTAGCTTTATGTGAAAATAAATAGTTCTGCATGTCCAAAAATTTTGAGAAAATCACAGTAGCTCTAAAATGTGTTTTTGTGAGCACAGTAAATTTTTGGGTTGCATGCTATCTATGTAGTTTACGTTAAGCTTTTTCTCCATGATTAGCTTGTTTGTGCTATTAAAAATAGTTGTGAATATGTTTTTGAGCTCAGTAAATCATGGTAAATCTGTGTTAGTGTGTAGATAGTGTTTCTGTGAAGTTTTGCATTTTTGTGCATAATCTTGTTGCTGTTTGTTGTTTTGGTAGATTTCTAGCCTTTTTGTTTTTTTCAAAATAAATAGTTTCTGTTAGAATAAAATGTTGAAAAATTTCCAGTGGTATTCTTGAGTTAAAAGCTTCTCAGAGAAGTTTTTGTGCTATTAGATAACCTGTGTAGGCTTGTTTGTTTAATTAGTTGTTAAATAACCCTTTATATATGTGTTTAAATGGTTTTATATATATCTTTATGCTAATAAAATGTTTTCTAAATAGTTTTGGTGAACTTAGTTAAGTTGAATCTGTTGTAATCTTCTTTCTTAATGATAAGTTAATCTTGTTTAAAGAGATATGCACTTACTCTATAAAATGCTAAAAATGGTTTTAGCAACATTTCATGTGATTTCATGTGCATATTTTGTTTTGTACTTAAGCTGTATAATTGAATTGCTGCATTTAAGTTTTCGTATCTTTTTCCAACTGTTGTTCTCAGCTCACACATGTGCATCTTCATGTAGAGAACGTGCTAGCTGACGGGGTTTACAACTTGGTGCCTGAGTCCGAAGCCGAGCAGCCAGAGCCCGAGATTGTTGTTGTTGAAGCAGAACAAGACCCGAGCCAAGACTCAGAAGGGCCCAAGGCCAGCGAAGGCAAGCACCGGAGTGCATCCAACCTTTTTAACGCAGCCACAATTTAATTTATTTAATTTGCAAGTCTTTATCTTTATGCATTTAAGTTTTCATAGGAGTTGACTGAAAACCTAGTTGCATGATCCTTAGGAAAACCCAGAGTTTTTCTAGTATGTGTAGGTCGATAGAATTGCTAGGCTGGTTAAACGGTAGAAGTCGAGTAATTGCCTGTTACTCGTGAGAATGCTAAGTTGGTTCTTTTAGCAAGTTTTGTTCAAACATGTCAACTAGACTGGAAAAAGTTTAGACCGGGCGGAGAATGTTGGTAGGGAAAGGAATGGAATGGTGTAGCTCCGCCTGTGTCATTTAAGGCCCGTTCGTTGTTGGCTCTGGGATCAAGATTGAACTGTACTACCTCACATGCTGGGAGTAAGAGGTAGTTGAAACTGGTAACTTATGTACTTTAGCTCGCACTGATATGTTGAACTACGCCTGACTGCCTATTCATGTACCGGTTAGAGTAACTCATGGCTGACCCATCGTTGGTATCGGTGGGGACTGGTACTTGAGGGTAGCAGGGTAGGTCAAGTATTTAGTGTTGGCTGAAGGAACGGCTGGCATGAGCAGCTCGACGGGGCTCGTTTGTGCCGTGTGGGTAGGTTAACCTTGCAAGGGATAAAACCGAATCGATTCGCCGTACTCACGGTATTGAGCTCTTGATCACTGGGCAGCATCGCTAGTTAAGAACTTGAATATTGTTGATGATCATATGCTGTATGAATTATTAATCAAGTCCTTGCTCTCATTTGTAAAAGTTTTATAAATGCTAATCTAGATCAAATAGCTCAACTAAAATTTGATTGCTAAAAACTTGAAAGTAAGGATCTATTTTAGTTGCTCTTTTTGGCAAAACAAAAACCCAGCCAAAAGCCTTTGCATACTAGGGGTCTTAGTAATCTTCAGTCGGTTAAGTCTTGCTGAGTATTAAATTACTCAACCTGCTTGTGTTAACCCTTTTTCAGAGTCTGAGTCTAGCTTAGCAGAGCAGGCCGCTGAAGCTTTCCCGTTCGGTGTTCCCGAAGGTTTTCAGTTGCAGTTCGTTCCGGCTTCGCAGGGTGTGGAGTCGAGGGATTGATAATGCCAGCTGGGCTATCTGTGCATTATTATGTTTTTATCGTCGTAGACTCGATATGTTTTAAACTTCCGCTGTGCTTTAAAAACTCTGTGTTGTAATAACTTTTATAATGTCCTGTTTTGTAAATTAAATCCACGTGTACTGTATTGTAAAATTTGTGACTCGTTAATCATCTGTGCTCATTGTGGAGTGAGACTTGCCTCGTATTGGTTTCGACAATGTGATCAGTGGTGTAATCGGGAGTTTACCCGACAGCAACTACACGGTTATGTCAGTTTAAGTGCGAGTGTGCTGTACTGCTTGCATTAGCTAAGGGACAATGCACTTGAGCTGACATAATTGGAGGTGGTTCTGCCACATGTACGGTCGCTATGATCCCCTTAACCAAAAAGGATTAGTTCTAGCGAACAATGGAAAAGTGGTTAAGCGTCAAGACAAATGTCCTAAGTGCGTGTAACGACACCTCGGACATTGCCTTGGCTGGGAGCACGACGAGCCCTAGCCCTTACAACACTATCTTCGGAAATTTTAGTTGGTTGAAGCGGGTCGCCAAGGACGGCCGTTTCCTTCCACTACTACTCCGGCTTTTCTTCAGGGCAAGGTCCCAAAGAAGTTAGAAGAAAATATTGTAGGGCGATCTTGAGGTCCGAGACGCTCGAGGCACTCCTTCCCCAAGGTGCTTGTTGTTCAGAAAGGGTCTCTTCAGCCAGAGTTTAAACATAGTGGGAAAGGATAATCGAACTTGGCTGAAGAGGTTCCTTGGCGACTCAATGTTATCTCCTCCTGACTGGGCATCGTTTTGTGAAGTAGCTGGGGGAGTATTACTTTGGATGTGATCCAAAAGCTTATTTCCCTCGGCTGGACTCTTAAGTAGGAACTTGCCTATGAAGATAGCACCAAGGTGTAGCCTAGCGCCATCCACTAATGGTGATTTTTTTTCTGGCCAAGGGAACTCCCCTGTGCCACATTTTATATGAAAAAGTACCACATTCTTTTTGTGATGCAGAACATTACAAGTTCATCGTGGCAATTGCACGTAGCAATGCGCAGGTCCAAACATAGTGCCCGATAAACATATGGACAAAATAAACTATGGCAATGCAGCTTGCAGGGTTGCAGAATAAAGAAAGAACGCAAAGTGAAACCATAATAAAGACAAGCAATTTGAACTCCCCTTGTCGGTGTTTCGTACCACTGGCTAGTGAATTTGTCTGTTTGCGCGTGGGGATCCTGATAGTTAGCGAGTCAAGCACAAGGATGTATATTGGTTCAGGCAATTTGCCCTACGTCCAGTGGGGTGGTCTCACTCTGGTGTTCGTAGTAGGGGTTACAAACGGGCGAGGGAGAGAAGAGTTCTCAAGCCTCTGAAGAGTACGTGAGTGTTGTGTTGGATGTGTTCGAGTGTTCCTGGCCTCCCCTTTTATACTCGAAAGGGAGGCCCTTTTACAGGGGGTCGGATGAAAAGGGACAAACCCCCCGAGGGGTTTAGAGAAAAACTAGTCTAAGCCTAGCCTGGTGTCTAATCCATTAGGCTATGCATGCTTCTGTTTGTCATCAGCGGCGCGACTGTCCTTCTGTCATCTCTATCCGTCTGTCCGCCGTCCGCCCATACTGTGAGAGGAGGCGACGACGGACGGGGGGCAGGCAGGCCCCTCTTTGCCTCCTAGGTAAAGAGGGGGTCTCTCGGAGGCTCCCGCTAATATCCGTTGGTCTTCTACGGGCACCCGCCGGTCTCCCTGTCTTTGGCCCCTTGACCAAGCGTCATATATTTATGGGCGGTGCCCTCGTCTTACTGCCATGCGGTCAGAAGGGCAGGCCTGTCCGTTACGTGCCCATGCCTCTGTTACGACAGGATTATCATGGTGGCCAAGTTGGCTTAGTTTTCTTGGCCTCATGATGGTTTTGGTACAGTACGTCAGTCCTTAGCGCACCTTTTGGTGAATCTGTGTCCGTCCCGGTCGTCCAGGGACCCAAAGGTTCCAGGCGAGAAGAGGATGAAAGATTCCCCTCTGGGTCGGACGATGCGACCGTAATTCTGTCCTGTTCTTATCCCCCCGACCTTGCGGTCGGGCGAGGCGGACAACCCCGACCGGGGAGCTTGTTTCCTTTCCTTTCCTTCGGGGGTCGGGCGAGGCGGACGCCCTCTCTGTTTTGGGCCTTTAGTTGTCTTTAACCAGGTTGGGCCGGCTGCGGAGTTTTGATTGGATCGTTCTCCCCTCGTGGGCTGGGCCTAACCCCTTTCTCTAGGTTTTAGCTTTATTTATGGGTTTAACCCTTTGCTTTGGGGGGGCCTGGTATTGCCGCCCAACAGTAGCCCCCGAGCCCCTGGGGGAGTTCTTGCGAACTCGTCTAGGGTTTTTTTTGTTGTTTTGTTTATTGGCAGCTTTGTTTATTGGGCAAACTCATGGCGTTATTTTTGTTCGAGGCCTTGCCCTTTCGCCCTTTTCATTCGTTGATTTCCTCCTACGCACCCTTTGCCAAGAGAGGGTGAGGAGTCAGGACAACCTCGTGCGTTTTCCTTGTTTTGGTCGTAGCACGGCGTCCATTTGAGTTCTTAGCGGGTTACTCGAGTGAAGTCCGGCTGCACGTTCGCTAGAGCGCCGACGGACCCGCTGGGGGTCAGACTTCAACAAAGTCCGTGTTGTTCTGTCTCATTCCGGTTCTCGGTGTTGTTCGCCCGACCCCAAGGGCTAGGTGCCTCCTCTTCGAAAAGGTTTCCTCATGAGTCACATCAGCCTCGGCCCGAGCACGTCACATGGGCCCCATGTGCTGTCGTAAGCATGGGAACTTGGCCGCTAGTGGACCGCCCTTCGCTTCGTCCCTCACTCTTGGCTTGCCCGGGCGGCCATCGGGACCCGTTCGTGGGGCTGGCCTTTTCGAACCCGAACTTTCTTGGGCTGTCTGGGGGCGCTTGTGGCCCAGGCTGCTTTGCCTTACCTTGATGAGGCCTGAGAAGGCCAACCGTCCAGCTCTGGGCGCGTCTTTTCAGGTGCGTGTAATGGTCGTGGTGGGCCCTCTTGGGTGACGTGGGTGGAGACTCCGACGGCGTCCCGTTAGGGGGATTTAACGCTTCTTCCTGTTGTCCTGCGATGAATAAAAGGGGAGATGAGGCTTAGAGTTTGTTATTCTTTCTCTCTCTCTCACCTACCTTCCCTTGAGCTCAGCGCCTTGCACCTAGCCGCTCCTACGTTCGTCTCATCGTCCTTCGATCCTCACCGCTCTTCTCCACCTCCGTCGCCGTTGATGGAGTCCTTAAGGCTTCGTGGTGGCGGCTCCTCATGGGGAGCATCTTCGTCCTGTCGTCGTGGTGCGTCTCCTCGCCTGGCGCAAGGTGCGGCTCCGCCTCCCCTGCGTGTGGCCGTTCCCCCTTTTTCCTCCACAGATTGCCCAACAGATTCGTCCATGGGACCGCTCGGGGGTCACCCCCATGCGGATGCAGGGGCTAGACAACAAGGGCCTGATTTGTCCTTCGACCACGGCCAAGGAGTGGATCATCCCGCAGAACGAGCGGGAGCCAGTTCCTCCGACCGGGTGTGTGGTGGCGTTGGTCCCCTTCTTTGAGCGCGGTCTTTGGATCCCTCCGCATTGGTTCATGCGGGGTCTCCTTTTCGAGTACGGGATTGAGCTTCATCACCTCAATCCCATCGGTTTCAGCTACATCTCCGGATTTGTCGCATTGTGCGAGGGGTTTCTAGGGATTGAGCCGCATTGGGACCTTTTCCGTTATTACTTTCGCGTTTCGTTGATTCTCCGGGACAAGAAGAAGTCTCCCGTAGGTTGCACAGGGATCTGTCTCCGTTCCGGTCGGGGGAAGGATTTTATTGATTTTGCCTTCCCCACATCCAACAAAGGGTGGCATGACCAGTGGGTGTATATTCGCAATTCTCCCAAGATGCGATTTGCTCCGTATATTGGGCGTGTTTTCTTTGACAAGAAGAATCGCTGGGAAAAAGACCTCCCGTTTCTTGACCGGAACCGCCTAGCTAGGATGATTTCCGCCGTTCGCCGCCTGAAGGCGAAGGGATTGACCGGCGCCGGAGTTATTGCGGCGTTCCAGATGAGGAGGATCGCACCGTTGATGGAGCGGAGCTTGCCCATGTGGGAGATGAGGCCGGACGTGGACACATTGGACGTCCGCCTTTCCTCCACTGCCATTAATGGTTCTGAGGTCATAGCGTGCGTTGGGGACGCGCTTGATAGGACGAAGATTCCCGATGTATTTCCCATCCCAGGTGAACCGGTGGCGATGCCCGACGTTGAGTCAATGCAAATCGTACGCCCCTGTCCTGCTTGTATTTCTTTTCTTTGGTTTATCGATTTTTGCTTTCCATGTTGCCTTTGTTAATTCAGCTTATCCTCCTTTGGCAGTCGGGCTTGAACTGGTACAAGAGCCAACCTCAGCTTATGGAGGTGGAAGAGTGGAAGCGATTGACCGCTCAGTGTAGGGCGGCTCGAGAGATGAAGAGAAAGAACTCCCGAATTCGTCGTTTGCAGCGGAAGGCGGAGAAGGAGAAGGCCGGTGTTTCTGACTATACCAACTCCACCGACGTGTCTGATGATACGGACACGGAGACTGAGATTGAGATGTTCACGGAGTTTCGCCAGAGAGGCGATGGTCTCGGTGTTCATGCGCCAGCCGACCCCTCAGAGGATGCCTTTAGTGAAGGTGGTGGTGATGATGATGACCCCAACGAGGGGGATGACAATGGCGGCGTCGCGTGGGACGAACTGGAGAAGGAAGGGTCGCCCGGCCCTCGCCAGACTTCCGTCTCTCTCCCCGTCCCGGAAGCTTCGGGGTTGGGAGAGATGGTGGGTCCTCTTCCTCTGCCGCCTCCGTTGTGACAGCCTGTTCCTGCTTCGGGCGACTCCCGTTCGGGGTCCACCCTGCCCCGCGCCGACACCCCATCACAGATGCCCATGCTGCCAAGGGCGAAGAGGTAAATCTCCTTTGATCTATTCCCTTGTTCAAATATTTATATCTTTCTGCGTGTTTAGATTTGTAAATTTGATGGAATTCAGGAGCTTCGTGAGAGATACACCGGAGCTACAACCGCACAAGCGGCCTCGCTTGACCGTTCCTCCGTCTCGCGCAGAGGTCGTGACTGAAAACACCTCCAGCGACCGCGCGCCGCCCCTCCCCCGCCCGAGCTCAGAAGAGGAAGAAACTCCCAGGCCCTCGGGGGATGTTGTACCTCTGGCCGTGCCATTGCCGTCAAGAGGTGTTGAGGAGTTGCCGTCTCCAATCATGATCGAGAGCAGCCCTGATTCATCTCACCAGTCGGCCGCGCTCTCCTTGGGGGTGCCACCTCCATCTCATGCAGAGCCGGAGGTGAGGACAATTGCGGTGGAGGAGCGCTCGATAGTTCCCGCGGATGCTGTTGTGATTGGGTCGGGGCTCGACCGTGACGCGGTGGATCACGAGGTCGTCGCCTCGGTCGGGACGGTAGGCATTGATTCTCTTTAGGGAGATGACGTCCCTGCGTCGGTCGCTGTCGAGCCAGAAGCTGCTTCTATCAGGGGTCGGGCCGTATCTCTGCCGTCAAGTGCTCCTGTCGTTGACCCGACCCTTGTTGGTGGAGCGGATCCTTTCTTGGCTGATCTTGGCCCGGAGCCCCTTCCCTCGACGACCGAGGCGGCAGAAGCCAGTGCCTCGACCTCTCTTTCTCCATCACCGTCGGTTCCGACCTCCATCCCGCTCGAGTCTGGCGAGCTAGGCCTTCGGGGCTCATCTGCAGAGGCCAAGCTTGAAGAAGGCTGGGGTTGGATGGAGGCGGAAGCTGGAGAGATGCTGCGGCCCCTGTCTTCTTTGGCCTGGTCAGTGCGGGCGGCTGAAGCCTTATTTAGAGACGTGTTTATCCCTGGTGGTCAGGTTTGTTTTCTCCTTGAACTTGTATTTTTGTCTTCTAGTGCAGCTCTTGATTTTATCTCTTGTTTTCCTTGTCTAGTTGTTGATGAGGTCGGGCTGCCAGGCGCGGGACGCCTTGCTTCGTGAGAGGGAGTCCCAAGAAGAAGCAGGTCGGATGCTCGTTGCAGCGTGTGCCCAGATGGAGGAGACAGCCCGTCGCCTCTCCGTAGAGCGGGATGCCCTTGCTGCGGAGGTGGCCCACCTACGGGCTGATCTTCAGGACGAGAAGCAGCACGGTGACGACCTCCGAGTCTGGCTTGGTGAGGAGAAGAAATTGCGGGAGGGAGCTGAGAGGTTGGCAACTTCTGAGAAGTTGGCCAAGGAGGAGGCGAGTGCTCTTGTCGACCGCGCTCAGCTGGGTCGAGAGGACGCTGAAGCGCGTCTTCTCGCGGAGCGGGAAGCCCGCTCGAACGCCGAGGCATTGGTTGCCCAAGAACGCCAACTCCGAGAGGCCGCTGAAGCGCACGTCCTTCAATAGGATCAGGTCAAGGCTGCTGTGGAGTCTAAGCTTGCACGGGAGCGCGAGCGTCAGGAGCGCGCCGAGGCCGAGGCCCTTGAAGAGTGTGGGCGGAAAGAGGATGCGGAAGGTGTGGCGGCCACTTTATCAACAGAGATTGAGGTCTTCAAGCAATCTGTCACGGGTGAGTTTCTCATACCTCTCTCTTTCTAATCCTTATTTTAGTTTGGGGTTTACCCCCTGAAATTTGTCTTGACGTAGGGCTTACAGGACAAGTCTTGGAGGGGGAGCGTCGTCGACAGGAACTGGAGACCCGGCTCGCTGACCTGTACCAGGAGTCGTCTTCCTTGCGGGGGTCCCTTGAGGCCGTGAGTTTGGAGCATTTCAACTTGCGGCTGGCCTCAGAGGTTGCTCTCCGCGACTTGGGGAGGGAGGTTCCCATGGAGCCTGTGCCTCTTGCATTGCCATCGCTCAGCTGGGGGACGTTGTGAAGCAGCAGGTGCGTGAGGCTGAGTCCCGAGGTTGCTTTGAAGGCTCCTATCACACCTTCACCGCGGCGCTGTCCCATTACAATGTGGACGTCCTGCGCATTAGTGAAGGGATCCCTGCGGAGACTCCTACTGCTGACCTGGAGGTCTTTCAAGCCAAGGCAAGAGAGGCGGCCCTAGTATGGGCTGAGGCGCCAGAGCCGGTGCTTCATCCTCCTGAAGCTCTTCCACCGACCGCCGCGTCGACTTCCCCTGGGCAAAATAACCAGTAAAGAGAGACTTGAGAACATTTTTCTTGTAATAGGGTAGCTTAAACACTATGTCGTTTTAGCTTTCGAGAACAGTTTGTCTTATGCATGCGCTTCTGTCTTTTTGATGATCTTTCACCCGAGTCATTGATCTTGGTTTTATCGAAACGTTTGAGCCGCTCTTGGGCATGGTTTTCTTGGGGAGAGTGTCAGTTGTAGCCGCAGGGGCAGTAAACCGACCGGCAATCCGACCAATAGTCACCCAGTCCGAGGCGGGCGTCAAGCGTTCCGACGTGACCTTGACCTATGTCATGGGATTGGACCAAAAGAAAAGGCAAAAGAGGTGTACTAGGTGTTTAGTAGCGGGGCTTAGGCGTGTGCCATGTTGGTAGCCCCCGAGCTGGGGCCGACCCTGAGAGGGTCGGTCCGCGCTTTCTTAGAAAAGAGAGAAAGAAAAGACCTTTATTGAAAAAAGCTAAGCATAAAAATAGAGTATTTTATTTGAACTTATCTTGTTGCTTGCGCTGGCGTAGAGGATCTCGTGCGTCGCGTGTGAGGCCACCCATCTGGAGATAAGGATGCATTGAAGCTTTGGCGAAGGAGTAGTTGGGAGGCAGTCTTGAGCCGCGCCCCAGCCTGACTACTGACGTGACTGGTCCTGATGCCGTGTTCCCGTGCGGGGCAGCGGGACTGCACGTTGTTTCTTGCACGCATTGTGTTGATGCGACGTGGGCCTGGTGCCAGAAGTTAGTGCTTTTCTCGCGAATTGATGGAACCGTGGACTCTTGCACTTCTTGTGGGGGCCACCCGCCTTTTGGATTCACCGGACCTTTGGGCTCCTGTGGCTATAAAAGACAGAGGTTGTGTGCTTGGTTGAGTACTCCGCTATCCAGATCTTCTAGCCATGAGAGAAATCCTCCCATGAAGGGGTCAGCCACAGAGCCGCCCGCCTAAGAATCTTCCTCGTAGTTGTGTTAGGCTTGGTGCCAGAGGAATGCTTGCGAGCAGAAGGGGAGGAGACTGTGTGGTGAGAGCCCTCATGTCTTCCATGCCGCGCTCGGTCTAGACTTTGGCATGACTCTGGGGGCGTCCAGGCGGTCCTCCACATCGGCCGTGGCCGATTGAGGAGACAGCTGGTCGACTGCCCAAGCCGGAGCGCGCTGCATACCTTCCCCTGGATGGCACTGTCCATCCAGGGAGATAAAGTGACAGAGTGGTCTTGCTACAGTGCTCCACTCTGTCCGCCTTGAATGGCGGCCCGCGCGCGTGCGCAGAGAAGAGGAAGGCGTGCTGCAGTGTCAAGGGGTTGGGCACCGGAGGCCTGGCGCCCTTGGAACACTGGTCGGCCCTTCGTCCAGTACCGTGCGAAGGAGAGGCAAGCTGTGGTGTCACAGAGTCTCCACTTCTGCAGGAAGGCCGGCGGGCGTCTACTTCCTGATGCTAGAGGAATGCTTGCGATGCTCGGTGCAAGCATTGTCATGTTTAGCTCCAGGTGTAGAGCGCGTCTGCCTACCGGTGTGGCCGCCTTTCGGCGGTTTGTATCTTTATTATTATCTATGGCCGTTCGTTGGCCTTTCCTCTTTAAATAAAGAGTTCTATTCGATCCTTCTTTTGTTTCTTGTCTTTATCCGACGGATTGTTGGGTTCTAGCCAAAATCTAGGGGTCGGATCTGGGTAGAAGCTGCGGTCTCAGTGACAGCGCGTTGTGTCCTTCGCCCATTTCTCACATAGAATAAAAGCAGGATGAAGAGAAAATAAATTGACTTATATTTCATCCGACGAAAAAAGGCCTAGTCGTTCGTCGAACCTTCGGTAGTGACTTAGGCGACCGGGTCAGGCATGATATGTTTGGGAGTACAAGAATCTAGAGGAAACTAAGAGTAGAATCGGCGTAGCTGCTCTATGTTCCAAGCGTTGGCGAACTCCTCTCCGTCTGGAGTTTTTAACTTGTACGAGCCAGGCCGGAGAACTTGCGAGATGATGTAGGGCCCCTCCCACGGTGGCGAGAGTTTGTGACGCCCCTTCTTGCTTTGGACGAGCCGGAGGACAAGTCTCGCTGTGGTACCGACGCAACGCTTGTTGGTATTTGGCCGAGCGGAGGAGGGCGACGTCTCGGGCCTCGTCGAGCTGGTCCAGCGCATCCTGCAAGTTAGTCTCGCTACATTGGGGATCGTATGCTTGTACCCTCGGGGATCCGTAGTCGAGGTCGGCCGGGAGAATGGCCTCTGCCCTGTAGACCATGAAGAATGGAGTGAACCCCGTGGCTCGGCTTTTGCTCGTCCTCAAACTCCATAAAACAGAGGGGAGCTCAGCCACCCATTTCCTAGCGAATTTTTTGAGTCGGCTGAAGATGCGGGGCTTGATGCTTTTCAAAATCATCCCGTTTGCACGTTCGACTTGCCCATTTGTTTTGGGATGTGCTACGGAAGCCCAGTCGACCCTGATGTGATGCTGATCACAGAATTCGAGGAAGGGTGCTCCTGTGAACTGTGTGCCGTTGTCGGTGATGATGGAGTTCGGGATGCCAAAACAATGGACGATGTTGGTGAAGAACTTGACTGCCTCCTCCAACCTTATCGTGGTGATTGGGCATGCTTCGATCCATTTGGAGAACTTATCCACTGCAATGAGCAGGTGGGTGAAGCCCCCGGGCGCAGTCTGGAAAGGCCCGACCATGTCCAACCCCCAGACCGCGAATGGCCAGGTGATTGGAATATTCTGCAGCGCCTGAGCCGGCAGATGTGTCTGTCTCGCAAAGAATTGGCATCCCTCACAAGAGCGGACGATCTTGGTGGTGTCGGCGACTGCCGTCGGCCAGTAGAATCCTTGCCAGAATGCGTTGCCGACCAAGGTTCATGGGGCCGCATGGTGCCCGCATGCTCTGGCATGGATGTCCCTGAGGAGCTCGATGCCTTGGCCGGGCAGGATGCACTTTTGGTTGATCCCTATGGGGCTCTTCTTGAAGAGACACCCATCTTAGATGTAAAATGATTTAGCCCATCGTGCGATTCGTCGAGCTTCAGTTTGGTCGTCGGGGAGCTTGCCTTGGGTGAGGCAGTCCATGATCGGCTTCCTCCAGTCTGGAGGCAGGTCGGCTCCGTTTGCGAGGTCGGATTCGACCTCCAGTACCTCACCCCGCTCTGGGGTCGGGGGGATTTCTGGGCTTTTGCCAGCCGCTGAATCAGCCCCCAAGCCTGCTGAGGGTTGGCCTCCTTCTCCTTTTGAGCGCTTAGGGGATGCGATCTGCTCGGCATTTTCCCTCTTGCGCTTCGGAGGGGTTACCAACGACTCGTATTGGTCGTTGAAAAAAATGCCGGTCGGGACCGGCTCCCGACTGGATGCTAATTTTGCCAACTGGTCGGCTGCTTCATTTTGACACGTCAGAATGTGCCTGAGCTCCAAACCGTCGAATTTTTCTTCGAGCTTGCGGACTTCTTCGCAATAGGCCGCCATCATGTCGCTTTGGCAGTCGGATTCCTTCATAACTTGATCAACAACTAGCTTCAAGTCGCCTCGGATTTCCAGCCGACGCATTCCTAGCTCGAAGGCGATCCGGAGGCCATTGACCAGGGCCTCGTATTCAGTTACATTGTTAGAGGCGGTGAAGTGAGGACGTACCGAATATTTCATGCGTACGCTGAGCGGAGAGACGAAGACCAATCCGACCCCGGCTCCTTCCTTCATCACTGACCTGTCGAAGTACATGATCCAGTACTCGAGGTCAACGGGGGCAGATGGTAGTTGCGTTTCTGCCCATTCGGCGACGAAGTCGGCGACAGCTTGGGACTTGATTGCGCTTCGCGGCACGTAGGAGATCCCTTGTCCCATTAGCTCGAGCGCCCATTTTGCAATCCGACCCGTGGCATCACGGTTCTGGATAATCTCTCCAAGCGGGGCCGCCGAAACCACCGTCACGGGATGCGACTCGAAGTAATGGATCAGCTTCCGCTTGGTCATGAGCACTGCGTACAACCGTTTTTGGAATTGGGGATAACGTGTTTTTGTTTCCGAAAGTACCTCGCTGACGAAGTAGACCGGTCGCTGCACTTTGTAGATGTGTCCTTCCTCTAATCGCTCGGCGACCAGGACCGCGCTGACGACCTGTGTGGTAGCTGCAATATAAAGCATTAGGGGTTTCCCAGGGTCAGGCGGCACCAAGATCGGTGTGCTTGACAATGCTCTTTTGAGTTTGTCAAGGGCTTCCTGTGCCTCGGCCATCCACTGGAAACGATCGCACTTCTTAAGCAACCTGTAGAGGGGGAGGACGCGCTCACCTAGCCTAGATATGAACCGGCTCAGAGCCGCAAGGCAACCAGTGATTCTCTGCACCCCTTTCAGGTCCTTGATCGGGCCCATTTTTTCGATTGCCGAAATCTTCTCAGGGTTCACTTCGATGCCACGCTGGGTGACGATGAAACCGAGAAGCATTCCCCTAGGAACTCCGAAAACGCATTTTTTGGGGTTTAGCTTGATTCGCTGGCACGCAAGCAGGCGAAAGCCTTGTCGAGGTTGGCCACTAGTTGGTCGGCCTTTTTGGATTTGACGACGATGTTGTCAACAAAGGCCTCGACGGTTCCTCCAAGGAGACCTTTGAATGTTCTGACCATGCAACGCTGGAAGGTTGCGCTGACATTTTTGAGTCCGAACGACATCGATACGTAACAGTATGAACCGAACGGGGTTATGAAAGAGGTCGCAAGCAGGTCGGACTCCTTCAACGCTACTTGGTGGTAACCGGAGTACGCATCGAGGAAGCACAGTGCTTCGCACCTCGAGGTCGAGTCAGCTATTTGGTCGATGCGCGACAAAGGAAAAGGATCCCTAGGACATGCCTTGTTCAGGCTAGTGTAGTCAACGCACATCCTCCATTTCCCATTCTTCTTTTTTTACAAGGACGGGATTAGCTAACCACTCGGGATGATACACCTCCTTGATGAACCCGGCCGCCAACAATTTCGCGAGCTCCTCACCGATTGCCTTGTGCTTCTCCTTGTCGAAGCGGCGTAAGCGTTGCTTCACCGGCTTGGATCCGGGCCTGATCCTCAAGGAGTGATCGACGACTTCCCTCGGATTGCCTGGCATGTCTGAGGGCTTCCACGCGAACAAATCGTCATTCGCGCGGAGGAAGTCGACGAGCGCGCTTTCCTATTTAGGAGTCAGGCTGGCGCTGATGCGCACCGTTTTCTTCAGTGCGCCACTTGGGTCGAGCGGAATAACCTTGACGCTTGTGTCTTCCTCCACAGGCTCGAATGAGCCGGGCTTGCGGTTGGACTCGGGCTGTTCCTCGACGACGTTCGCCCTTATTTCCGCAAATTCTTCGGCAGACAGTGTCACGGTGGCGAGCTCGGCGAACTCCGTCTCACAAGCGTAAGCTCGTTGGAAGGAGGTGCCCACCGTGATGATGCCTTTTGGTCCCGACATCTTCAGCTTGAGGTATGTGTAGTTGGGGATTGCCATGAACTTGGCGTAGCATGGCCTCCCTAGGACAGCATGGTAGGCTCCGTGGAAGTCGACCACCTCAAATGTCAGGGATTCTGTTCGGAAATTGCTTGGGGAGCCGAAGGTGACAGGCAGGTCGATTTGCCCGATGGGCATGGCCTGTTTCCCCGGCACGATGCCATGAATGGGCGTCGCGGTCGGGCGAATGCGCGAGCGGTCAATGCCCATGTCCTGTAGCGTGTTGGCGTAGATAATGTTGAGGCCGCTGCCTCCGTCCATCAACACCTTGATCAGGTGTTTCTTGTCGACGATTGGGTCAACCACGAGCGGGTACCGGCCTGGTTGCGGCACGTAGTTGGGATGATCCGCCCGATCAAAGGTGATGGCAGCCTCCGACCACTTTAGGAAGGCGGGTGTGGCCGGCTCGGCTGCGTAGACCTCCCGTCGGGCGAGCTTGGCGCGACACTTGTTCCCCATGGTCGCTGGCACGGGGATGATCACCAAGACCTCGTTCGGTTCGGGGTATGGGTCGGCGTTGTCGTCGTCTTCCTGACCCGCAGGAGGGTTGGCTTTCTTCTTCTTTTCGCGTTCCATGCTCTGGAACTTTCTGAGGGTGGCGCAATCTTTGAGCAGATGCTTGACTGGTCCGTCGTGGTTGGGGCACGGCGCATTCCAAGCCTTCTCGAAGGCATTGGAGGGTTCTTTCGCCGGAGCTTTTTCGCCTTTGCGCTCGGCGGTGGCGACAAGTTCGTCGTCGGTCTCCCGAGGTCGGCGCCCGTTCTTCTTCTTCCTCTTTGTCAGACGCGAAGAGGATCCCGGTTCGATCTCCTCTCCAGGCGCGTCTTCCCCCATTGCTGTCCTCTTGTTGAAGACAGCTTCGACTGTGTCCTCGCCAGATGCATAATCGGGTGCTATCTCCAAGAGGGCAGCGGTGGTACGAGGCTTGGCCCGACCCAGTTCTCGGACTAGTCCTTTGCAGCTTGTCCCGACTACGAAAGTGGCACAAACTTCTGTATCAGAGATGTCTGGCACAGTTGTGCAGAGACGTGAAAACCTTCTGATGTACTCACGGAGGGACTCCTGAGGTTTCTGCTTGCACGTCTTGAGGTCCCAGGAGTTGCCTGGCCGCGAGTAGGTTGCTTGGAAGTTGCCGATGAAGACCTTTTCCAGGTCTGACCAATCATGGATCTGGTCGGACAGGAGGTGATCGAGCCAGGCTCGGGTTGAGTCTGTGAGGTACAAGGGTAGCTGTCGGATGATGTAGGAATCATCCTGGGCTCCATCGGCTAGACAAGCCAGGCGGAAATCCTCCAGCCTTGGACCAGGGTTGGTCTCTCCTGAATACTTCACGATGTTAGAGGGTGCGCGGAACCGAGGTGGCGGTTCAGCCCTGCGGATGCGCAGACTGAACACCCGCGGTCCGGGCGAGTTGTCCGGGCTCGGGCTTCGATCTTCTGCGTCGTCGTATCGGCCCCCTCGTCTCGGGTGCTGGGGTCGGTCTGGGTGTTGACCTTGCTGGTCCTCAGCACGATGCCTCACGCTGAGAGTGTGACAGACGTCGTGCCTCAAGCCAAGCCGCTCGCGGACAGGCGGCCGCTTGTCCCATCCACCGTTGGGGTCGACTTGGTGAACCGAAACGTCGTGGATGTTGGCGTGTGATCCCTTGCGGGACGGCGCGGCAACAGAGGGGCGGCGCTGCGGTTGCGACTGCTCTGCATGTTACTCGGTGGCACGTGCCAACAACGCGGCGGCATCGCGTTGTACACGGCGGGCCTCCGGCGTTGGCTGCACTGGGAGGGCCTGCAACAGCGCAGCCGCGGCGGTGATGTTCTGGCTCGGCCGCGCAAAGACTGACGGCTCCTTGCTGCCGTCGACGATCTTTCGCTGGAAATCTCGGGCGTGGGCTTGCGCTCCGGCCGGGCGCGCTCCCTGCCCCTGCTCGCGCGTAGCTGGGCTTGCTGCAAGTCGAGCTAGGCCCTCTCGTGGTCCAGCTCCGCTTGCATGGCGAGAAGCTCCCGGCGCCGCGCTTGGACCCTTTCCTCTGGGGTCAGGACCCGATCCTGCTAGCCGCCTGGCAAGCGTGAAGCCTCTGACAGTCGCGGCGTGACCAGGGTGGGTTGTCCCTGAGGTGGCTTCCCAACTGGTGACAGACGCCACGGCGGCTCATCACTGGCGTCCGACACGTGTCCATCAACATCTCCTGCCATGAAACATTCCCTAGATGGGTGATGGGAGGCGACATTGCTGGACTCCCTGGAAGAACGCTCATCTTCCTCATCGAGGAGATCGTCTTCGTCAAGGTTGAAGTCTTCCTCTACGAGAAGGTCATGAATTGACTGAGGGGTGTAGTCCGCCATTCCCATGAGCTCGCCGTCAGGGAAGCTGTCGGAGATCTGCCTCCTAGTCAGCTCCTGCACGACTTGAGAAGCATTGGTGAGCCCAAATGGTAAGGCCGCCTCTGTAATTGAAAGATCTGGAGGGGGAATCGGTGGTCCCCCGGCCAGTTGTTGCGTAATGTTCGAAAAGGAGTAGAGTACCGCATGAACGTTCTCCGTGGAAGGTGTCGGGCCCAAGAAGTCGACGAGCTGGCGCCAGAGAGTGCCATCGTCGATGTCCAGCAGGCGCGGGCTTCCAGGGGAGAAGGCTTCCGGAGGGCAAAGCTCGAGCTCCTGAAGCGCGCGCGTCGTGGCTCCGACGATGTCGCGGTCGTCAGAAGCGCGCGGCGCCGGTTTCTCCTGGGATTCTGCCTCCTTGACGGCGATCCATCCGCCCAGGCGAGACTCCGAGCCCGTCTCCACTCCTAGAGGGGCAGAACCACGGATGCTCCCTATGAGGGGGGAAGGGCTTACCTCCTCCCCTCCCTCCCCACTGAGGCCTTGGTGACAACGCTACTAGCAGCCTGTAGGGCGGGTGGAGATGTCGTCCTCTCTACCCGCTCTGCGGTGCTGCTGGCGGTGGTGATGAAATTCATGCCCCTGAAGCGCAAGAGCGTTCCGGGGGCGTGAACGTCGGGGTCTGCGGCGGCGTGGACGCCGGCCGGAAGAGCGGATCGGCCAGAGGTTGGTGCTGCCGTGAGCACCAACTGGCCGTCCGCCGCTGCGACGTAGCTAAATCCTCCATGGCGCACGATCGCACCCGGAGGTCAGCTCGAAGGGGTGATGGCCATCAGGAGCCCGCTTGTCGTAGCGAAAACGCGCAAATCCCCCTACCTGGCGAGCCAACTGTCGGTGTTTCATACCACCGGCTAGTGAATTTGTCTGTTTGCGCGTGGGGATCCTGATGGTTAGCGAGTCAAGCACAAGGATGTATACTGGTTCAGGCAATTTGCCCTACGTCCAATGGGGTGGTCTGCTCGCGTTGCTCGCTCTGGTGTTCGTAGTAGGGGTTACAAACGGGCGAGGGAGAGAAGAGTTCTCAAGCCTCTGAAGAGGACGTGAGTGTTGTGTTGGATGTGTTCGAGTGTTCCTGCCCTCCCCTATTATACTCGAAGGGGAGGCCCTTTGATAGGGGCTCGGATGAAAAAGGGACAAACCCCCCGAGGGGTTTAGAGAAAATCTAGTCTAAACCTAGCCTGGTGTCTGATCCATTAGGTTATGCGTGCTTCTGTTCGTCGTCAGCGGCGCGGCCATTCTTCTGTCATCTTATGTCATCTCTGTCCGTCAGTCCGCCGTCCGCCCATACCGTGAGAGGAGGCGACGACAGACGGGGGGGCAGGCAGGCCCCTCTTTGCCTCCTGGGTAAAGAGGGGATCTCTCGGAGGCTGCCCGCTAATATCTGCTGGTCTTCTACGGGAACCCGCCGGTCTCCCGGTCTTTGGCCCCTTGACCAAGCGTCGTACATTTATGGGCGGTGCCCTCGTCTCACTGCCATGCGGTTCAGAAGGGCAGGCCTGTCCGTTATGTGCCCTATGCCTCTGTTACGGCAGGCTTATCGTGGCGGCCAAGTTGGCTTAGTTTTCTTGGCCTCATGATGGTTTTGGTACAGTACGTCAGTCCTTAGCGCACCTTTTGGTGAATCCCTGTCCGTCCCGGTCGTCCAGGGACCCACAGGTTTCAGGCGAGATGAGGACTAAAAGATTCCCCTCTGGGTCGGACGATGCGGCCGTGATTCTGTCCTGTTCTTATCCTCCCGACCTTGAGGTCGGGCGAGGCGGACAGCCCTGACCTGGGAGCTTGCTTCCTTTCTTTCCTTGGAGGTCGGGCGAGGCGGACGCCCTCTCTGTTTTAGGCCTTTAGTTGTCTTTAACCAGGTTGGGCCGGCTGCGGAGTTTTGATTGGGTCGTTCTCCCCTCGTGGGCCAGGCCTAACCCCTTTCTCTAGGTTTTAGCTTTATTTATGGGTTTAAGCCTTGCTTTGGGGGGCCCTGGTATTGCCCCCGACACCCCTTAAAACTGAAACTCATCCAGACTTGAATAAAAAATAGACAGAACAGAACTGACTCTCCGATAACATATCCTATGCACCAGCCCTTTTAGGCGCTCCCATATACCCATAACTAAATAACACACTAAAAAATTATATAAAAAATATAAATAGATAGACGAAATGTGGATCTATATTCATGTAAAGTTTGGATTCGTAAAAAATTCCGTGTAAAGAGAAACAAAAGAGACAAATCGGCGTAAGAATAATGCGGGTGACGGATCCATACGAACAGTACACCTAACCCGCTAACATGATGGTTTTCTCTTTTTTATTTCTGCTTGTACAAAATTATGTTGAACTTCAAACTTGGTATGAACATGGATTGTTGTATCCTTTATCTACTCATATCTTTAGTTGAATTGTTTATGCATTTTTGGATGTGTTTTTAATCACGGGTACATGAGAGCACCTAAAAGGGCCGGAGCATGGGATACAATCTCATGACTCTCTATACAAAAATCTCCTCTTCAGGGCATGTTTAATTCCAACAATTTTGCAAAAAGTTTTTACCTAGAGAACCGTGTTAGTTCATTTCTTCTTTCTGTGCACGTGGGCCAATTCAAAACACCACTTTTCACCATTTCATCGAATTTAAACAGACCCTGACGCAATGGAGAAAAAACATAACACTGGAGCGTAAACAAGTAGGGATGAAATCAGCATATAAATATGATACTCGAGGACAATAGTAGACTGGAGCAGGACTGAGAAAATAAAGAAAGGTCAAACTTAAGTCGCTATCTAGCACCTTTTTTTTTTTTTTTTTTGAGAATGTCGCTATCTAGTACTAGTCGATAAGCTAAGCAGGAAGGTAACCAACAAGCAACGGAAATGTCAGTGACAAATGAAAGCAATGGAATGCTTTCACTAGTGTCCTGGCGTTAGTGTCCTGGCGTTTCAGTACCAACCAATCGGGTGAGAGAACGATCTACCACGAAAGGGAAAAAGAAAAGAAAAGGCATTATTAATCATAGCAAAGGCGGAGGAGTGCTCAAATTTGGAGGAAAAATAAACCGTTGAAATTAGTCAATTACCACCCCACGCCCAGCTCCGCCATGCTGGCAGCGAACAAATTGGCGACAAGCTAAACGCACAGGAACAATCCCCATCCAGAAAGGAATTATTTTGATTCGGTGCCTCACGGGCGGGAGAAACAACCAGCGAAGCGACTCTGCGGCGAAATGAACAGCCACTCGCTGTACATTGCAGCTTTTCCTTTTTTTACACTTTGGTTTTTGTCTTTTATAAAATTTTCTCAAAAGCCGCTTGCATATATTTAGTTTCAAACTTCCAGTACAACTTTCACAGAGAATCTTCTTTAGACTTATCCCAAATACATATAAAAAAGATTGCAAAAACGTTTCAAAAGATGTTGGGAAAAACATTTCAAAAGTTATTTATATTTTTTGCGAAATGCATGGAAAGTTATTTTGAAATATATGTAAAAACTTTCCACAGAAATGATTTGCAAAGTAGTTTAAATGATCATAAAAAATACATCAAAGTTTTTTTATTAAAAGGCTTTTTCACATAAAAGGGTTATTGGTGTCCTTGACGAAGATAAAAGAAACCAGTGAAGTTGACAGTGTTTAGGATAGGTCAATTTCTTTTTATTGAAGCATGGGCCAGCTTAATGTCACTTTGAGCTATTAACATAAAATTTCAACAAGCGCTAACTTTAATTTCATCCTAATTTATATTGGTTCTAATAAAAAATAAACTCATTTTCATCTCAAATTAGACAATACATATTGATCAGAGGGGGCTTCCATTTGGCCATTTCATCCCCAAAATTGGTTCAAAACCCGTCGTTACTCACTGCGCTGCGTCGCTGGTTCCCTTCGGAACCCCACCAAATCCGTGGGGACGTGGATCCGGTGCAGTCTCTATAGTTACTGCAACTTAAGCAGTCGCATGATCCAGGGCGTCCAGAACGAATCGAAGGGCCAAATAGGCAAGCTCAGCGACTGTAACCTTTGCTGCTGGTGTTGGAGGGAGAGACAGAGACTTGCGCCATTTTGTTCATTGCCGAGAGTGACAACTGAGAAATCTGTGCATCTCCCGTGGCATGGAGCACGCTGGCAAGTGCCCAACCTGCTGCAGATGATGACGCCATGGAAGATGCAGAGCACGTGATTGAGGAATTCCTTGCAAGGTCAGTGCTCCAAAATGTTACTGCGTAGATCGAGTGCTACATTGGTCTTGCTTAACATTTGAGTGCCCGCTGCCTACATGTGATTGCAGTCTTGCAGAGTTACCCAAATTCGTGGCCTATCCAAATATTTGACCAGCTTTTGTATATGAATACCAAGAGATGCTGGTACATACAAAAGGATCTCACCTTAGCATATGCTCCTTTGTGAATGTAAATTTAGAGAGCATTGGACTTCCAATTTCCAGTAAATTTATGCCTTTTCTTCTCTGTTCTTTGTTGTTTTTCCTAAGAAGTGCTGCGAGCCTAACAACCAATGTTTGGGGTGAAAGGTGAGTAAAGAGTAGGAGTAATCCTAACCATTGTCCGCTTCTTAGTTCTCATTCTTGGCAAAGAAAAAATGGCGCTAAGCAAATTGGCTTGTAGTCCAATGGTAGAACGGTCCAGTAGGACGCTACCCATCAGGGTTCAAATCCTGATGCTCGCACCTTTTTCTTGGATTTATTTCAGGATTTAACCGACGCTATTTTTCAGTGGTAGGCGACGTGCCCATCGATAGCGAGGCGACAGTGGTGACTTCGTCAATCTCGAGGATCAGCCGGCTCAGTCTCTCGGAAGTGCTCATAGGGATA
Organism: Urochloa ruziziensis; assembly: GCA_015476505.1. NCBI lineage: Eukaryota > Viridiplantae > Streptophyta > Magnoliopsida > Poales > Poaceae > Urochloa > Urochloa ruziziensis. The sequence continues at coordinate 59,344,912 of CM027123.1, read as the reverse complement.
GCGTTACATGCGTGTGTTCTTAGGGTTGAGTGTGCGTGCGTTTGTGAGCGTCTGCCGTCTGTATTGTGTTTTGGGAAAAAAAATGCGCTAAGTCCCTGCCTATTTTTGACTCTTCGATTTGTTCTGGACGCCTTGATTGTGCGACTGCTTAAGTTGCAGGCACTATAGAGACCGCACTGGATCCAGGTAGCAAATCCGTGCTCCACTCACTCCAATGTGCGCGGCGGCGCTTGGCACTGCGTGGCCGCAATGGAAGCTGGGGTCGGGGGCACGAAGGCCACCCGCCGCCGGCATCCCGCGCCGGCCGCGATCCCGTCAGTGCTCCTCGACGACGACCTCCTCGGCTTCCCCTCCTGCGCGCTGTCCTCGGCTCGGTTCCAAGGGTTGGCTCCGTCGCGCCTCCGACCTAAGCCGTACTTCGCTGCGCAGGCTTCAGGTTTGACACCCGCGCGAGTTACGGTTTGACGGAAGAGCAGAGGCTTCATCATCAGCTTTTAATTTGTACCGCGACGCGGAAAACCTGTTCACAGGCGGGGTGCGCGCCCGTTTCACCCTGCAAGACAATGTCTGGCTGTCTGGCTCTTCCGTGAATTGGCATTGTGGATCTCTAACATGCTACTTGTTGACGACATGATCTATATGGTGGCGTGCATCTTTATCATCGTTCTTGTTTTGGATTTGATATCCTCAGAATTCTTCGCAATTGAGCTCTCAAACCGGTGGCATTTGGAGATGGTGAGATCATGCTGTCATGCCAATGATTCGAATATTGATCTTATTCGTGTGATGGAGCTCCAAATTTGCATCTGGGTCCATAGTAAAGGCAATGGCAGCAAGGGAGACTCGTATAGCTGTATGCTATCTGATGTCAAATTGCACGATTGATGATGAGTTTACCAATGTTACCATAAATCAGGTGTGGTACTGTGCTGAGTTTGTGTCCCTGAAGAACTGAAGATGGTAAATTTTACACATGAAGACAAGATCCATGCATTTATGAATTATGATGATCCAGCATACCATCCCCCTGGTGCCATGGGGACGATCCTGCGAAGGTTTGCCTTTGGATTACCTGTATGTCTGTATACTATTGTAGTATTTTTCCGAACAGTATACTATTGTAGTTGAAGTTCTGCAATCTGCATTGTGCTAGTCTCTTCTACAACTGTTTTTGATGTCTTCATTATCTGTACTTAAAAATTGTAGTTTCTGTGAACCCACCATCAGACTTAATAAGTTGTGGAGGAAATTTGACATGGTTGAGCTAGTGATTGGTCCATTGCCAATGTTGTAACTGATCATCCATTGAAATGCTCGGTTCAATTGTTGTGTAGTACTGGCTCTTTAGGTCATTTTATTATATCTGGGTTGTGGTCAATTCAACATTTTAACCATGTATGGAATAAATACAACTGTTCAACAAGTAGTTACATGTATATTCTTGTTCTTTATGAAGCGGCCACGTATACTCTTGTTCATTTAACTTGCCTTTTACTTTATCACCACATCTCATATGATGTATCCTAGTCCTCATGTTCATATTTTTTTCGATATGCTAGTATGATTTCCGAGCAGTTTATGCAAGTGCAATTGAAGGAAAGGCTGGGCTATATCTAGATAATTTGGCTGACGAGACCCCTTTTGAGGCTATTTATTCACAGATGCATTCTCGAGCCACACATTGAGAAAGATGTGCCCTTGATTTCTATTAAATTTCTTGTGCATCATTGACATTTCCTGTGTCTAATTTGCATGGTTGGTGCTAGAGTTCACAATTTGTACATCTCCTTTTCGCGGGTGTGGTATATGTATAGCAGATCTCAATCTTCATGATAAATTTCTTAGCAATTTCTCTAACAGACTATCTGTTATTAGCAATTATTTATTTTATTTCACAAATGGTGTCTCATAAACTGTAGAATATATTTTACTTTCTGTTTTGTTCATTAGTGTTATGGGCGCAGCAGGGACCCAGCCATAGCAGTCTGTGTGGCAGACAAGTATGTATACTTGAAAGAATAATAACATGGGTCTACTGCAACGAGATGTTATAATTACGAAATGTTATACCCACTCTGTTTCAAATTATAGACCGTTTTGGATTTTCTAGGCACATAGATTTTGCTATGAATCCAGAGATAGCATTTATTTAGGTACACAAGAAAGATTATGAACCTAGAGAAGCCAAAACGTCCTATACTTTGTAATGGAGGGGAGGGAGTAGTAATTAAAAGAACGACCTCCACCAAACATTTCCTTTTTTTTTGCGGCGCTTACACATGCAATGTCTATGGTAAGATTGGACAACTTTTGGTCTCACCCCTACTCGTACACCTTTACAGATCAACCTTTAGAGCCCTGCTTTGGACTGGATTTGTTCAGATCTGCAAGTTAGTTTGTCACCAGTACCCATGTGTGGCTTATAATGTTAAAGTTCTTTGTTTTTATGTGTCAAATTCCTCTATTTAACATGGCATTACTCTAGTCGTCGAGAAAAAAAAAAATGTCCAGACTAGGCGGAACCTGCCTGCCTGCCTAGAGCCTAGCACTTTTAGCAATGATATTAGGAAAAGATGATTTAAATTTAGTTGTTTGGGTGAGTTATTTTAAGGCCTGCCGATTGCCTCTTGAGGTTAAACAAAAATAAAGGATTAATCTCATGTAATCCGTGATCTCTCATCCCTCTGTCTGCCTTGCATCTCTCCATCCTCAAGGATTGAGGGACCCTCCACCCTCAAGCCGTCGTGCCATTCTGTCTATAGTCGTTGCACTCCATATTCTTGGCTGTTGATTTACCCAATTCTAAGCCAGTCCACATTAATGTTCTGATATCTGTGGTAACACTTTAAATTTAGATGTTTAAGCAATAGTGATGGTCTAAAATGATGTCTAAACTTATGTGTTTGATGGAGATTATTGGTATCTGGTATTCACTGAAAGGTTGCTGATATGGGAATTTGGAAAAGAATGATTCTTGACATTCATACTAATTTACTCATATTTCTGCTGCAAATGTGGCATTGCTAATTTGAACACAGAAACTCACTGCACACATGAAATGAATATCTTATTTCTTCTTCCAGGCTTGCTTGATGCTTTATAAAAAGCTCCAGTTGTGTTATTGTGAAAAATTTTCTGCTAGGCTGACTTTCTGGCTTCTAGCATGTTTTGATGTTCACAGGCTATTCCCATGCTTATCTTCCATTGTTTCCGTATCGGTGTTCATACTTCAATGCCCAATTGCTGACTGCTAGTAAAGTATCTAATAGGAAAAGTAGCAATTGGATGGCTGCATGTGGGAGAACTGCAGCATGGCATGGAAGTCAAGGTAGTGTGCTTGTTACTTCTTAATAAGGATATAAATTCATGTACCATAATCCAACAAACTTGCAAATTTCCTGAACCTAGCCTTGTTGTGTAATTCTTTCCCAGCTCTGCAATCCCCGAACGTGTTTGGCAATGATGATTTGACCTTGAATTTGGACTTACTTGTTTTCATGATAATTCGTCTCTCTAAAGGACATGATTAAAACTATATGGTTTACTGAAACAATTAAAATTCCCTTTGCTAAATAATGTTTACTACCTTTTTTCTAGTGAATTTAAATAAACCAACAACATATGAATCATCTTGCGTGTTAATTTGCTTCCCTCTGGAAACTGTGCTCCTTGATCCATATTGGTCTTATTTGTTCAACACTCTTGACTTTGAATAACCTTTAGAAAATGATCTGGAGAGCTAATTTCACGCTATCAGGGGTCAGGGGTCCTTGGTATGAATAAGTGTTGAAGCAGTGAGCTGTTTCCTTAAATTTATCCCAGTGTCTACCTTTGATATAAATTATCTAGATTGAATTCGAACATGGAAGCACTTCTTAGTTCTTACACGCTTCTTAGTGCACAAGAAAGATGTCTGCTGTCTGTCCAACCTTGGCAGGATGTTTAAAAGGTCATATTGTTGGTATCCATTAGCAACCTGGGCTTCTACAAATTTCTGTTCGAACAAGAAAACTACATGCAGAACTTCATTTATACTCAGCAATTTGATGATTTTCATTTTTCATTGCTAGCAGACCTACAATCTTTTATCTGATGAAAAAAATGTTCTGCAAGTCATCTCTTCAGACAAAACTTCTGAATTTAGCTGCTGTAACATAAATGATAAAATTTTGGAACAAGAAAGATTATGGATCTCGGTACGTATGTACATTTCAGGCAATGTAAGTTCTTCCTGAGAAGTAGCAAGTGCTGAATTGTGCAGTATATACATGGAAATGCTTTTGTTACTTCTCAATTTTCATATCTGTCGTCTCATAGATTTTGATCAACCTGTGCTGAATTCTGTTTCTTTCCTTTTTTCAGTTATTCTTAATGAACATTTAAGCTACAGTTTTGTTGACTGAATATAGTTATCCAAGAAGATAAGCTAGTGGAGGTTACTCCTACAAGAATGCATATTTTGTTCAAGGAAACACTACGGGTTATCACATTGGTTCATTCTCAAGACATCAGTTTCAAATAGGAGCTGCTCTTTTCTGTTGCCAGGGCTGATCTAGCAGCTACATGGGACATGACGTCCAACCAGGTCAGTAACTGGATTATTTTTAGCAGTCTGCAGAGGAAAGGTTGCAAAACTCAAATGTGGATTATATGCAATCGCTAAATTATGTGAAAGATGGTCACTGTAAGTTCCAAGAAACAACTGAAACACTTGGAAACAGGAGATTCCAGCATAGAAGAATTAAACATTTAAATATATTCATATATATGGTTACAAAATTACAGTTACTTCAGATAAGACAAGTGGAACAAGCAGCATAAGTTACTGCAGACTGCTATATCTACTAGATCCCAAGGAACCAACTCCTAGCAGCAAAAATCGGTGTTGCCGGTTCCCGGCACAGCTGCTCCTTCTCCTTCCTTGCCCTGCAAAAATCTCCGACCAACTGCCAGTTTTAGCAGGTGATGGAGTAGCCTCCCCAGTGAGCGCCAACAAGCGCTCCGGCAGTCATGTCTGGCACTGCACAGTTGCTCTGGACATCAGCCCTTGACAAGCTCCAGAAATCCTGGTGGTCTTGGTGGTCTCCTGCCATGTGCGGCACCATGCTGTTGCTCTGAAACCCTGTCGATCTCCAGAACTCTTGCTCAGCAAAGTTGTTACTTTGAACATTGACCCCTGTAGAGCTCCAGAACTCCAGTTCTCCTGGACACAGCTGCTCTGGCATGCTAGACTGTTGGCCCATCAACTGCGGCATCATGATCTCCAGTTCTCCTGCACACAGCTGCTCTGGCACGCTAGATTGCTGGCCCATCAACTGCGGCATCATGACCTGCTGCTCCTCTGCACTTGGCACCTGTTGCTCCAACTCTTGGCACTGCTCTGCATTGGCTGATGCCGCGGACGGGGAGCCCAGAAAATCGCTGATGTGCGGCACCATGCCGTTGCTGTGGACCCCATTCGAGCTCCACAACTCCTGCTCAGCACAGTTACTGCTTTGAACATCGACCCCTTTGGAGCTCCAGAACTCCAACTCTCCTGCAGACAGCTGCTCCATCTCAGCCATTGTAGATCGTTGGCCCATCAGTTGCGACATCATGACCTGCTCCTCCTCCTCTGTACCCAGCACCTGCTGCTCCAACTCTTGGCACGCATTGGTTGATGCCGCGGATTGGAAGCCCAGAAAATCGCTGATGTGCGGCACCACAGCGTTGCTGTCGACGCCATTCAAGCTCCACAACTCATGCTCAGCAAAGTTACTGCTTTGGACATCGACCCCAATGGAGCTCCAGAAATCCAGGTCTGCTGCACACAGCTGCTCCGGCTCTGCCATGGTAGATTGCTGGCCCATGGACTGTGGCATCGTGCCCTGCTGCTGCTGCTGCTCTGTACTCGGCACCTGCTGCTCCAACTCTTGGTACGGCTCTGCATTGGCTGATGCCACGGATGGGAAGCCCATAAACTCGCTGCTGCCAACAAGAGGACTCTGAGGGAACATGTCTTGGGTCAGGACAAGCTGCGAGCGTTCTTCATCGTCTGCAGAAGCGTACTCCACCTTGCAGGAGTCATGATTGAGCATCCCCCCAGAACTAGAACAACCAGCAGCTGCCGTGGCGTCGACACGCACTCGCTGAGACTGAGGCGCGTGTTCACTCTGGCACTCTTCTTCTTGCTCATCCGGCACGCGCTTCCGCTTTCGGCCGTGTCCGCTGAAGGCGATGTGGCAGATCTTGACTTGCGACGGGCACGGCGGCGACACGATGGTGTACTCGTGCATCACCCACCCCACGCTGCCGCCGTCCTTGCCTTTCCCCATGTGCAGGTTCAGGTTGCCCCTGCGGCACAGGATCTTCTCGCCACCGACGAGCAGGCCCTTCTCGACGCTGCTCTGCATCTTCCAGCACGCCCCGGCGGCGGCGCCGCCGCAGCTGCGGTTCTGGCGGCGAGCGGCGGCGGGCTTCTTGGCGTCGCCGGCGGCGCGCACGAGGAAGTAAGCCTCTTCCTTGCTCCCCAGGCCGTGGCGCGCGAAGAGGTCCCGCGGCAGCGAGCTCCCCGCCGCGTCGTCCTCGATGATGACGCCGGGGAATGGATCCTGGCCGCGGGCGCGGGGAAGCAAGTAGAACTCCACGAGCTCGCGTGGCGTCGGGCGGAACCTGAAGGTGGGCGGGATCCCGTCCAGGATCTCCTCCGCCGCGGCCGCCATGGCCGATCGCTTGATCTGGTGCGGGGATCTGGGAGAGGAACGGCGGGCGGAGACGCGTAGGAGCGGGATGGGAGGAGGGGAGAAAGGCGGCGAAGGGGAAAAGGCGCGTGCCCTGCTTCCGAAGGCTCCTCGGGTTTATAGGCGGGTGGGAGGTTTTGGAAGGACGGTCGGATTGGAAGTTTGTAATCAATGTTCGAGATCTGCGTAATCTTCCACAGGCGCGTCCGAGGTTTCCTTTTCTAGGTAATATAAATTAATGTTTTCTGATGTTTCCTTTTTCTAGGTAATAGATGGATATTTCTCGTTTTTTTAATCACACACGCTATAATAGGGTTCTCGCTAATGTAAAGGATCGTACAGCTGTTGTATGCCAAAATTCTTTTTTTTCTTGGTATAATTTTGCATGATATGTCATGGCGCACCATGCGGTCCATGCCCATTATTCGGTTTCTTCAACCATATTTTGGGCGCCTCTTTCTTGTTCATAACGTCACTCAATCTCTCTTATGTTAGTCGAATCATTTTCGTTGCTCTTGATTTGAACTTCTTTAGACAAAAGGAAAATGTTGAATTGCTCCTAAAAAACACAGTTTTGGCAATCTAGAGTATCGCCCATGGTCATTGAATGCTACAAAGCAGAGCACACAAGCAAGAGCAACAACAATTAGCACCACCGCTGCTGCATGCTAGCGGAGCAGCCACCGTTCATTTCCTTTTCTTTCTTTTTTTGTTACCGTTAAAAAAAGTTTGGAAACTTTCCAATCCGACAGTACGAATCCGATCCGGCAGGGAGAGCTGCTATCCTGGGGAGCGAGCACGAGGCCTACTTCCTCGTGTGCACCAGCGACGCCAGGAACATGCAGAGCAGTGCCGACAAGGGCCTGCGCGTCGGCGGGGAGCGACGCCGGCATCTTCCCGCATAGTAGTCCTCTTCTTGGCAGCAGCGATTGCATCAGCCAAATAACCAATGCAGAGCAGAGCCAAGAATTGGAGCACGGAGGAGCTGCAGCTCCTGATGCCGCAGCTGATGGCCCAACAATCTATCACGGCAGAGCTGTGTGCAGGAGAGCTGGAGCTCCATAGGGGGTCGATGTTCAAAGCAACAAGTGTGCTGAGCAGGAGTTCTGGAGCTTGACATGGTTCGAGAACAGCATGGTGCCGCGCACCGGCAACATGGCAGGAGACCGCAACTGGAGCTTTCTCATGGGCTGAGGCCGATGTCCACACTCCACAGCAACTGCGCAGTGACCGACATGCATGGTCGCCGGCCGGAGCTTGCTGGCGCCGCTCACTGCGGAGGCCACGGCATCACCTGCTAGGATAGGAGGTATTAGTTTCTGCTGCTAGGATCGGAGCAGCTGCGCCTGGAACCGGCAGCACAGATTTTTGCAGACATGGTTCCTTGGATGTAGAAACCATGTACGAAGTACAGCTTATCTACAGCCCAAAGTACCATTTTTTTTATTGAAACAGGAGGGGTATTTCCCCTACTGGTTATATATTAAAACAAAAAGGTATTACAAATACAGGAGTAGTGCCCCCTCAAGGACTCCTTCAAGAGACAAAGAAAGAAAAAAAAAGGAGAACATCTAGAAAATGTTGTCTATCCATAAAGACATCACTATTTTGAGATGATGTTTTGCTCTTAGGATAACCAGGGCAAATTCCTTTCTGAACAATTGCTTCACTGATGTCATTGATGGATTGATCCCCCTGAATATCAAATTATTTCTGGCCATCCAGATGCACCAGCTCATAGCGATGATTACTTCCATGAAGAAGGGCACTTGTAGTTGAATTTTTCGCATTTCCAAGATGCTATGTGGATCATGATCAAGAATTTGTAACTGCAGTAAGCTCCAACAAGTTGTTGCAAAAGGACAGTGTAGGAACAGATGTTCTAAGGTCTCCTCTGTCATGGTCATGCATTCTGGGCAGTCATAGGAGGGCAAGATTTTGTTTCTTCTTCTAAGAATGTTTCTTGTACTTAGCCTGTCTTTCAGTAGTAGCCAAAAAAACACTTTGTGCTTGGGTTGTACTGCTGATTTCCAAATCCATTTATAAGATGGATGTATGTGTCTATGTTCCATTAGGTGTTTGTAAACCTTTGCAGAAGAGTAGGTAGGATTATTCCAGCTGTATCCCCAAGTGTCATTATCTTGAGTATCTGATAGGCCCTGTTTAGATGGTTTCGCGAAATTTTTTCCGAGTATGTCGGGCACACATTTCAAGTATTAAATATAGACTAATTACAAAACTAATTACAGATTCTGTAAGTAAATCGCAAGACGAACCTAACGAGTCTAATTAATCCGTCATTAGTACATGTTTACTGTAGCAGTTTATTGTCTAATCACGACCTAACTAGGCTCATTAGATTCGTCTCGCGAAGTACACTCCATCCATATAATGGGTTATTTTTTTCGACTACATTTAATATGCCATGCATGTGAGGGAACATATTCGAAAAAAATTTCGCGAAACATCTAAACACGGCCATAGTTGCTCTAGAAATTCTGCTAGAGACAAGAGTTGGTGAAAAGCTTGTGTTGTTAGAGGTAAATGAAACAGCTGTTGCACTGTGGTACATGCATTTGCTTTCTGTATAGAGATTTGCTTGTTCTTAGCAAATGAATAGAGATGAGGCAGTAACATATTGAGGGGCTGTTCTTTCCAAGTGTCCAACCACAGCTGGCATGATCTTCCATTATGAACTGTAATTTGTGCAAGGTCTTTGTAAGGTTGTAAAAGCTTTAGCATGTCCCTCCACCAAAGGATCCTTTTTTTGTGTGGTTTGGCAGTCTATCATTTTTATAATGTAATTCCCAGATTAGATGTACCCATGAAATGTCTGCTTTATTGAGGAATTTGTGCCAGTTCTTCATAAGTATTGCCTGATTATGCTTCTCTAGGTTAAGCACTCCAAGACCTCCTTCAGACTTGGGCAGACAGACCATTTCCCATGCTGCCTTTGGCATTGTCCTTGCATTGATGTTTGAGTTGCCCTAGAGATAATGTTTTCTATATTTGTCTAGCTGCTTGACGATGGTTTTATGCATCAGGAAGATGCACAAAATGAAAGTTGGAAGTGATGAGAACACTGCATTTGTCATTTGAAGCCTTCCTGCCTGTGTGAGGTATCTTGATGTGTTTATGAGCCTTTTTTCACATTTGGATAATAAGGGCGCGAAGTCCTCCAGTTTAGGCTTGTGGAGGCTCATTGGTAGTCCAAGGTAAGTGAAAGGGAAGGTCCCAGTTGTACAACCAAAGTGCTGAGCCAGTGTGTGCAATTGGGAGTCATCAATCGACACTGATACCATCATTGATTTTGCATAATTAACTTTCAGGCCTGTGGAAATTCCAAATGCTGCAAGAATATTTTTCAGCTCTGTCAACTATTGCTGGCAAGCCTCCATGATGATGAGTGTGTCATCGGCGTACTGTAGAACTGGAAAGTCTGAGTTGTGCTACAAGTCTAATGGCAGGGTCAGCAAGTTGGAGTCTTTAGCTTGATTGAGGAGTGATTGCAGGAGGTCTGCACCAAGGACAAATAAAAGGGGAGAGAGTGGGTCACCTTGCCTGACCCCTCTTTTGCAGTGAAAAACTTTTTCAGGTACCCCATTTAGGAGAACTGCAGATGTCCCAGAGGAAAAAATGGAATTTATCCATGCTATCCAAGTTGCACTAAACCCTTTGTGCTTCATGATGTCTAACATTGCAAAGTGTTCCATTTTATCAAAAGCCTTTTCAAAATCCAATTTGAGCACAATGAGATCTTTTCCTGTTTTTTTCCCATGATTTATGTATTCTAGAGCCCAAGCAAAGCAGTCATGAATTGTCCTTTGCTGAAGAAACCCATATTGGTATTTGTGTATCAACTTCTTTATCATTGATTGCATTCTGTTAGCTAAGAGTTTTGTGATTAACTTCATGGAGGTGTTGAGTAGTGATATTGGCCTAAAGTCATTTACTTTTTATGGAACATCTGTCTTTGGTAAAAGTGTAATGTAGGACCATTTATGCTCTGTAAACATACTTGACCAGCTTGAAAATCATGACATAACTTGTAGAAGTCCTGCTTGATTAGAGGCCAGCACCTTTTGAGGAAATCACTATTAAAGCCATCTAGACCAGGAGACTTGTCTGTTGGTAGTGCCTTAACCACTGCATCAATTTCTTCTATTGTGAAAGGCTCATGAAGACAATGTAGTTCCTCACATCTTTGTAAAAGATTCTCTAGATCAAACTGCATAGAGGGTGTATCTGTGGTGCCAAGTCTTTCTTTGTAAGCTGACCAAAGTAGGTTGGACTTGTCTGTAGATAGTTCATGTCCATTGTCATCTATCAAAGTTGTGATCAGATTCTTTCTATATCTTATTGTTGCATTTGCATGAAAAAATTTGTTCCTGCATCTCCCATTGTCACCCATTTGACAGTGCCTCTTTGCTTCCAGTATATTTTTGTTGAAGTAAAAGTGATGAGAGTTTGTCCTGCAGAAGAGCTCTGAAGTTCCATTCTGTCAGGGACAAATCTCTATATTCCTCTAGGATCTCCAAGAAGGACAGGATTAGCTTGACATTTGCTATATTTGTTTTTAGACTAGAGACATGTTTTTGCCAAGCTCGAAGCACTCTCCTGAGATTTTTGAATTTAGCTATGATGATCTTGGCACCATCTGTTTGATTTGTTGGCAGAGACCAGCCATGCTGAACAATCTGCATGAAGTTTTCATGCTCCATCCAATAATTCTCAAAGCGAAATATTTTCCCTTTAGGAATTGTTGTTGTTACTGATATAACACAGGGTGTGTTATCTGAGGTTTCCATAACCAGAGTCTTCGCTGAGGTATTTGGGTAAGCAAGTGTCCATGAGCTAGATGTGAAGAACCAGTCTAGTCTTTCTAACAGGGGTGGATTTCGTTTATTTGTCCAAGTGTATTTCCTGCTAGAGAGAGGTAATTCCACCCAATTCTGAGCACTGATAGCTTCATTGAAGAGCATCATTACCTTTTTTTAGAACAGAAGAGCATCATTTCTCCCCCAGGCTTATTCCTGTTATCTGGGTGTCTAATGAGATTGAAATCTCCTATCACTAACCAGTCCAAGTCCTCTGGCATGTGGATTTGCTTTAACCAAGAAGTAAAAGTTCTTTTCCTTTCACTTGTGCAAGGTCCATAAACGTTTGTGAGAATCCATTCTGAGGTGTCCAGGAGTGATTTGAAGTGTATAGAAGTCGAGAATTCGTTAGAGAAAGCCAAAGAGCCTTCAAAGAGTGTGGATTTCCAGATTGTTATTATCCCCCAGAAGCACCAATGGAGGGAAGAAACTCAAATTTGTCAAAGGCTGGTGGGCATATTTTTTTAGGAATTGGATATCAAATTCCTCTTTTTTTTGTTTCCTGGAGACAGATTATATCACAAAGGCTCTCGGTGATTTTGTCACGAATAGAATCCCATTTTCTCTTAGAGTTTAAACCCTTGACATTCCAGCATAGAACATTCCAAACCCTGGTATTATGGTTGTGAGCCATAAATAAAACCCGAGTAAAAGAGAAGTCTTACAAGCCATGGATAGCATGGTTGTATCAAAAGAACTTGGATACAGGTCCACACACCAAAAGACCAACCATTGTGATGTTTAAGCATTTGACAGGAATTAAAAGATAAGCTAGAAATAGATAGATAAAGTGTGGCCATATGGCCATGTGCAAAAGCATGTTCCCTGTTGACGGCCATTATTACCTCGTAGTGACCGTCAACATTTCGGTAAAATGAGGATGATCATGCTATATTCCATGCATAAAAGTATTTTTACAGACAAATTCCACAAGTTTTGGATGAGTTGTGCTTGCAGGATAAACCAGGAGAAACAGGGGCCAAACCTGGCACAAGGCCAGGCCGGCCGGCCTAGGCCAGGCCGACCGGCCTCCCATGGCCAGGTCTGGCCACGCCACTGATCCACAAGCCATGCCAAGTGTCCAGGATGATCAAGCACCGTGCAAACAACGTCGGTTTGATCCAAGGACCCGGAAGGCCTAGAGGTGAAAGCACATGGATTGAAGGGCCCACATCCTAGGATTCTCGGACAAGCTTCAACTAAACGCAGGTGGTAGGCGGCAGGTGGTGACAGCCCTGTCCGTCCTTCGTAGTCCACCACGTTCGGGTGTACTCATAACAGTAGTGCTGAGCCCGGAGAACCCCCTCTCTCATCCCGTTCTGAGGTTCTCCCGTTCTAGCCGTCGAAGCGAGCTCTGTTCCCGGTATCTAAGCTAGGGTCTAGGCTAAGGCTAGAGTGCCTTTTGCTCTGAGTTAGAAAGAGTCTAGGTCCGGTCTCTCCCAATGTATTTCCTTTTCTTTAGAAATAGGTGCTCCGTGTGTCGCTGGTCTTTCAGACCTTCTATCCGGTCATTAACTTGACCATTATCCACCCAAACCTAGAGTTTGTGCCCCTGGGTTTGTGGCTTGATATTTCTGGCAAGATATATCATTTCATTCTTCAATACACTTTAACCATCTGCTTCCCTGCGGAAATATAAATACGATACCCTGGGGTTACACCTAAGGTGAAGTGCTACAACGAGATATATCCCGTCCGAAAGGAATGGCGGGTAAAAGCAGTCCCGAACAAGGATTCGGAGAGTTCCGCTCAGGACGAAAAACTCGAGCCCTCGCCATAAGGTATATGGTACGTATCCTTGCATTGCATATAGAATAGGTTTTTCATTTCAATTCTTTTCATTCAGCACAGCATGTTTAATTTTCGAAGCTTGCATTCATATTTCATTTGTGCATTAAGTAGCATATATATAAAAAAAAATTCGGCCAAATTTCAGGCCGGCCGGCCGCACTTGTCATTTCCAATGGCCAGATCACAGCAGCAAGGAACAAGCACATGTGGGAGGACATGGCACGAGAGGATGGAGAAAAATGGGCACAGCCCCAGGCAGGCCGGCCGGCCTCTCTCCACCGTCGTCATCCCATCCTCAGCTACCGGAGCACCAGGCACAGGACCGTGACCACCGACGCACAGGATGGGCATGACCGGCGCCATGTGCAGGCCGAATGGCCTGCCACAGGCCGGCCTCCCCCTGCTGCGCCTCTATAAAGCCGGTGCCCAGCTCAGAAGGAAGATGCCCCAAGCACAGGTATGCATGCATCCTGAGAGTTTCCTTTCTCCCTCGTCTGAATTTCGAAAATCTCTAAGTAAGGTTAGAGTTTAGACCACAAGAAAATTCTGCTAAAATCCATTCTTGAATTCTTGTGAGAACAAACCCCTGCCGGTTGAACGAGAACGTTTGTGGTGGTTCTTACCCCACAAGAACGACTAACCGAGTTGTGGTGATTAATCTCCCACAAGAACGTCTAACCTCTGACTGTCTAACCCCTGATTTCCTTCGGGTATTGTGAGACTAACCTTTTGCAGGAATCATGTGGACAAGGGCACGTCAGACGGCACGTGGAGTCGTGACCAAGCTCAGCTCTTCGAGCTCTCGCCGCTCTCAGGGATCATCTACTTCCCGGGACACTATGTCTGTCGACTCAACTCGACAAGGCACAGAGTCCCAGGAGGAGGAGGTGCCTAGAAACAGGCTCCGCATCCGGATCATGACTCGGATCGAGCACATCATTGCTCGTACCGAAGAAGAGAGAACGGTGCTGGACCAGCTCCAGGGCCGCTACTACACACAGGCCAAGTACTTCGACCCCATGCTGCTGATCAAGACCGGTCTCGGAGGAGACATGGAACGGGCTTTCAACAATGCCGGATGGCAAAACTTCTACCCCGTCTCGGAAACAGGTTCACACTTTCTTACTATGGAGTTTTTGATGAGTTTGAAAATCGAAGTTCGTCCCAACGAGACAAATATTTGCTTTCGGTTTTTCGACGAGGATTTTATCTTGACCTCGAAGCAACTCAGTGAGGCTCTTGGCTTTCAACAAGAGATGCATCATTGATGCCAACCTGTTGGTGACTAACCACCGGTACAACCGTGCCGCATGGTGGGATAGCATCACAGGCGAGCCATCCTCGGGGAAAAATAGCATCACTGCCATCCAAAACCCCACTCTTCGTTTCCTGGCGAAGTGGATCGCTATGGTGGTCCACCCACGCGCTGATTTGCGTCTTTGCCTCTTGCCTGATTTAGAGTGCCTTTATGCCATGGTCAAGAAAATTCGTTTCTCACCGGTCATGAGCATGCTTGATGACTGGCAGAGGTTAGTCACTGGCCGAGCCACAATTGACATAACCTCGCTAGTCACCCGCATTGCCACCCATGTTGGTGCTTTGCAGGGCGCTCAAGTCACTTTCCTTCCCGCTACACAAGAATATCAGTCTTGCATTGGTTTAGACCATTTTATCCAGGGTCACTTGATGCGCGAGGGCCCTGGCCATACTCTTTTCATGTGTTATCCTGGTTTCATCGACGAAGTCGAGCTTCCATGCCCAGCTTTGTCGCTGAGATCAGCGAGAAGTCTACCATGCAGCTTAGAAGGAGGGAACCCGCTCGCCACAGTGTTGCAGGCCTTACAACACGTGGCAGGCGAGCCAGGCATGACAGTGAAGCCGGAACTTCTACCGCACCTCAGCCCGAGTACCGCTACCAGCAGCAGCCCGAGTACGACTACCAGCAGCCGACGGAGAACCCCACAGCCAACATGAGTTTTGAGGAGGCGTTCGACTACCATCAAGGAACGGCAGGATACGGCCCGCAGGTCGGACCATCCGCCTCCGCCAGGTATGACTACGAGAACCCGGTCTCCCGGGGGATCGCTGATCTTAATACCAGGTTGGAGACGATGACGCTGCAACAGCAGCAACTCAGAGATGAAGTTGCACACAACACCTGATCTCACGCAGCAGAACTGGGGGATGACCACATCCCTCCAGACCAACATTCACGGCTTCTTCGACTACATGCACTACGACCCCAACCAGTACTACCAGTGAGCTTCATCGAAGCTTGGGGGAGTCTCAGGTATGATCGAAAGCCGTCGCTGTTGCCTTGCCTTGCCGTTTGCCTTGCCGTTGCCTTGCCTTGCCTTTGCCTTGCCTTGCCTTGCCTTGCTATGATAAAATAAAATGCTAAAAAATAATAAAAATAAAAATATAATAAATAAATAAAATAATCATAATAAAAGCTGCAAAAGATGTCTTTATGTATGGAATTATGGTTGAGAACCTCTGGAATGATGAAAAGTTGCTCTGTTTATGCCCTCTAAGTGCCTCGTGCTTAATCCTTTACTCTTGAGTATTTGAGTTCGTTGGCATTTAAGGATCCACCATGATAAAACTGTGGGAGTAAGAGCACTTGTTCATTGTTTAAGTTATTGTGAGTTTGATATGGTTTGTTTCGAGGTATAACTGCATGCTTAGTAAGGAACCTCTCGGAAGTTTTTATAAAATGTTACATGGTGAATCTTCCTCGATGGTTTAAAATGTCCTATCCAGAGCCTAAACAGTTATACATTTGTTGAACTACCATATGCTATCTTGAGTTGCTTTGAGTCTTGTCGAATGGTGAAGTCCGCTTGCAGAAGGCACTTGACATTTACCGGTCTTCCCATCCACCTCAGCCTCAAAATGTCCGACTAGTCAAAGTCCCGCTCCGGGGTTGACGTCCACCGTCGATGACATACACTCACCTCATCATAAAGCTCACCCCAAAGGTCCTCAATTACTCCATACAAAGCTGAATTCCTCTCTGTTACCAAAGTAAGAGAAGAGATGTATTCGAAAAAAAATGGAGACAAATGCTCCATCTGAAAAAAAAGAGAGAAGAAACATCTCAAAAATATGAGAGAGAGAAATAAAATAATAAGGAGTCCCAAAGACCTTTGAGCATCACACCTTCTCCCTCTCCATTTGAAACCCCATGAATTCCAAAGACCGGAATTTGACGAGTGTCCATCGCTCGCGGACCACTCTTCGACTCGACAACAGAAGTAACCAAGGTATGCCACTCTTACCCTACCTACAACTCCACTTCAGCCTTAGTGTAGGAAAAATTGGTCAATCCCGACCAAGAGTGAGGATTAAACACCTTGAGTGACTCGAGAGTACCATCGGGGAATGAATAAACCATCTTTTGAAAAATTCATATCTCCGAGATGGAACCTGAAAAGTTGCAGGAAATACTTTAGAGATGACCGTTCAAGCTCTCAATAGCCCAAAACGTGAACCGCTGCAAGCCCCACGTGGAACCATGGTATGAGTTCTCTTTTATGCCAACTTATTCAAGTGATTCGTTGAGTTTTGGCTTAAGCACAGGGTACTTTAAGAGTATACACATTGAAGCAACTCCTGACCTACCGAACCTAGAGTTTTAGCCTTGCTCGAGGACGAGCAAGAGTCTAAGCTTGGGGGCGTGTTGACGGCCATTATTACCTCGTAGTGACCGTCAACATTTCGGTAAAATGAGGATGATCATACCATATTCCATGCATAAAAGTATTTTTACTGACAAATTCCACAAGTTTTGGATGAGTTGTGCTTGCAGGATAAACCAGGAGAAACAGGGCCAAACCTGGCACAAGGCCAGGCCGGCCGGCCTAGGCCAGGCCGACCGGCCTCCCCTGGCCAGGTCTGGCCACGTCACTGATCCACAAGCCATGCCAAGTGCCCAGGATGATCAAGCACCGTGCAAACAACGTCGGTTTGATCCAAGGACCCGGAAGGCCTAGAGGTGAAAGCACATGGATTGAAGGGCCCACATCCTAGGATTCTCGGACAAGCTTCAACTAAACGCAACTGTTACCGACCTTGGGAGAGCATCAGGACCGTCCATGCAAAGGACGGTGCCAAGTGGCACCAGGGCCAGGCCAGGCCGGCCTAGCCCAGGCCGACCGGCCTCCCTCTGTGGCCGCCACGTCTCCTCCTTCGCGTGAAGCTTAAGCAGATCCTTGGCGTGCTAATGAAGCTGACATCCACCCCCTGGAGGCTATAAAAGGCAGCTCATTCACCTTGGGAAGACACACACCACACATCTCAAGTCTTTACTTAAGGGAGCTCTAGTATCTTTTTTCATTTCTTAGATTAGGATTAGAGTTGGGAGTAGAGTCGAGTCGAGCTTAGCTCGGATCTTCGGAGTCTTCGGAGTTCTGGTAAAGCTCTTGTATCCTTTCCTTCTTTTGAAGAGTTTATTTATATAATTACTTTCTTACTTCAGAGCTTAAGTTATCTTTTATATTTCTATCTTGCTCTTCTTTTAGAGTAAAGATCTTGCTCTCTTTAGAGCAAAGTCCTATCCCCTTTAGTTTTAGTGTAGAGTTTAGTTTAGCTCTACCGGGCTTTATCTCGCGGGTTTGCTCGCCTTGACCGGGCCGTAAGACGCCTTAGGGAAGACGGGGATTTCTCTTGACAGGCCTCAAGAGAAATCTTAATCATCGAGTGCAGACGTGGTGTCTGGCTTGTTGATTAACTAGGAAGTGTGTTGCACCCCACGGAACTGCAGTGGTAGGCGGCAGGTGGTGACAGCCCTGTCCGTCCTTCGTAGTCCACCACGTTCGGGTGTACTCATAACAGTAGTGCTGAGCCCGGAGAACCCCCTCTCTCATCCCGTTCTGAGGTTCTCCCGTTCTAGCCGTCGAAGCGAGCTCTGTTCCCGGTATCTAAGCTAGGGTCTAGGCTAAGGCTAGAGTGCCTTTTGCTCTGAGTTAGAAAGAGTCTAGGTCCGGTCTCTCCCAACGTCTTTCCTTTTCTTTAGAAATAGGTGCTCCGTGTGTCGCTGGTCTTTCAGACCTTCTATCCGGTCATTAACTTGACCATTATCCACCCAAACCTAGAGTTTGTGCCCCTGGGTTTGTGGCTTGATATTTCTGGCAAGATATATCATTTCATTCTTCAATACACTTTAACCATCTGCTTCCCTGCGGAAATATAAATACGATACCCTGGGGTTACACCTAAGGTGAAGTGCTACAACGAGATATATTCTGTGCGCTTGCAGAATTAATTTTGCATACAACGACATATATCTACGCGCTCTTGAGCGTTGCTAAAACGTGACGCTAAGGAGTGCCAACATTCCCTGGGCAAGAGCTGTAACTGGGGCTCTTGCAGTGCTTTATTTCTTGGTCTTCTTATTGGCCTGCTTGTCATCTTTATCATTCTTAGAAACTTCTATCTTCTTCTTGACCTGCTTCTTTCCACCAGGGGCAGCAGGCTTCTTCTTTTTGTTCAATTTTTCTACTGTCAGATGTTCTGGATCTGTACCACAGAAGGAGGAGCCTAAGTTTCTGATCACAGTGGGGGAAATGGTAGGAGGCTCAATAGTGCAACCCAGGCAGTTCTGATGTCCACATGGTGATGATTTAAACCATTGTGCAGATGCTTTTGCCTTATGCTTCTTCTAGCAACAGCTTCAGTAAGGCTGTCTTCCAAGAGGTTGTGTTTGCCCTTGGCTTTTGCTGCCTCCTCCAGTAGCTTCTTTGACCAAGGACCTGTGGATGGTGAGATCTTGCTGAGCATCTTTTCAGGTGGAGTAATTGGAGAGAGCTGGTGTCGTGGTGACTTCTGTTGGAGCAACTTGAGGCTCATGTTCTTTAGGCAGATCATCTGGTGACTCTTCTGGTATGGTGTCTAGTACAGAGGGCGTTTTTTTCATGCAGAAGGTGGTTGGTGCTTTGGGGCATCTCTCAGGCAAGAGAGAAAGGGACTGAAGTTTCACCTCTCTCAAAGTGAGCCCATGCTGGAGAGTTAAGTAGTTCTTTAGCCCATTTGTAGCAGCCAGGCTGCATGCAGCATCAGAGTGAAGAAGTCAGCCCATGCTCGAGGCACATTTACTGTGGAGGCACCCAAGCCTGGAGCAAGCTTTTGGGCCCAAAGTCTCACAGCATCAGGATGTTGCTTGAGGGCCAAATCCATCCTATGAAGTCTGGGTATTAGCAACAAACACTGGATCAGCATCAGGCTGTACCAGTTTGACAGTTCCAACCTGCATATTTGTGTTGCTAGGTGGGGCAACTCCCTGTTCATTTACTGCAATGACTGCCTCTACTTCTGCATGATGATTGTGGGGCTCTTCTGCAACCACATGTTGTGCAAATTCCTGATGCCCAAGTAAATCTTCTTCTTGTACCTCATCTGGCATTATCTGTAGTGGTTGTCCATTGTCCATGGGGATAAAAGCCACAGCCTCAACATTTAGGTCAGGTCACCACTGCTTGTTCTTGATTTCCAACAGATTCATCAGATTCCATGTTAATTACCTGATTGCTCATTGCTGTTGTTGTTGCCCTGAACTTGCATGAATGGGCTGCTTGGGCCAAGTTTTCTATGTCTCCAAGATCATTGTCATCAGCTCCAGCTGGCAAGTTCAGGATCCAAGCCCTCTATTCTTCCATTGGTTGGATCAGATCAATGAGTTCTAGGAATGGCTCACCAGGGAAAATCTGTTGGTTCTGCTGCATTTGCTGGTTCTGCATCTGCTGGTTAGATGGATTGGGATTATCTTGTGGCCACAGTCCCCAGGCTTCACCATTGCCAGGTTCAGGTTCCTCATTTTGAGGAGGAGGACCATGCCTTAGCTGTCCAAATCCAAAAAAAAATCAAACAATTGAGGCTGAATATTGTGACGACCCGGATTTTCGAAATCGAGAATCCGAATCTCTGTACCCTTGTGATAGTCCCTGGATCAATGAAGGACCGAAACGGCGACCAGAGAGGGGGGAGTGAATGGGAGCCGATAAAAATTCTTTCCAACCGATCCGGCTATTTTCCCAAACCAACTCCGTAACCTCCGAGAGCAATCTTGCCAAGATCACGTAGCCACTGTCAAGCTACTGACCCTAGGAACAAGAAACACGCAGCGGAACTCGAATCGATCGAAAGGAACACAAAACGACCCGAAACAAGACTCGATCCAACACACCCAGGGGGGCGGTTAAACCGGGTCAGGGAGGCAGTTAAACCGCCCAGGCCTGGGAGGCTTGGGAAAAAGTCAAACCAGAAGTGGATCTCCCAAACCGCTTGAGCTCTTGAGGCGAGATTTTGGTCAGATGATCTAGACCTCCAGTGGAGTGTTTTCCCAAAAGATCTCGGCCTCTAACTCAGTACAACTCCCAGAATCTCAGATCTCGTGATGAACACCATGACCTCGAGTTCATCCCGAAAATCTCAAATCCAAAGCGATTCTCGGCGTTTGGGGGCAAAGGATCACCAGCAAAAGAGGCACAAGGCACTCATACGTGAATCCCCCAAAGAAATCCGAGAGAAAACGCCCTAGAAAGAGAAAAACGAAAATCCCCCAAAAATAGCTCCGAAAATACCCACGAAAATAGAAAAAGGAAAGGGAGCTCGGGAAATCAAATCATGGCACAAAGATGAGCAGCACAAACTCAATCACATAACCATGAATTCACCTATACAAACTAGGAATGATTCGAAGTAGTTCTAGGTGGAGGGGATGAAGGGGAAAACTAGTTCAAAGGAAAAACTAAAGAGATAACTAAAGGATAGCCAAAGAGATAACAGCCACCAGCCCTGGGAGGGGCTATTAGTAGTCCAAGTGGTGGTGCTCTAAAGACTAAACTACCCCTAAGTGATACATACCCCTCAGGGGCAAATTTGAAATTTGATCTTCAGATATTTTCCAGCTCGGGCACCTTCCACTGCAAGCTAGCTTCCCTCCGACGCAAGCCTTGCAGTCACGCCGCGTGTCCTCCGGATCGAAGCTCCTCGACGCCGTTCTTGGGCCGGCCCAGGGGGAGGCGGTTAAACCGCCCCTGGCAGCCACTCTGGCCCAGCTGCCCAAATTCGCCTCGTCGAGTCCTCGGTCCTTGGTTTTGAGGCCCAAACCAAGGGAAACCGTCCACCGATGATTTTGTGGCCAAATCACCAAACCCCACGCGCAAGATTCGGTTGTTAGCCGCCACCTTGCATAATTTTCTGCAAATATATCTTTTTCCCAACTTTCTTCTTTCATGCATAGACATCTCATTTTTCAAGTTTTTCAACTTAAGCATGGTACATGAAATGTCTTTGCGACAGAAAGAAGCTTATGCTCCTCCACAAGATAAAGCATGGGCTAAACATTTACAATGACAAAGGTCTTTGACCCAATTGAAAAGAATATCACACCCTAGCATGATCTTAAGCAAGATACAGCCATTTCGGCTCAAACAAGACATGCAAAGGCATTTACTCATGGGTGAAGGAGTTTAAGTTCAGTTTGTCATTTTAATTCAAAAAGAGACTATCTCAATAGAATATATATCAAAACCATCAAGAGCATAGCCATCCATACAAACAATCCCTAGCCAGCCTGCCTAAACTCTAAAATGTAGTAAGTTGTACCAATCACTGCATATAGGAGAAGCTCATCCTAAGATATGATACAAAAGATGAAATCAAGATACAAAAGCAGAAAAATGTACATCAAGATACAAAGATGGTACAATAGTATACATATGCTACAAGAGAAGCCTCCAAAACTCAGCTCAGAAAACCGTACACACACCAAGTTCTCCTCGCAAGCGGGTGAAGGTAACTTGGTCAAGTGGCTTAGTGAAAATGTCTGCAAGCTGGTTTTGGGTAGAAACATGGGCAAGCTCAATATCTCCTTTCTCCACATGATCTCTCAGAGAGTGGTACCTCACTTCTATGTGTTTGGTTTTGGAATGGAGCACGGGATTTTTGGCTACGCTTATGGCACTGGTGCTGTCACAAAGAAGTGGAACATGGGACATGTCTAATCCAAAATCTCTCAAGGTGTAAGTGATCCAAAGCAACTGAGAACAGCAGCTAGCAGCAGCAACATACTCGGCTTCAGTGGTGGATTGGGCTACACTAGACTGCTTGCGAGAAGACCAAGACACAAGAGACGAACCAAGAAACTGACACTGACCAGAAGTAGACTTGCGATCAACACGACATCCAGCAAAATCCGCATCAGAAAAACCATGAAGTGCAAGAGTGGAATCGGCAGAATACCAAAGACCCAGCTCAGGAGTAAACTTGAGATACCTGAAAATCCGCTTGACGGCCTGACGATGTGAAGTCCTCGGTGAAGCCTGAAAACGAGCGCACAGACACACGCTGAACTGTATGTCCGGACTCGTCGCCGTCAAGTAGAGGAGGGAGCCGATCATGCTCCGGTACTCCTTCTGGTCCACTGGTTTTCCGTCCTCATCCACATCCAAAGCTGTAGTCGTACTCATCGGCGTAGTCATCGGCTTGGAGTCGCTCATGTCGAATTTCTTGAGAATGCCCTTGGTGTACTTGCTTTGGTGCACGAATGTCCCATCCTTGGTTTGCTTGATCTGCAGCCCGAGAAAGAACTGCAACTCTCCCATCATCGACATCTCAAATTCCCTGCTCATATCGTCTGCAAACTTGGCAACAAGATCATGAGAAGAGCCACCAAAAATGATATCATCCACGTAAATCTGAACGATTAAAAGATCATTGCCATTTCTCAACAAGAAGAGCGTTTTATCAACCTCCCCCATCACAAACCCCTTGCTAAGCAAGAACCCTCTCAACCTGCCATACCACGCTCTGGGTGCTTGCTTTAGGCCATATAAAGCTCGGTGGAGTTTGTACACTCGGTGTGGGTATCTCTCACTCTCAAAACCCGGGGGCTGCCTCACATACACTTCTTCCTCGATCACTCCATTCAAGAAGGCACTCTTCACATCCATTTGGTACAATTTGAACCCTTTAGCAACTGCAAATGCTAGAAGGATCCGAATTACCTCCAAACGGGCAACAGGAGCAAATGTCTTCTCATAATCTATCCCTTCCTGCTGCGAAAACCCCTGAGCAACCAACCTCGCTTTGTTTCTCACAATCTCACCACTCTCATCCCTCTTGTTCTTGAACACCCATTTGGTTCCTATGGGATGGCAATTTGGAGGTGGTTCTACTAACTTCCACACCTGATTTCTCTCAAAGTTTTCAAGCTCTTCATGCATGGCATTGACCCAATCAGAATCAGATAAAGCGTGTCCAACATTTTTGGGCTCAAAAGACGCGACAAAAGCAGAATGAGCATAATGAGAGATGTTCTGTGACCTCGACCGTGTAGTGCGTTCATCCAAGTTCCCGATGATCTTCGAAGGTGGATGATCCCTCTGTACCAGCCGGGGAGCTTCTCGCCTCGAGATGCCTCCCCCTCAACATCAGCTTCCACTTGAACTCGATCTGGAGCGCGACTCGACGAAGGTGTAGCAGAGGGGCCGTCGTCGAACGTCGTGGTCGTAGTGGAAGTAGAAGGTACACGATCTCCACCTGGTGCATGAATCTCCTCATCGTCTTCATCATCAAGCTGTTCTTCCTCAAAGATGGGTTGTCCCAAGTCATCATCACCTGCACACTCAAAAACAGAAGAGCTACACGGAATGGTCTCGTCGAAGGTGACTTCGCAAGTCTCCATGATTTGGTTAGTTTCAATATTGAGCACACGATATGCTCGAGAGTGATTAGCATAACCAAGAAAAATTCCATCCATCGAACGAGACTCAAACTTGTCCAAATTTCCTTTCTTCAAGATGAAACACTTGCAACCAAGAACCCGAAAGTGACTCACACGGGGGGAACGACCATGGAAAAGCTCATAGCAAGTTTTCTTCTTGAAAGCACGAAGGAAAATCCGATTTGAAACATAGCAAGCTGTGTTCACCGCTTCTGCCCAATACTTCCTAGGAGTCCTATGCTCATCTAGCATCGTCCTAGCCATCTCACAAAGTGTTCTATTCTTTCTCTCAACAACACCATTCTGACAAGCAACATATGGCGAAGAGTATTGATGTTCGAGACCAAGATCACGACAGAAGGCATCAAAACGAGTGTTCTTAAATTCCGTACCATTGTCGCTACGTATAGCTCTCATGGCACCACCATTACTCTCGTTTTTCAACCTCAAAATCAGATCTCGAACAAAATCAAAAGTCTCATCCTTCGACGCCAGAAAGAACACCCAAGCATACCGAGAAAAATCATCCACAAGCACAAGAACATACCACTTCCCACCGACTGAACGAACGCGAGCAGGGCCAACCAAGTCCATGTGCAAAAGCTCCCCTGGACGCTCAGTCATAACATCTGTCAAAGGTGGGTGAGAAGCAGCAACTATTTTTCCATGCCTACAAGGTGCACAAACCAAATCTTTCTCGAACTTGAGCTTGGGCAATCCTCGGATAAGGTCAAGAGCACTCAAGCGTGTGAGTAGATCAAAGCTCACATGACCCAATCTCCTATGCCACTTCCAAAGCTCAGAAGAAGTACCAGCGATCAAACACCGTGAAGGACCAAAAGATCGAGAAAAATCAGCACAAAAAATCTGTCCCTCAGGAATGATCATACACACAAGGTCACCTCGAGAATCAAGAATTTTCGAATCACCACGCTTAAAACGAACCTCTTAACCCTCATCAAGAAGCTGAGAAACTGAGAGCAAATTGAAACCAAGGTTCTTGACAAGAGCAACCCGCTTCAGCATGAAAGTATCGCTCACCTGAATAGCACCCTCAGACAACACTCTACCTCTGCCCTTATCCCCGAAAGTGATGTACTGCCTGGACACCACTGGGGTGAGACTGGAGAACCACTTACCATTACCTGTCATGTGTCTCGAGCAGCCAGAATCCATCAACCAAAAGTTCTCCAAGCCTCCCACCTGCATAATCAAAAGCGAGAACGAGAATGAGCGAATGACTCGACACTGGGGTTAGCACAAAACGAGTCAAACCAGTGTCGGGCCATCTGCTCAAGAGAAGGGTTAGCAAAATCAACTCTACCGCGTGAAACCCTCTCGTCTCTCATCATCGGACCTCTAGCACCACGCGGGGGAAAACGTGGCCTAGACTCTCTCCTAGCCTCAAAGCTACGGTCGAACCTCCCTGAACCAAACTGACCGCGAAACGGAGGCCGTCTAGCAAACTCACGAACAGCTGGAACACCACGAGTAGCAACCACAGGAACTGTACGCACAAAGGCGTCGCCTCTTGGCCAGGGTGAACGAGACACAGGCACACTACGAGAAGAGTTGTACCTGTCCCTGTTCTCCACCTCCTTCTCTCTTCTCACCTCCCTCTTCTTCCTCCAACAGAACTCCTCAAGGTGTCCATCCCTTCCACAATGCTCACAATGGAAGCGGACTGGCTTTGGCTTTGGGGTTTCTCTCGGCTGTGCCCTCTCTCTCGGCTGGTAAGCCCACTCCTCACAAAGGTCACTCTCCTCTGAAAGTTCTCTGACTTAGGTGGAAACTTGGGAGGATCTGGAGTGGTGTCAAGCTTGTTCAGCAGGTGGTTTGGTTTAGGTGTGAAGGTGTTCTTGAGAATGGTTTTTGGTGGGTTTGTGGGAATGTTTGCGGTGGAGCTCTCTGGATCTCTCTCTCTCTCTCACCACTACTCTCACCAACCTTCTCAGAACCAAGACCACAACCATCAGCTCTCTTGAAACTAGCAATCAACATCTTGAGC
This sequence comes from Urochloa ruziziensis, assembly GCA_015476505.1. NCBI lineage: Eukaryota > Viridiplantae > Streptophyta > Magnoliopsida > Poales > Poaceae > Urochloa > Urochloa ruziziensis. Next base: position 59,318,791 of record CM027123.1, on the reverse strand, counting down.
TGAGGCTCACGACCAGACAACCAAGCCAAACACTGTCTCAGCTCATCATTCTCATCTTGCTCACACACCATCGGCAAAAGAGCAAAAGCACAAAGCACAAATTTCAAACTTCAAATCCTCCAACTCACTTTTCAGGACTCTCAAAGCACTCCCCCTGCAAAGATGCAACTCCCCCTGAACAAGTGAACTTGTGCGTGCGAAAATCACTCGAAAATGGCTCAAACCATCACAAACTTTGTGCTCTCAGCACAGGGGCGGTTAAACCGCCCAGGGGGGGCGGTTAAACCGCCCCTGACAGATGACCAAAGTGAAAAGACCCAAAATTTCACAAATCAACTCGCAACGATGCCGTTCCAACTTGAAAACCTTCCAAATATGCCCAGCAAGATATTCCAATGATCAAACTCTCAGAAACTTCGCAAATTTTCAGAAAACCTCATTTGGGCAAAACTTTCAACCTCTCACACAATTTCGACAAAATCTAGAGCAAAAGCTTTCTTCTAAATTCAGCAGCGACTCCCCCTTGCCAAATGCTCCAGAAATTCTCCCCCTTGTTGACAATGCACACATCAAGGCAAATTATACAAAATGCAACTACAAGCTTCTCAAATATACAATGAGCAATACAAAATGCTACAAGTTAGAGAAGAGGCATCCAAGCTAGTTCATCATGTCACACGGGCATTGCCATCAAGAAAGTGAAGACATATATCCAATTGACAAAGCCATGAGCAAATTGTGGATTTTTATCAAAAATGTCACCGCATGAGCAAAGTCCTAACCATGGATTGTTTAAGCAAAAATAAACTTCATCTCACCAAAATCATGAAAGGACAAGCATTCTTGACAAAAGATCATCATAAACGCCCAAGTTCTACCTCATGTCATGTCAAAGCACGGAGCCATGTGTTCACTTCTCATGGGAGACTTCTCCGGCAAACAACATGCAACCGCTTAGCACCCATGTGTGCAAGTGTGTGCAATGGTGAAAGCATAGAGACATGAGTATAATTTTCTACAAATATATCTTTTACTCAACTTTCTTCTTTCATGCATAGACATCTCATTTTTCAAGTTTTTCAAATGAAACATGGTACATGAAATGTCTTTGCGACAGAAAGAAGCTTATGCTACTCCACAAGATAAAGCATGGGCTAAACATTTATAATGACAAAGGTCTTTGACCCATTTGAAAAGAATATCACAGCCTAGCATGATCTTAAGCAAGATTTAGCTATTTCGGCTCAAACAAGACATGCAAAGGCATTTACTCATGGGTGAAGGAATTAAGTTCAGTTTGTCATTTTAATTCGAAAAGAAGCTATCCCAATAGAATATATATCAAGACCATCAAGAGCATAGCCATCCATCCAATCAATCCCTAGCCAGCCTGCCTAAACTCTAAAATGTAGCAAGTTGTACCAATCACTGCATATAGGAGAAGCTCATCCTAAGATATGATACAAAATATGAAAGCAAGATACAAAAGCAAGAGAAATATACATCAAGATACAAAGATGGTACACAAAATATACATATGCTACAAGAGAAGCCTCCAAAACTCAGCTCAGAAAACCGCACACACACCAAGTTCCCCTCGCAAGCGGGTGAAGGTAACTTGGTCAAGTGGCTTAGTGAAAATGTCTGCAAGCTGGTTTTGGGTAGAAACGTGGGCAAGCTCAATATCTCCTTTCTCCACATGATCTCTCAGAAAGTGGTACCTCACTTCTATGTGTTTGGTTTTGGAATGAAGCACGGGATTTTTGGCTACGCTTATGGCACTGGTGCTATCACAAAGAAGTGGAACATGGGACATGTCTAAGCCAAAGTCTCTCAAGGTGTATGTGATCCAAAGCAACTGAGAACAACAGCTAGCAGCAGCAACATACTCGGCTTCAGTGGTGGATTGGGCTACGCTAGACTGGTTGCGAGAAGACCAAGACACAAGAGACGATCCAAGAAACTGACACTGACCAGAAGTAGACTTGCGATCAACACGACATCCAGCAAAATCCGCATCAGAAAAACCATGAAGTGCAAGAGTGGAATCGGCAGAATACCAAAGACCCAGCTCAGGAGTAAACTTGAGATACCTGAAAATCCTCTTGACGGCCTGACGATGTGACGTCCTCGGTGAAGCCTGAAAACGAGCGCACAGACACACGCTGAACTGTATGTCCGGCCTCATCGCCGTCAAGTAGAGGAGGGAGCCGATCATGCTCCGGTACTCCTTCTGGTCCACTGGTTCTCCGTCCTCATCCGCATCCAAAGCTATAGTCGTACTCATCGGCGTAGTCATCGGCTTGGAGTCGCTCATGTCGAATTTCTTGAGAATGTCCTTGGTGTACTTGCTTTGGTGCACGAATGTCCCATCCTTGGTTTGCTTGATCTGCAGCCCGAGAAAGAACTGCAACTCTCCCATCATCGACATCTCAAATTCCCTGCTCATATCGTCTGCAAACTTGGCAACAAGATCATGAGAAGAGCCACCAAAAATGATATCATCCACGTAAATCTGAACGATTAAAAGATCATTGCCATTTCTCAACAAGAAGAGCGTTTTATCAACCTTCCCCATCACAAACCCCTTGCTAAGCAAGAACCCTCTCAACCTGCCATACCACGCTCTGGGTGCTTGCTTTAGGCTATATAAAGCTCGGTGGAGTTTGTACACTCGGTGTGGGTATCTCTCACTCTCAAAACCCAGGGGCTGCCTCACATACACTTCTTCCTCGATCACCCCATTCAAGAAGGCACTCTTCACGTCCATTTGGTACAATTTGAACCCTTTAGCAACTGCAAATGCTAGAAGGATCCGAATTGCCTCCAAACGGGCAACAGGAGCAAATGTCTCCTCATAATCTATCCCCTCCTGCTGCGAAAACCCCTGAGCAACCAACCTCGTTTTGTTTCTCACAATCTCACCACTCTCATCCCTCTTCTTCTTGAACACCCACTTGGTTCCTATAGGATGGCAATTTGGAGGTGGTTCTACTAACATCCACACCTGATTTCTCTCAAAATTCTCAAGCTCTTCATGCATGGCATTGACCCAATCAGAATCAGATAAAGCGTGTCCAACATTTTTGGGCTCAAAAGACGCGACAAAAGCAGAATGAGCATAATGAGAGATGTTCTGTGACCTCGACCGTGTAGTGCGTTCATCCAAGTTCCCGATGATCTTCGAAGGTGGATGATCCCTCTGTACCAGCCGGGGAGCTTCTCGTCTCGAGATTGCCTCCCCCTCAACATCAGCTTCCACTTGAACTCGATCTGGAGCGCGACTCGATGAAGGTGTAGCAGAGGGGCCGTCGTCGAACGTCGTGGTAGTAGTGGAAGTAGAAGGTACACGATCTCCACACGGTGCATGAAACTCTTCATCATCTTCATCATCAGGCTGTTCTTCCTCAAAGATGGGCTGTCCCAAATCATCATCACCTGCACACTCAAAAACAGAAGAGCTACACGGAATGGTCTCGTCGAAGGTGACTTCGCAAGTCTCCATGATTTGGTTAGTTTCAAGATTGAGCATACGATATGCTCGAGAGTGATTAGCATAACCAAGAAAAATTCCATCCATCGAACGAGACTCAAACTTGTCCAAATTTCCTTTCTTCAAGATGAAACACTTGCAACCAAAAACCCGAAAGTGACTCACACGGGGGGAACGACCATGGAAAAGCTCATAGCAAGTTTTCTTCTTGAAAGCACGAAGGAAAATCCGATTTGAAACATAGCAAGCTGTGTTCACCGCTTCTGCCCAATATTTCCTAGGAGTCCTATGCTCATCTAGCATCGTCCTAGCCATCTCACAAAGTGTTCGATTATTTCTCTCAACAACACCATTCTGACAAGCAACATATGGCGAAGAGTATTGATGTTCGAGACCAAGATCACGACAGAAGGCATCAAAACGAGTGTTCTTAAATTCCGTACCATTATCGCTACGTATAGCTCTCATGGCACCACCATTACTCTCATTTTTCAACCTCAAAATCAGATCTCGAACAAACTCAAATGTCTCATCCTTCGATGCCAGAAAAAACACCCAAGCATACCGAGAAAAGTCATCCACAACCACAAGAACGTACCACTTCCCACCAACTGAACGAACGCGAGCAGGGCCAACCAAGTCCATATGCAAAAGCTACCCTGGACGCTCAGTCATAACATCTGTCAAAGGTGGATAGGAAGCAGCAACCATTTTTCCATACCTACAAGGTGCACAAACCAAATCTTTCTCGAACTTGAGCTTGGGCAATCCTCGGATAAGGTCAAGAGCACTCAAGCGTGTGAGTAGATCAAAGCTCACATGACCCAATCTCCTATGCCATTTCCAAAGCTCAGAAGAAGTACCAGCTGATCATACACACAAGGTCACCTCGAGAATCAAGAATTGTAGAATCACCACGCTTAAATCGAACCTCATAACCCTCATCAAGAAGCTGAGAAACCGAAAGCAAATTGAAACCAAGATTCTTGACAAGAGCAACCGCTTCAACATGAAATTGTCGCTCACCTGAATAGCACCCTCAGACAACACTCTACCTCTACCCTTATCCCCGAAAGTGATGTACTGCCTGGACACCACCGGGGTGAGACTGGAGAACCACTTCCCATTACCTGTCATGTGTCTCGAACAGCCAGGATCCATCAACCAAAAGTTCTCCAGGCCTCCCACCTGCACAATCAGAACCGAGAACGAGAATGAGCGAATGACTCGACACTGGGGTTAGCACAAAACGAGTCAAACCAGTGTCGGGCCATCTGCTCAAAAGAGGGGTTAGCAAAATCAACTCTACCACGTGAAACCCTCTTGTCTCTCACCATCGGACCTCTAGCACCACGCGGGGGAAAACGTGGCCTAGACTCTCTCCTAGCCTCAAAGCTACGGTCGAACCTCCCTGAACCGAACTGACCACGAAACGGAGGCCGCCTAGCAAACTCACGACTAGCTGGAACACCACGACTGGCAACCACAGGAACTGTGCGCACAAAGGCGTCGCCTCTCGGCCAGGGTGAACGAGACACAGGCACTCTACGAGAAGAATAGTACATGTCCCTGTTCCCCACCTCCTTCTCTCTTCTCACCTCCCTCTTCTTCCTCCAACAGAACTCCTCAAGGTGTCCATCCCTTCCACAATGCTCACAATGGAAGCGGACTGGCTTTGGCTTTGGGGTTTCTCTCGGCTGTGCCCTCTCTCTCGGCTGGTAACCCCACTCCTCACAAAGGTCACTCTCCTCTGAAAGTTATCTGTCTTAGGTGAAACTTGGGAGGATCTGGAGTGGTGTCAAGCTTGTTTAGCAGGTGGTTTGGTTTGGGTGTGAAGGTGTTCTTGAGAATGGCTTTTGGTGGGTTTGTGGGAATGTTTGCGGTGGAAGCTCTCAGGATCTCTCTCTCTCTCACCACTTGCTCTCACCAACCTTCTCAGAACCAAGACCACAGACCATCAGCTCTCTTAAAACCAGCAATCAACATCTTGAGCTGAGGCTCAGCGACCCGACAACCAACCCAAACACTGTCTCAGCTCATCATTCTCATCTTGCAAGCGATTCACACACTGCTCTAACTCAACATTCTTCAAATGCAACAACATCACAAGCAGAACATGAATTTGCAATGGGAGATTTCAGTTGTGCTTCAAGTGAACTAATCATGGTGCGTGATTCAAGCAACTGAGCATGCAAAGCAGGACAAGAAGTACAAGCACCTAGCAAAGATGATCTAGACATTCAACTCAGCAAGCTCAACCCTAGCACCCTCTAGTTCATCCAAGCAAGTCATGTGTTTCTCCTTAAGCACAACAAGATCAGCAATATGCACATCACAGAACGAGCATTCAACTTCATCAGACACAAGAGGAGCATCTTTCAACACAGCAATCTCAGACTCAAGCTTAGCTGCTCTCTCCCTAGACTCGCAAAGTAAAGACTCAAACTCCATAGCCTTCTTTCCAGTCTCAGAAAGCAGGTCTCAAGCTCAGCCACTCTATCCTTGGACTCTCCTAGCAAAGACCTAAACTCCCTCTTCTCCTTGTTGGTCTTTCTAAGCACATCATCGCGGTTATCGACCAACTGCTCTAACCTAGCAATCTCCTGACGCAAAGAGGTGGGATCGGTCAATACCTCATCCTCAGAGTCGGAGTCGGAGTCGTCCTTGCTCTTCACGGAGTCGTGCGCCATGGTGCAGTAGTCGACGGTGGCGAAGGAGATGCCGTTGAAGTTGCGGTTCAAGCTCTTCTTCTCCTTGCGGTGGCCGCGGTCTTCATCTTCACTGCTTGAGCTTGACGACGTGTTGGTGGAGCTTGTGTCGATGTCGCTTGCATCTGCCACCATCGCTCGAGATCTGTGCATTCTTGTGTCCACCGTGCTTGTTCTTCGACCTTCTCTCGTCCTTGTTCTTGTGCTTGGAGCGGTACTCGTCCTTGGGACGGTGCTTGTGGTCGTCTCGCGGGCGGTGCTTGCGGTTGTAGTCGTTCTTGATCTCCTCGGGGCACTCGGCGATGAAGTGGCCCATCTTCCCGCATCTGTAGCACGTACTCCCGGCACGCCTCGAACCCTTCCGGTTCTGGTACATCCGCTCGAACCTCCTCGTGAGCAACGCGAGATCCTCCTCGCTCAGCACCTCATATTCTTCATCTGGAAGAGACACAAGAGAAGACAAAGCAAAGTGTCTAGGAGTGTTAGCATGTCCATATCCAGAGCCACCGACTAGAGCCAGACTATGAGGATCAGTCGGGCTCTTAGCCTTGGCAACCAACTGTCTGTCCACCTCAGAAGACTTCAACTTCGAGAAAAGCTCATCGACAGACAAAGTTTCATAGTTTGCCGACTCCATGATCGCCTCAACCTTGGCACCCCACACGGATCTATCAAGTGCTTGCAGGAGCTTGATAGCTCGGTCATGATCCGAGTATGGGAGTACGGTAATGTTGGCTTTCATGTTGTTGACAATAGAAGTGAAACGCTGAAACAAAGCATCAACAGACTCTCCTGGCAAATGAGCAAAATTCTCATATTCTCTGCGATACATCGAGAAGAGCCTAGCCTTGACATGGCTATCACCACCGCGGGCTACCTTGAGCTTCTGCCAGATCTGGCTAGCTAGGTCCTCGCCCAAAACACGCTCAAACTCCTCGGCAGACAAAGCACGGAACAAGTAGTCAACAGCTCTAGCATTCGCCTCAAACTTATCCTTTGCATCCTAGGCATCTAAGTTGGTGGGATTGACATAGTTTTCATCTTTCGTCACATCCCACAGCAACTTTCCTTTGCCTCGCAAGAAAGCGCTCATACGCGCAACCCAGTTCGGGTAGTTCTTCCCATCGAAGTGCGGAGGCCCGGAACCCCGATCTTGGTACGCCATCTTTGGATTTAGACTGGTTAGAGTCGCAAAGACCCGTAACCGGCTCTGATACCAATTGAAGGACCGAAACGGCGACCAGAGAGGGGGGGAATGAATGGGAGCCGATAAAAATTCTTTCCAACCGATCCTGGCTATTTTCCCAAACCAACTCCGTAACCTCCGAGAGCAATCTTGCCAAGATCACGTAGCCACTGTCAAGCTACTGACCCTAGGAACAAGAAACACGCAGCGGAACTCGAATCGATCGAAAGGAACACAAAACGACCCGAAACAAGACTCGATCCAACACACCCAGGGGGGCGGTTAAACCGGGTCAGGGGGGCAGTTAAACCGCCCAGGCCTGGGAGGCTCGGGAAAAAGTCAAACCAGAAGTGGATCTCCCAAACCGCTTGAGCTCTTGAGGCGAGATTTTGGTCAGATGATCTAGACCTCCAGTGGAGTGTTTTCCCAAAAGATCTCGGCCTCTAACTCAGTACAACTCCCGGAATCTCAGATCTCGTGATGAACACCATGACCTCGAGTTCATCCCGAAAATCTCAAATCCAAAGCGATTCTCGGCGTTTGGGGGCAAAGGATCACCAGCAAAAGAGGCACAAGGCACTCATACGTGAATCCCCCAAAGAAATCCGAGAGAAAACGCCCTAGAAAGAGAAGAACGAAAATCCCCCAAAAATAGCTCCGAAAATACCCACGAAAATAGAAAAAGGAAAGGGAGCTCGGGAAATCAAATCATGGCACAAAGATGAGCAGCACAAACTCCATCACATAACCATGAATTCACCTATACAAACTAGGAATGATTCGAAGTAGTTCTAGGTGGAGGGGATGACGGGGAAAACTAGTTCAAAGGAAAACTAAAGAGATAACTAAAGGATAGCCAAAGAGATAGCAGCCACCAGCCCTGGGAGGGGCTATTAGTAGTCCAAGTGGTGGTGCTCTAAAGACTAAACTACCCCTAAGTGATACATACCCCTCAGGGGCAAATTTGACATTTGATCTTCAGATATTTTCCGGCTCGGGCACCTTCCACTGCAAGCTAGCTTCCCTCCGACGCAAGCCTTGCAGTCACGCCGCGTGTCCTCCGGATCGAAGCTCCTCGACGCCGTTCTTGGGCCGGCCCAGGGGGAGGCGGTTAAACCGCCCCTGGCAGCCACTCTGGCCCAGCTGCCCAAATTCGCCTCGTCGAGTCCTCGGTCCTTGGTTTTGAGGCCCAAACCAAGGGAAACCGTCCACCGATGATTTTGTGGCCAAATCACCAAACCCCGCGCGCAAGATTTGGTTGTTAGCCGCCACCTTGCACCGGCTTCTCGTCCGCGTACGAGCTTCAGTTGTGAGCCGCTACCTCACACCGGAACCACGTCCCCTTGCTCGTTCTTGCCAGCATGTGAACCGCACTTGATCCACCGGCCACCGGGTCCCTCGAACCAAGCCTACTTGTCTCTCCGCTCCTCGGAGGCCGCCATGGCTAAACCTTTCGCGCCTGTTCTTCACCTGCACCAATGCAACCAAGCCGCATTCTACACCTGCAATACTTGAGCCAAGGGAAAGCGTCAATCCACACCACGTTGTCAATCACTCATCACACCAGGAAGCGACCATCCACCGGTCCTCGGACACACCGGGTCCTCAATCAATAGCTATCACGTACAGAACTCATCTCAGTATAATATCATATCCATACAATGAATTTAGATTATATAGAGGAGATTTACATCCATATCATTATGGAAATACGAATAAAGTACAAGCCCGTCGGGCTAAGCGACAAGCGGAAATCCTGCTTAGCGGTAGCTAGGCTTCAGTCTTCATCTTCGATCAACACCACAGGCAACTCGAGCCAAGCACACAACCCTGTTTCCACGCGTCCAAACCTGCATGCTCACAAACTATCCCCAAGGAATGGGATAGGTTCACGTCACCATCTGTATGCATGCTTTAAGTGGCCTAACATCTAAAGGGATAAAAGTAATTCAAGATAAAGCTGGGTTTCCTATGCAATCGCAGCGATATAATCAAGGTATCATCTCCACAAACCATCCCAAAATCCCATCTCACATCACATCACCTTCTTCACACTCGTCTAAGTCGATGCGAGAGCTCCCTCCCCTCGCACCTCACCAACTACGACCGGATCCTGAAAGGAAAGGGAGCAAACTTCCCTTCTCCCCGTCCGTAGCTGCGAACCTTAATCACTCTCAAATCTGGCTAGAAATAAGGGGAGGTAGAAGATCCCAAAATATGAGAGATAACAGGGAAAATGGGCAACGTCCATACCGAGGACGCGGCTATACGTATAGATTCTAGACTCTGCAGAGCTTGTACAACTGGACCCACTCGGGCTGCAGACGGTGATCAACCGCCTTGAGACACAACCCACAGCACAGACCCTAACCGCAACGATGCCTGCCTGCCCTTCCTGTCTCGATCCATCGGCTCGCAATCCAATGCTTCGAAAGCTGTGTCGAACTCTCCCTCGTAGGGCCAGACGGGGCCATAGTCCTTCGGGGAAACGGTCTCTCCCGTTCCCGTACACCATCCACCTGATCTTCTCGCAGTGCAGGCATCGCGCTAGATAGGAAGGCTGGAACCCGTTCATATGGGTAAGCGGTAAGTACGTGGGGCCCAAATAAAGTTACCCCACTCGGTTTCAGACCGGGGTGAGCGTCATCGTCTCAAAGGCGTATCCTCCGAAGAAGAACGCAAGTCGCAGTACCCATCATAGGTACCACCGCCAACTCCTATGCTGCTATCCATCCATGTACCCGCCACAAGTACGGTGTGGGACCTCCTCGAGAGCAGGGGCCTCCCGGCACCTCGGTCAAGGACCGAGTTGTTAAAATATGCTCACCCCCGCCAAGTTTCCCAAAAACACCTTCTCCTGCCGGTTTTATCCCCACACACGCCAAGAATCCTAATCCACAATATATCCCATACACATGCAAGCAGCAGCATAGCAATCATATATAGTAGTAGGTAAGCAAGGAATCAGGATATATAATTAGGCTATGCATGGCTCAATCATCATCATCATATAAGCAAAGCGCTAGCATTCTACTCAGCAATGCCTAATAGGTCAAAGAGTCAGGATGGGCGTGAACCTGGAGCATGGTCCTTTATCTCTTCACTTCAGCGTAGTCGACGTCGTCGAAGTAGTCGAAGTAGTCCGGGTCCTCCGGAGATCCTAATATACGGATATATAAATAAACAACGGCAACTACTAGCAATATAACTCCAAATGAGAACCAAGAGACATCCAAAATAACAGCAAACTCTATCCTATCGTGTTCGTCATGATTTTAGAAAAATACTGAAATTGGTTTCATATTTTTTCTAAGCTACGGTTGATTTATTATCATTTTCTGAAGTTTAAATCCATTTTCGGGATTTATAAATCATTCTGGAAAAAGGAATAAAGTTAGATCACAAGTTAGCAGCTCGGAGGTGTCAGTCATCGGCTCGGGGTTAGACTGCGAGTTGAGCAGGTAGAGGCGACGGTCTGGGGTTGATGACATCATCACGGGCTCTGGTGATGTCATCGTTGACTTGGTCAAAGTTGACTAAGTCAACGGTCAGAGGGTCACGACTTTGGTCAACGGGTCAAACTACGGTCGACGGGTCTAGGCTGACGGGTTAACGGTTATCGGGTTCCACATGTCAACATGCGGGCCCCATCGATCAGGAGGGTCTGAGCTGTCAGTCAGTGGGTCCCACAAGTGGAGCCACTGTCTGACGGGTCACTAACAAGTTGGCCACGTGGCGGTCGTGTGACGCGGGCGCCACTTGGCTAGTTCTGGGATGACGGGCTCGATTTTAGGAACCTAACGCAACTGGTTTCGCGTCGATCGGAGCTAGGACGGAAAAGATATGGATTTTCCAAGGTTTAACCCTTTATAGATATTAAGAAAAAGAATTTATTAAAGAATAAACTCATTCCTTAAAACTACAGGGGGTTCCTTGCAATATTGCCAAGGTGGAAGGGCTTGGTTGCGAATATGGAAAAGGTTAGGGGCCTTGCTGCAAAAGAACCGGAGGTTTAAAAGGTGAATGGGGCAGCCAGGGACCTTTCTGTAAAAAGACAGAAGTGGAAGGACCTATTTGTAAAAGTCCAGGGACCTGTTTGTAATTTTAGAAAAGTTCAGGGGTCTAACTGCAAAAGTGCAGTGGGGCCGGCCTGTGCTGACGTCATCATGGGCCCGGATGACGTCAGCGTTGACCAGGTCAACGGTCAGACTCTGTGGGTCCCGCATGTCAGGCCGAAGGGCCTTTACGCGATTAAAAGAAAACCTTGGGGTGTATCTGCAAAAGCACAGGGCTAGAGTACAAATAAACCAGCTAGGGGGTTTTCCATAAAAGGGCTATACGTGGAAGGACCGGTCTGCAAAACGGATAAAACCTAGGGGCTTTCCTGCAAATATGCAGGGGCTCGGCTGTAACAGGGGCGCTGGTGGTGACGTCACCACCGGCGTCATGGCCACACCCGATCCGGTGCGGCCATGGGCGGTGTGGTCCGTTGTGCGGCTGCGCTCGGGCGTTGACAAGTGGCAGCGCGAGATCCGGTGTGGTTGGGGGCTGATCTGGTGTGGCCAAGGGCCTTGTGGCCAGATACAAGGCCGGGGCGAGGGGCGCACGAGGGGTGTTCGACAAAAGGCCCCAAAGGATGACCGGCGGCAGCGATCGTCGACGGTGAGGGTCCGGTAGGGCTTCGCGGAGGTCTGGGTGGCATACAGGGTCGGCATTTCGGCCCTGGCTTGACCTGAGCACACACGCGGGGCATGGCGTGGCCATGTCCGCGGCGGACGGCGACGCTCGCGGGCTCGGTGCGAAGCGGCAGGGCACGCTCGGTGGCAGGGTGCGAGCGACAGCGCGAGCGCGGCGTGGGGGTACCTGCAAAGGTTCATGCTCGGCTCGAAGGCCGGGCCACAGAGCAGCGGCGACGCGCGGCGGCCCAGGAAGGCGATGGCTAGGCGGTAAGGAGGGCTCATCGGTCGGACAGCAAGGGAGACCGGGGAGAGGGGGCTAGGCTTGAGCTCACCTCAGGCCTTAGGAGGAACAGCGCGGCGCGGGGAGCGGCGATGCAGTGGCAGGCTTGACACGGTGCAGTCGGCGTGCTCGCAGGTTGCTCGGCGCAGGCGCGCCGCCGCTCCTCAGACGTCCGCCGCGGCCGTGGCCCACGCGCCGTCGCCGCCGGCCTCGCGATTCCGCCGCCGGACCACTCCCAGGTCCCTCCCCTGCTCCCCAGTTCCCATCCCCTGCTGTTCCGCCCACTACTGACAGCAGGGGAGGCCGATCTGGCCTGGGCACATCTGGGCCTGGCCTGGGCCAGGACGGGCTGAGCCAGACCGGGCTGACCAGCCTGGGCCAGGGCCAGGGCCACCAGTTCGCCGACGTCGCCTCCGCCTCCATCACTCCGGTTCAGGCTGCCCTTGCATCCGCACTCCTTGCAGCGAAGACCGAGGCTGCTGCTGCTGAGGAGCGTGTCTGCGTCGCTGCCCTCGCTTGGGAGCGCGAGCGCACTGCAGCGGACACCCTCGCACGCCAGATCGCGGAGGCGGAGCAGTACCTCTCCGCCATCTCCGCTGGGAAGCAGCCCGTTGTCACCGACGCTGGTGCCACTTCTTCCCACCAGGCGCCGCCTGCTGCTTCCACGCCCCCCGTCGGTTCTGCTTCCCGCCCCGACCCGACCGATCCGGTCGTCGCCCACCTCCACCTTCAGGCGGCCGAGGTCCAGAGCATCCGCACCATGGTCACCGTCGTCCTCGACCCCGCGTCCACCGCCTACGGACGCTGGCGGGACCAGGTCCTCCTCGCCCTCAGCCGTTACGCCCTCGACGACCACGTTCTCCTCGACACGCCTGTTGCGGAGTGCGACGTGTCGTGGAGGCGCCTCGACAGCGTCGTCGTGTTCTGGATCTTTGGGACCATCTCCCTGGATCTCCAGGATCTCGTTCGGACTCCCGGGGGCACCGATCGCCAGGCCTGGCTGACCCTCGAGGGCCAGTTCTTGGGCAACGCCGAGCACCGCATTCTTCGCCTCGACACTTCGCTCCGCAACTTCGTCCAGGGCGACCTCTCCGTCGGTGAGTACTGCCGCAGGCTGAAGGGCATGGCCGACGACCTTCACGCCCTGGGGTCTCCGGTGCCCGACCGGACCCTGGTGCTCCACGCTCTGCACGGCCTCAACGACAACTACGAGCTCATGCGTTCTTGGCTTCCCCGTCAGCGGCCCTTTCCCACCTTTCACCAGGTCTGTGAAGACCTCTTGCTGGATGAGATCGTGCGCGGTCTCGCGCCTGGCTCGTCCTCCTCGTCCACCTCCACCGCGCTCGTCGCTCCACCGACTTCTTCGACGCCACCTGCCACCTCCCTCCTGGGCACTCCTCCGCCAGCTTCTCCCGGCCCGAGCGGGGGTGGAGGGGGTCGTGGTGGTGGCTCTGGTGGTGGTGGTGGACGCCGTCGCCGCGGGGGCCGTGGTGGTGGCTCCGGTGGTGGTGGTGGACGCGGGGGCCGTGGTGGTGGCTCCGGAGGTGGTGGCTCCGGCGGAGCCAGCACCGGCGCCTCGTCGTCCGTTCCTGGCGGTGCACCCTGGCCATCCTACACCCACCCATGGTCAGGGCGCATCTCCATGTGGCCGTTCGGCCAACCTGCGGCCATGTTCGCTGCACCTCCTCAGCAGCGCTTGACTACTTGGACACCACCCGCTGCGCTGAACCATCCTCCACTCACTTGGGCGCCTCCACCACAGTCCTACCCGCCGCCGACCGGGACTGGTGGTGGGTGGGATGCCACTGCCCTGGCACAGTCGTTCAGTACCATGGGTCTGACGCTGCCGGTGAGCACCGAGTGGATCGCCGACTCGGGTGCTTCGTTCCACACCACCCCGGATGCTGGTATACTTTCCTCTGTACACCCACCTCACCCCTCCTATCCTTCATCTATCATGGTCGGGAATGGGTCGTGTCTTCCTGTCACTTCTGTGGGCACTGCGACGGGTTCTTTTCGTCTTCCTCATGTTCTTGTTGCTCCACAGATGGTCCACAATCTTCTTTCTATTCGTCAGTTTACTACTGACAACTCTTGTTCTGTTGAATTTGACTCTTCTGGTCTTACTGTGAAGGATCTGGCTTCCCGACGTCCGCTCCTCCGATGTGACAGTTCGGGGCCCCTTTACAGCATCCGCCTACCTACTTCCGCTGCTTCACCTGCGGCTGCTACTGCTTCCACTCCTTCAGCTGCTTTCATCATGACACCTTCGTCTACTACTTGGCACCGCCGGCTCGGTCATCCCGGCCGCGACGTTTTGGCTCAGCTTAGTCGTAGTGCAGATGTTCCTTGTACTAGGACTGCTGATAAGCACCTTTGTCATGCTTGCCAGTTAGGTCGTCATGTTCGACTTCCTTTTTTTCTTCTTCTTCGCATGCGAGTCATGCTTTTGATCTTATCCATTGTGATCTGTGGACATCACCTGTACTCAGCCTCTCTGGCTTTAAGTACTATCTTGTGGTAGTTGATGATTTCTCCCATTACTCTTGGACTTTTCCTTTACGTGCTAAGTCTGACACTTTTCCTACCCTCCTCCGCTTCTTTGCCTGGGTGTCTACACAGTTCGGCCTCACTGTCAAGGCCGTCCAGTGTGACAACGGCCGTGAGTTCGACAACCGCACCTCTCGTGACTTCTTCCTCTCTCGTGGTGTTCAGCTCCGCATGTCTTGTCCGTATACTTCTTCTCAGAACGGTAAGGCTGAGCGGATGATTCGCACCACGAACGATGTCGTTCGCACGCTTCTCCTCCAGGCCTCCCTGCCTCCCCGTTTCTGGGCTGAGGGGCTTCACACTGCCACATATCTGCTTAACCGTCTTCCGTCCACAGCTTCTCCTGCTCCTACACCTCACCACGCCCTCTTTGGTACCCCGCCCCGGTATGATCATCTTCGTGTCTTTGGGTGTGCGTGCTATCCTAACATTTCTGCCACTGCTCCGCACAAGTTGGCTCCTCGGTCGACTCGTTGCGTGTTTCTCGGGTACTCCCCTGATCATAAGGGGTACCGCTGCTTCGACCTCACTTCTCGTCGGGTTCTTATCTCCCGACACGTTGTGTTTGACGAGTCGGATTTCCCCTACTTCACCTCCTCCACCCCGACTCCTGACCCGGAGTTGGACTCCATGTTTTTGACTGACCCGGTGGTCCAGCCACCTGTTTCTGTCTCTCCTTTTCCGACAGGTACTCCCGCGCCATGCGCGGCCCCGGTGCCCTCCGTTCTGCCCCGCCTGGCGCCACTGCCGGTGCCAGCGCCTCGCGTGGCCCCGGCGACCTCTCCCGCGCCACGTGCGGCCCCGGTGCCCTCCACTCTGCCCCGCCTGGCGCCGTTGCCTGTGCCAGCGCCTCGCGCGGCCCCGGCGACTTCTCCCGCGCCACGCGCGGCCTCGGTACCCTCCGCTCTACCCCGCCTGGCGCCGCTGCCTGTGCCACGCGCGGCCCCAGCGGCCCCTCCCTGCGCCACGCGCGGCCACGGCGTCCCCTCCCGCGCGCTTTGCGCAGCCTGTTCGGGTCTACAGTCGACGGTCGGTGCAGGCTGAGCAGCAGCCGCACCGGCCTCCGTCTCCACCACCACCGTCGCCAGAGTCGTCTTCTCCGCCTACTCCACCGGACCCGCCGGCCCCGGCTCGGGCCCTTGCGCGTTTGGATCCGGTGGTCTACCACCCGCCAGTCATGCATCGGGATCCCGGTCACACTCATCCCATGGTGACACGACGGGCGGCGCGCGTTCGTCAGCCTGCGGCTCTCTCCGCCTCCGGGGGAGAGCCGGGGATCTCTCCGGTACCCACCTCCGTCCGTGAGGCCCTTGCAGACCCTCACTGGCGCCAGGCGATGGAGGAGGAGTACGCGGCTCTTCTTGCCAACCAGACGTGGGACCTCGTGCCGCGTCCGTCTGGTTGCAATGTTGTCACCGGCAAGTGGATTTGGACGCATAAGCGTCGGGCTGATGGTTCTCTGGATCGATACAAGGCTCGCTGGGTTCTCCGGGGTTTCACTCAGCGCCCTGGTGTGGACTATGATGAGACTTTCAGTCCGGTGGTGAAGCCTGCGACAGTGCGTACTGTTCTCTCCATTGCTCTCTCTCAGTCTTGGCCTGTGCATCAGCTGGATGTGAAGAATGCATTTCTTCATGGCACCCTGACAGAGACAGTCTATTGCAGCCAGCCGGCAGGTTTTGTGGATTCCAGTCGTCCGGATCTTGTCTGTCGCCTCAACAAGTCACTTTATGGTCTGAAGCAGGCTCCACGGGCATGGTACTCTCGCTTCACCTCCTTTGTGGTCTCGTTGGGGTTCACCGAGTGCAAGTCCGACACTTCTCTGTTTGTCTACCGCCGTGGCTCTGAGACTGCTTATCTGCTACTCTATGTTGACGATATCATCCTGGTTGCTTCCAGTCAGACACTGCTTCAGCGCATCATTCAGTCCCTACAGCAGGAGTTTGCTATGAAGGATCTCGGTGAGCTCCATCACTTTTTGGGTGTCACTGTTGAGCCTCGTCCCTCTGGCCTCTTCCTTCACCAGCGCCAGTATGCACTTGAGATTCTGGAGCGAGCAGGTATGACTGACTGCAAGCCTTGCTCCACTCCGGTTGATACACAGGCCAAGCTTCCTGCAGCTGAGGGTGCTCCTGTTGCTGACTCGACTGCTTACCAGCGTATCGCTGGTGCGTTGCTCTACCTCACTTTCACCAGGCCGGATATCACGTATGCAGTTCAGCAGGTCTGCCTTCATATGCATGATCCTCGAGAGCCACACCT
This sequence comes from Urochloa ruziziensis, assembly GCA_015476505.1. Lineage (NCBI taxonomy): Eukaryota > Viridiplantae > Streptophyta > Magnoliopsida > Poales > Poaceae > Urochloa > Urochloa ruziziensis. The sequence goes on along the minus strand of CM027123.1, from coordinate 59,301,633 downwards.
TGCCGCGCTGAAGCGGCTTCTTCGATACATTCGTGGTACAGTTGACTGTGGTCTTGCTCTTCACCGATCTCCTACCACAGAGCTTGTCGTCTACACCGACGCTGACTGGGCTGGCTGTCCTGACACACGTCGCTCCACTTCTGGGTACGCCGTCTTCCTCGGCGGCAACCTGGTCTCCTGGTCGTCCAAGCGACAGCCAGTCGTCTCCCGCTCCAGTGCAGAGGCGGAGTACCGGGCTGTTGCTAACGGCGTTGCGGAGGCGTCCTGGTTGCGTCAGCTCTTGGCGGAACTTCACAGCCCACTCGCCAAGAGCATGCTCGTCTACTGCGACAATGTCAGCGCCGTGTATCTCTCGTCAAACCCAGTTCAGCATCAGCGGACGAAACATGTGGAGATTGACCTGCACTTTGTCAGAGATCGAGTCGCCATCGGCCAGGTTCGGGTTCTCCATGTCCCGACCACCTCGCAGTTCGCGGACATATTCACCAAGGGACTCCCCTCCACGACATTCTCTGAGTTCCGCTCCAGTCTCAACGTAGTCAGTGGCTAGTTGTGACTGCGGGGGAGTGTTGTATGTATGGTGTTTCTTGCACAGTCTTGTACTTCGCTGCGCCGACAGTACAGACTGCGGGGGAGTGTTTCTTGTATTGTTTGTTGTCCAGTCTTGTACTTCGCTGCGTCGGTAGTACAGACTGCGGGGGAGTGTTAGTGTATATAGGGACATAGAGCCCATGTAGTGTAAAGGCCCATCTAGAGGCCCATGTACTCCATGTATACAGCCCACCCTTCTAGGGTTGGAAGAATACACAGCAATTAGCACATAAATCAGAAGAAATTTTGTCTTGATGAACCAAAAAGCAACATGATCTAAAAGCCAACAATCACGCCTTACCTAGATGCAAACTAACTAGCAGTCTGAAAATGTACTAAAAGCAATTCGAATGCTAAATGCTCCAATACTAAGAATCAGCATGTCTGTCATGTATGACCTGAGGAAGACCATAAAGGTATAAACCCTGCCAGTCCCAACACGAGTAATACTTAAAGTTAAATGAATTGTCAAATGGCTGACCAGCAGAAGAAGAAACAATCAATCAACAAAAATAGTGGTAGGTGTATTAATTTACTCTCTACAGAATACCAGTGACTTCCTCCTGCAGCACTATAGAACATAATTACTGCTTCAATAGCACTAAAAGCAAGTTTTAAAAACATATAGCAAGAAAATTAACTACCAAACAACACAAAATCTGCAATACTATACATGTGGTATTGCCACTTGATATATTGATTTTTTCCAGCATTATTAGCACTTTGTTCATAGAAGACTTGGTTATTGGGAATAATAATTTTAACTTAAGAGTGACAACATGACTTCAATATGAGCATAACACTGCCTTTAGCAAAAATTACTAATACCCATAGCTGTTCAGATACCATTTACCGATTTCTGGAAAATTCCCTTTCTATTCATAGTTAACTATAATTGATAGCTGTTGCAATCTACTGCCAACACTAGGTGTGTTAATACCACAACAAAGAATTCTGTTTACAGAGGGTCTGCAGAAACTAGGCAAGCTTGTGCTGATTTTGACAAATATTGACTGAACACCACAAGTAAGCTTCATCAATTATGAAAACAAGAGCAGAAAACATGGAGTATGAAAGTCAGCTTGCTTCCCTCTAATCACTGCTCCTGCTTTGGCTGGTGGGTGCAGCTATTATTGACATAAGCTGTAAATGGGATGGATTCAACCAATACAACCAAGAGTTGGGTATTTAGGCACCTCTCACAGCTGAGGATCATGGCCTGGAAACCAGAACCAGCCAGTCAGATATAGTCATGTATAATCAATCTGGTTCAGGTATCCAAAAAAAATCCATTGGTTCCTAATCCCTTCTGCAAGCACCAAATCCTAATTTACGCAATAAAAATCCCTCAACACGTTTTTAGAAACACGAGGCCCAAACCCTAGTTCGGTTTCATCAATCAAACATGCTGCCGCGTCTTTCGATTTCTTGAATTTGAAGTGGAAAACTGATTGAACGAGTAAACTAGATCGACCAATCCACCTTAGATCCCCAAATAGTGATTCCAAATCGCAGAACATAATTCCTAACAGTAAGAATCGATAATGGCATCGATCGAACAGGGCGGGATCTGTGCGAGGTAAGCTCGAGCACGCACCGTGGTCTCGGGTCGAGCGGTGGAGCGGAGGTGGGCCTCGAGCTGCTCGTTGCGGGAGCTGGTGAGCTGCATCACGCCGTAGCCGATCACGCCGGGAACGACGCCGCACAGCGCCGCGAAGGTGAAGAAGAAAGGCTTCGAGTCACGCGTCCGTCGCACCAGCCACCGCCACCCAGCGCTCTTCTCCCACAGGATCGACATCTCCCACAAGCAGCCGCCGCCGCCGCCGCCGCCACGGGATGCTCGTCTAACGCCTTTCCTCCCCTTCTTCGCCGACTGCTCGTTTAGTTTTTTTCTCTCTTGTATTTTCCTCACGGTCGACTTTCTATTTTTCTTCTATTTCAACATATTTTTTGTCCCTTTTCATTCGAGTGGTAGTGATATACTGTAGGTATACGGTAGCCACGATAATCCCCATTGGATAAGCCATTTATAGTTGATCAACTTTAACCAAATAATTAGCCACAATAATGTTTTTTTCAAACATCAATCATTGTATTGGTCAAGTACACATATATGATGTTTTTCAAGTCTATGTGGATATATAAAATCATTAACCCAACTAAAAAAACATAAGTGTCCAGTGAGATAAAAACCGTCACTTTTTCAGCACAAACGCATACACATTTTCCCATGAGTCCTACAAATATCTCATCATCTTCCATGTTCCTTGTCTTTCTCCTCTTCCTCGTCCTCCCATCCAAGCCCTACATGCTCACTCTAACCAAAGAAACCCCTTGGTTATAATTAGAGACGTTCCCTGATCAAATATGGTTGGTTTTAGTCAGAACTGAAGCGTTGTTGTCTTAAAGTCTTCATTTTGCAGCTTTGATCTCAATGTTGTGAAAAGGTGGCGTCGTCGCTCTCAAATTCTGCCATGCTCATCAATACCTCAATTGGCAAGCATCATGCACACAAACAAGTTTCTTCCAACTTGGGGTGTATAGGTGTGGTAGCATCATTGCTTGAACTTGGACATAGGAGTGTAAAATGCGGATGAGTGATATCGTTGGTAGGAAGAAGTGAGTTCCAACTAGGCACGCTTTGTGTGGTATGTTGTGGCCACGCAATGCAGGTAACCAGAGGAAGCCAAGTACCTCGCACGTGGCGTTAGTGGGACACTTGTCCTTCCCCTTTTTTGAGGAGCATCCACTCCCTAAGATGATGTGGATGCTCGGTGCAGATATGAAAGCTAGAATAGTAAGACACCACATGCCATGCTGGATCTAGTCGAAGATGGGAAAGGTGAATGCCATATTCGATAAATTATAGAAGAAAAGAAAAGTAAAGCCCATCAAAAGATCATAGGCCTTAACCACCACAAATGGGAAAGTAAAAGGCCGTAAATGGCCCATAACCACAACAATTGAACTAATGGCCTACTAGAGATCAAACCAAGCTAGCAGCCTACAAAAAGGACCCCTTTCTACCTCTCATACCCTACCTCCTCGACTCTAGTCCTCTTCCGCGCCGCCTCTTTAGATCCTAACACCATTGTTCACAAAAGAGCAGCGATGAGCTCATCGCTACAAAAGCACCTTTGCCGTCCATGTACCCCTCCATCTTCTCAAATGGAGCCTCACCGCCGCCCCCACCCCCACCTAGATCACTGCTACAATAGAGTAGTGGTAGATCTATGATCGCAATCACATTGAAGCACGTGGGCAAAGTTGCGGTGGTCATTGTGCCGGAGCTGATGATGACGATAGGAAAGGAGAAAAGAGAGCCCCATCGTGCCACCTCGTCCCATTCGTCGGTTCGCACTTGCCCTTCTTTTCTTCCTTCACCAGGGCGCCTCTTCCTATCTCTACCTAACCTACCCTATTGACTCTACTCCTCTTCCACTCCGTCTCTCCAATTCCTAATGCCACCACTCAAGAAGAGCATCGATGAATCTACCCTCCCCCCTCCCAGTGCCTTCTTTAGCCAAGAATCACCCATCTTTGCTTCTTATCAAATGCAGTCTCAACACTACTCTCTTCCATATCACCACCACGGTATAGAGTGGCGATTGATCTATGCCGACAATCACATAGAAGTTAATGAGAAAAGTTTGTGCTGGCAATTGTGATGCAACCGATGAGGATATCAAAGGATGAAAGATATCTGAGTCGCTTGTTGGTCCGTCTCCTCTTACTTTCTTCATCACAGACCTCTTTCTTTCTCTCCACATACCCTCTTTAGGCTAGGTACAGTGAAATGTTGTTCATATCGAGCCCACTGGACTACTAAATTCCAAGCTAAGCCATCAGCCCCACAAAGGACCCCTCCTTTCCTACCTAGCATACCCTACCCTCTCAACTCTACTCCTGATTTGTGCAGCCTCTCTAGTTCTCAATGTCACTGCCAGCAACAAGCTCACCGCCCCCAAAATCCTCCATTAGACATTAATCACCTCCTTTACTCTTCTCAAATGGTGCTTCTTGTTGCCTCCCTTACATATCATTTCCAAGATAGAGTGGTGGTAGTTCTATATCGACGATCACACTAGAGGTGGTAGGCATGTGGCGACTATTATGCCGTAGAATATGAGGGTACGAAAGGAGAAAGCAAGCCGCACTGTTGTGTCGCCGCTTCCCTCTCCTCTCCTCTTTTGGCTATGTGTCATCGATACGCTGCCCCTGCAAGCACCTTATCACCTAAGTGGCGCCTTAATATCATTGCATCACAATCTAATTCTAATGCATTCTAACCCAAATCATTCATGAGTCATTTCTCTTAATGACACTAAAAATCTAATTCCTTGTGTGCCACTAAAATCTTTGAACTTCCCTAGTTGCCATTACTAGAATTTTTTATGCCCTTGATGCCATTATGTTGTCATTTCCATCCATATATGATTGGTTGATCTAAAATATACAGGAAAAAGACAATATTGCACTCTACCTCTTTCATCCGGTACTCACTAACCGGCTCTCTTTCCTTTCATCTATAGCTTGACAACCCCATTGCCCCTTCATTGGTGTGTTGCACAGAACAACATGTATAAGGTCTAGGTTAAGGCCAAACAAGATTGGACATGGAAATGGATATGCCGGTATGGCTTGAGGTATGAGCTTGTTTCTGTTCCTCTCAAGGTTATCGTTTTGGTGGTTGGAATCAAATTCACATAGGCATCTAAATTTACTGCACCAACATCTCCTACTTCCTGGTAAGTGGTAACCAGGCACGCCATGAAGCACATGGGCAATAAGGCAACATCATATCACATCCTCTGTCAACGTGTACAAGGGCAAAACGACAATGCTAGATTACACAAGCACCAATGGTGCAACCATGGTGTTCATTTGTATAATTGTGTCAGGGCCATATGAATATTGCTCATCCCAGATTGGGAGAGTGGTTTTGCAACTATGAGGCAGAGCGACGGTGTTATTGGGCTTCCTTGCTCCCAACAAAGTAGACGATGAGTAGGCTCAGCTCCACAAGTGCGATGATGGTCCGAGACTCAAAACCACCACACCCATTATTGTCCTGCACTTACTTCCACCACCAGTCATGCCCACTCCCGCTGCCACCCTCACACTTCTCGTTGCTGCCCTGCTCCCTCACGTGGCCTTGCATCCGCTCGATTCCTATTCTTCTGCCGCTCCTCGCTCTTCATTCAGAGGTTGCCTCTTTGGTTCACTAAGGGAGCCCCTTGCTACGTCAACTAGAAGCAGGTAAGTCGAGGGGCAAAAATGTCTTTTCCATCGACATTTTACAACGCATGAATCGAGTAAATGGTAACAAAATATCATAGAATCATAAAAAAGGAGTAATAACAATAAGAGAACTTTAATGATTTTAATGACACATAAGAACGGTTAGCTTTTTTTTTATGTATCACTCTTTTCACTGACCATTCCATTTCCTTGTAAGTGTTACTTACAATTTTATCTCAACTATTCAAAGGTAAAATAATATAACTTCCAATGTCGAAAGCACATTAAGTTTGACTATGATATTATCTTTACTCGGATTAAGACTTAATATGTTTGACAAACACGTTAATATGTGATTTTGATTTCCATGATTAGCTTGTTGTTAGATTGTGCGTTGATGGTTAACTTTTTCCCCCTTGTTCAGTTCATATACCTTGGTAATGTTTTTTTTTGCTAATGCTTAGTTTAATACTTAGTTTTGCTCTTTCTAGTAGTGATAAAAAAGTCTATATTACCCCTAATAACTAATAATAATTTGATTGAAAATGGTGCTCTACTTAGTTTACTAGATCGAAAATAAATGCATCAACATTGAAACCAGAGAAAGAACATCAATGGATCATTTGATTGGCTCTAGAGGCTTCTTCATATGCTTTTTTATTGGTACTACTATTGCTTTAATTAGATGAGGTTTAATAGGAGGTAAAATGACACTCTTTGTGGGAAAAAATTTAGAATCTAAATGAGCACTCTTTATGGGACGAAAGGAGTATATTAACTTGAGTATAATTTTGCTAGGTTTGCTTTCAATATTATAAGCTTAGCAAAAAATATTTTTCAGATGAAGACGATATCAGAGTGGGTAAACTGGACTTTTTCTAAAGGTGGGCGTTGGTGCTCCATGGATCGAACCTGGAACTATCCAGCGATCCATTTGAGGATAGATGGTGCACCGCTCGATCCCTTTCTCCCAAAGCTAGTAACGTGGATACCCAATGGTTCATGCGCTTCGAGCCATTTGTTAATCAACGATGCAACAACGAACGTGCTGGTGACGCCAACATGCGGGTGAGGAGATAGAGCGTGGCAGGGGGCTACCGTCTGGTGAAGGAGCGTGACGGCGGGAGCGAGGACAGGGTCTTCATATGGAATGCAGCGAGGAGCTGCTGTAGGAGTCTGACGGCGTGGCTGCCTGCGTGTATCCAATCAAAGAAGTTGGGTGTGGTGCCGACGGATGAAGCATGGCCGACGGCGAACAAGGCGGCGTCTCGGTAAGCACGGCCACCTTGAAGGAAATGCAAAGGAGTGGGGTTGAACCGTATGACCCTAAGGTTCAAGTGATTCCGATCCACCGATCCAACCCGGGTTCGTGGTTCTGAAATGGGGCCCATTAGGGTCGTTTTCATAGGTCGGTTCGACGAACCGACGGGCCGATCCGCACCACGCCCACTTTAACTTTTTCCTATGCTTCTGAACAACAGTTATCACGGACTGAAATAGACACCCGAACGTTGTTGCAGTTGAAAGGGCATCGGTGGATCGCTTTATGGCAGTTAACCGCCAGTGGCGGGGCCCACGACGGCTCGATCCTGGAATCGATGCTGCAGCACAATCGCTGCATTGCACCATCTCCCACGTCATTTCATTGCCTATAATAAAGACGGGAGATTCGCCTAGCCTAGCGTCACCCGGCACAGTGCTCGCTGTGAAACCCCGGCGGACCCCACCACCGACCCCGTGCCTTAACGCTCCAAGATTCGCACTCCCGCGGTCCCGCCCACCCACCGAATCCGGGTCCAGCCCAACCGCCCCGCCCAGCCGTCCGATCCGCGCGAGGCGCGCCCCATCACTCCCTGCCACCAGCCGCGAGGCGCGGGGCGCCGAAACGGAAGGCCTTCAACGGAACGGCGGCGAATCGGGCAGGCGAATAAGATGGCCGCGCGAGGCGACAGGTGGTGGCGCCGCCGCACGCGGTTTCCGCTTCCGCCTCGTGGGAAGGAAGAAAAACACGTGCCGGCTATAGCCTCGGCTGGCCGTGGCCTCGCCCAGTCAGCCGCCCCCGCCGCGGTGAAACTCGTGCCCCGCCGAGGCAGGCTACAAACTGTACGGGAAAGGGGCCCACCCGGCAGAGACGGCGCCTACCGGTACAGCTCGTACCGCTACTAGTAGCACTCCACTCTCTCTCCTCCCACACTCTCTTTTATCTCTCTAGACTAGACTCTGGTGTCTCTCACACAACCTCCTCGCCCCTCTCCTCTCTCTCTCTTTCTCCCTCTAGCGGTGTTGTCTTCGTTTCCCTCTCGCTTTCCTTCGCCCCCCTCCGCGCGGCTCTCCGGCGGGCGGTGCGGGCGGGTGAGGAGGAGGCGGGGGGACAGCAGGGCCGAGGACGGGTTCTCCGGCCGAGGAGCTCGGACTCGGAGGGAGGCCTCTGTTACGGGGCTGTTTCTCTGCATCGGGTTCTCCGAAGATCATCAGGGGGACCCGCGCGAAATGTGGGTCGTGGCGCAGGGAGCCGTGCGGGTAATTTCGCCCGTGGAGGAGGTTGGATTCCGCTCCCGTTTTCCCCATTTTTTTTCCCGGGTCGTTGGGCCGGTTTTGGTTTGTCCGGGTGGGGTTTAAGGCTACCGAATCGTGTTTTTGTTGGGTTTTTGTCCGCCTGGGGTGTAATTTGGGATCGGATTGCCAGGCTCGGGAGTAGGATTGGTTCGGAGGCGCGAGAACAGGGGAGCGGGGAGGTTTCGGTTTTAGAGACGAGCCACGGCTTCAGTTCGGGTTTCCGATCGAATGCAGCTCTGTCGTGTTGTTGCCTACAGTAGGCTTTATTCCGACGAATTGCTCTTTTAGTCGCGCAAAAGAATGTTGCGATGTTTGGATTGGAGTATTGAGCTGCTCTTAGGCATTGGTTGGTGGATGGTGCGTGTGTGTCCTGAAAAAAATTTGTGGGAGCTAGATGACATTCCTTAGTTTCTATAAGTGATCAAATGCTTGAGTTTGGTGCTATTTCTGTGTGTCATCGTGCTATGATATGCTTGTTGCTTGAGATGCTAGCTGTAACGTGGTTCTGATGAATAGTAAAACTAAGGAACGTGGTTCATGCTGCAGATTGCCAAATATTTCAATAAAAGGTTACAATCAGTTGGAGTTGCTCGATCAAAATTGTGACCTGGGAACACAGTTGGTTCCATAGGTTGCAAATCCTTTGGTGCTTTTGGAATGAGAGTGGGCCCAGTGCATGCCATGTGCAATGTAGGTTACCACAGATTCTTGTAAAAGCACAGTTCTGAAGCAAATAAGTAATGTACTCAACTGGCATTATGAGAGGAGTGCTGGGCTTGGAGATGGTTTGGGTGATGATGTTTCATGGGAGGGAGTTCTATAGAAGCTTAATTTTGAAGCAAGCATATGATGGTGCTTGCCATGGGCACTGTGTATTTACAATGGTTTTAGAAAATTTTTAGTTTCAAATCAGAGATTTTTAGTGCCTGCGATGATACTACTGTTGGAAGAGGAGTTTTGAGGGTGCTATGCTTGACTCTGATTACTTTTAAAGCTTAGTTTTGAATCCAGACGTGTATGCAAGCTGCATTACTGAACATGGGTAGGGGGTTTGTGACATGGTGTGGGGTTGTGGGCTTAGACTTGTTACGGCAGCTTATAAAATCCTTAATCCTGCACCAGTGTTCACAACAAGAGCGGGCATGTGTGCATGTATTAGGAGTTATAAAATATATCTAGGAAAACAACCTATATAAATATGAGGTTTCCTATTTTACTATTCCCTCATTAATTGTTCGCATTAATGCAGATTGCACTGGCCAGGGTTATGAACAATATTTTCACATCTTTTACCATATTTAAGTGTGTATTTAGTACAGTGTTGCTGTATCATATAAATATCAATATGCACATTTGGTTTGATGTGACAGCATTGTTTATTGTACCAAATAAAAATTGGAAAAAATAAAAGGTGTGTTCTTTTGTTCAATTTGCATGCAACATATTTGGTGTATGTAATAAAGTAGGCTATGTATCTGACAAAATATTTGGTGTACAAATCACAGAGTTAGTCTGCTATTTATTGGAAAAAAATGACAGATTTGTGTTATGACAGCTCATAAATATCTTGCATACTTATGAAATCAATTACAACTAGCCTATATGGTTGAATGTGATAAATGGCTTCCATCCAAAATGCAAGTTACATTCACACCAAAAATTCTGAAGAACAATAACAAAGATGTCTTGCTTCATTTCCCTTCAACTCTCGTGAGCAAGAAGGCTTTGCACCTGCCTTCGGCTGACGCATAGTGCATCTGGTTTGAAGCTTAGGCAATGCCTCTCTTTTGCTTGACTATTTAGGTTCTTTAATTTTGATTTTGAGGAAAAAAATTCAATTCCCCCTTAATTTTTTGCTGGCTAATTGGAGTGTTAAGTATCATGGTTAATTTTCTGTATGGAGAAAATCTGCTTTACTTTGACATTTGCCTCTGGAGAAAATCTGCCTACATGACATAAAAGCTATACTCATCCACAAAGTTGCTCTCCATATTTTATACATATTCAAAAGGGTCCAAAAAAATTGGTGGCAGTGCCTACTGACAATTCCTCGAGAACTGAAATGTTGTCAACACTGGTCAGTTAGAGATTCTCAGCAAGCTAAACAAACTCGAGGACATAGATATTATTTAGAGTCTCTTGCATTGAGTTTCATGTTTGTAACGAGTGCAACTGACTCATTGTGCTGTTTTTCATAACGTTGTGGTTATACTGTGATATTTTGAGCATTTGTAACAGTATTGTATCTTCATGCTTTCAGGTGAAGCCGACTGGGAGGTTTCATACGGCAGTATTTAATCTAACCCTGCACATCTGGAGACGGCATGATATGACTTGCCTCATCCAGACAACAATTTGACTGGTACAAGTGACAGAAATATGCAGGAGGTGCCAGAGCAAAGGGTGCATGTACCTAATGGTATCAATCTGTGTTTCTCAACTTCTTCTATGCCCTTTCAGATGGATTCTTCCATTGAGCTGGGCACTAGAGAAGTTAACCCCCCTGTAACATTTGAGAAGTTATCTGCTAACCCAGAACCTGTTAGAGATGATGCTGGAGTGGTTGAAGGTATTGACGTAAATGGAAAACCAGTTCAAAAACCCAAGAGGAAAAAACACAGGCCAAAGGTCATTAAAGAAGGACAATCAGCAAAGTTGCAGAAGCATAAAACTCCAAAGCCTCCCAAGGAAAAAGGAACTCAGCCTACTGGAAAGAGAAAGTATGTCAGGAGGAAGGGACTTAGTACACCAACCGAACAACCTCGATCAGGAGGTGGTGATGCACATACTAGAGCTGAAACAGGAGTGGTCCAAAGATGTTTGAACTTTGATGCAGGAGATGAACATGGTCATTTGGATCTTGTACCGCAAGCCCAGGCGACATACATACATACTGGTCCTGGGGGCACTCAGCCATCAATATCTGGAGTTGAAAGAGGTAATGTCCAGGTACCATGCCATTGGAGTGGTACCAGCAGCACTATTTGTTCAGTTGATCCAATGGCTGATTTGCAAGAATTACGGGTAGACAGCATGCCTAAAAGAGTTAATTTTGATCTGAACAATTCTATAGTAAATCATATGCCAACCAATTATTCTACTCTAATGGACGGCTCTGAACAATTTTTTCAGTTTGGTTTAGGAGATAAAGTTCAAACAAATCAGTTACTGGATTCTTGTTCTAGTCTTCCAGTTAGATGTGTCTCTCATCTCACCAGATCAGTAGATCAGATGCAGCAGTCATCAACCAATTTTGATCAGTACATATGCACATCTCAAGCTTATACAGAAAAACCACCTAGTAATTATCAGATGCTTCATGGTTACAGAATGCCAGAAAATATGACGGCAGCTTCTCAGCATACCGAAAGGGTGTCAATGAGGGGCAATTTCAATCCTGAATCTTGTGTAGGAGAAGGTGGGATAATCAAACAAATGCCCCAATGTTACAGAATCCCAGAAAGTCCACTTGCACCTCCCAAGCATAGTGAAAGAAACATGATGAATGAAGGTCTCAATGAGTTTTCTGCAAAGAATGATCACTTGAAGTTTGCTACCAATGATAGCTACCAAACTGGAGCAACTTTTGGTTTTCATGATTCCCCAGATTATTCAGATGTTCTTGCAATGGGTAAAAAAAGAGAACACAATGCTATCAGTGGTCATCAGATTTCATTTAGAATTGATTTTGACAACTCAAACGGAGCAAGGCAGTTCTGTAGTGATGACCCCCTTTCCACTAGCTCTCAAACATCTTATTATGCTGAAACATGCAAAAGGATGAGACCTGAAAATCACAGCAATTGCTTCAATGGAACTATGGAAAATTTTTCTTCCTCATCGACATTTTCAGATGGTCGGAATACAAATAAAATTCCAGCTGTAAACCCTGGAATTTGTACCTTGGCTGACATACAAAGGTTGATGGCCCTTGAGAAATCACGAGCTTCCCATCAAATTATTAACTTTGGGACGTCAGGGCACACATGGTCCAGCAACAAGTTGAACCTGCTCTGCAAAATATCGCTGGTGAAGAATTTATTGCTTTACCTGATAAACAGTTCAGAAGCTTCACTGAGCAGAACATACCATTGCCTGGCAGTACAGTGAGCCCTCTGGGAGAAAGCAGTATCCTGAGGAATGGAATGCATAAAATTCAGTCTTGGGAAATTACATCTAGGCAGGATCACTGTACCAACAATTATGCTGTACCAGAGAAATGGTCTGGGTACTTGACAGCAGGGCACGCACAATTGTCTAGCAGCACAGTGAACCAATCCATAGAAAACTACATTCAGAGTAATGCTATTCATCAGCATCAATCCTTAAAAAACCTTATGGCTAAGGAGCCAATCCTGTTGCCTGAAACACGCAACACTTTGAGTCAAGAGGCTCATAACTACTGCATTGCTGCTGCTACTGATGAAATTGTAAGATCCCTGTCCCAACCAACAAGCCAATCAAATAAAAGTGGGAACTGCCATCTGGACCCATCTAGTTCGACTGCAAAAGAAAACTTCACTGAGAAGCCAAGAAAAAGGGGTCGTCCAAGAAAAGAAGCAAAACTCAACGGGGAACCAAAAGAAAGAGGCACTAAAGGAAAACAAAATGCTGGTCGTGCAAAAACCACATCGCCAAAAGGCGCATGTACTGACCCCTTAAAAACTAATGGGATTACATATGCTTCTGAACCTTCCACTGAAATTACTCGTAGGATGGCAACTGTGGAGTCAAAAAGCTCTGACCATGATAAGTATAGTGGTATAACCACCAAGGCAACTTATGGAGGAACCATTCCTCAAGCTACAGCACCGATGGCTGATCTTGTAGATGGAATAGTTCAAAAGATTAAGCTCTTAAACATAAACAGAGCAGACGAGGTTGTGGCAGAGGTACCCCAAAACGCTCTTGTCCCTTATGAAGGTGAATTTGGTGCGCTGGTTGCATTTGAGGGGAAGGCGAAGAAAAGCCGTTCTCGGGCCAAAGTGAATATCGATCCGGTCACCACTATGATGTGGAACTTGTTGATGGGACCAGATATGGGTGATGGTGCTGAAGGGTTAGACAAGGATAAAGAGAAATGGCTTGATGAAGAAAGAAGAGTGTTCAAAGGACGGGTTGATTCATTCATTGCTCGTATGCATCTAGTTCAGGGTATGGAAACCATTTCAATCATATGTTTCTAGCATTCATTTTTCTATATTTAGTACTACTCTCTATGCCAAGTTCTTGTTTTTATGGGGTGTGTTCAGTCAGCCCTTCTTTTAGTCGTTGACCTATATTCTACAAATACTCAGATTGGTCCTATGAGAAACTATATTATTAGGTTTGCCACTAAATTGTACAGTATGGTATATAAAACTGATAACCACAGCTGCATTTGGAGACCCTGAAAAGCATAAATTGTCTGGTTTGTGATCAAAAGGGATCATATCTGAGCTCATTTGAACAGTGGTTGCAATACAACATGGGATACTGTCATAATTCATCAGATGTGAAGCACAATGTGTTTTTGTTTCCACAATGGAACTTAGTTTTTTCTATAATGTAATTTATCTACAGGGGACAGGCGTTTCTCTCGATGGAAAGGATCAGTCGTGGACTCCGTCGTGGGTGTATTTCTTACCCAGAATGTTTCAGATCATCTTTCTAGGTTAAATATAAACTTCTAGCCTAATTGAATTAAGAATACAGTGTGTAATTTAGTGTATCCATATATCATTTTAACTATTTTTCTATTTTCAGTTCTGCTTTCATGGCAGTTGCTGCCAAATATCCTGCGAAGATAGAAGTCCCTGAAAAACCTGTGGTTGAGATGTCTCACACACCTCCTGAACAGAAGGATAGTTGTTCTGGACTGTTTGGTGATTCTATCAAGTTGCAGGGGAAGTTATTCATTGAAGAGATAAGTGACGTTAGATCATTAGTTACTACAGAAGATAATGAAGAAAGTAATAGTAACGACTTGATTGGAAGCTCTTCTGGACATGGAGTAAACCATGCAGCTGGAGGATGCCAGGTCTCTTCTAAGAAGTCCCATGAAAATAGGCCATCAGGTTCTGTTTTTCCAACAGCTGGCTTTTCAAGTGTGGTAGAAGCTGAAGATGGGTCATTGGAGGATGTTATTTCTTCACAAAATTCTGCCGTTTCTTCTCAAAATTCTCCAGATTACCTCTTTCACAGAACCGACCCAATAGGTTCTAGTTCATTGCAAAATTTCACAGAAGAGGGCTATACTATGAGAAATATGTCCAATGGGATTGACAATTCAACTGAGTATACAGCGCTTCCACCAATGCAAGATCCAAAAAGCATGCCCAGATCATCAGAGTATGATGGACTTAATCTTCTTCCAGTCTCAGGTGTGAACAAGGGTGTGTTGCTTGATCTAAACAGATCATATCAGCCATTACATACTTACACGTCCTATGTTCAGAATGGTGAATCTGATTTCACAGGTGAATCATGCTTCAGCCATATAGATAAATCATTCTGCACAGGCCCTGATAGAGTGAATTTTTCCAGTGTGACACAATCTGAGGCTAGCCTTTATCAGCTTCCACCTGCCTCTGCCATGGGCAACAATAATAAAACCAAAGCAACTGATTCATCAAGGCATTCTTTGTACAGTATAAATGTGCCACTAAGTCAGGAAAAGAGCACTTGCCCTTCTAATCCTTCACAACTAGGCGACTTATCACCAATAATTAAACAAAACTTCCAACCGTTACACAGCTCAGAGAAAGCGCCATTTTCCAAGGAGCACTCTTCCTGTGGAAATGATTTTGTGAGGAACGAAACTGGAGCTCCTTTTGCGGAATCGCATGCCTATTCAAATCTTGAAGAGGTATACATTACCACAAGAGAGAAAGTTCAATCAGGATGCAGCCAACATGATAATGGTGTTAGAATTCATACAACAGCATATGAGAAGCAATCTCATTCAATCTTACGGGAAAACCAGAACTCTCATTCAGAGGTCTTGCAAGGAGTTGCTTCATATTCGACACAGAAATTCAGTGATATTGACAAGGGGCCATCAGAAGTTCCTCAAGATGGATCAAAGGCTAAGAAGGTACGGGGCCGACCTAAAAAGAAAACTTATGACTGGGACAGTTTACGAAAAGAAGTGCTTTCCAATGGTGAGAATAAACAACAAAGTCATAATGCAAGAGATACTGTTGACTGGGAAGCAGTTAGGCAAGCAGAAGTGCGGGAAATATCCGAAACTATCAGAGAGAGAGGAATGAATAACATGCTAGCAGAACGGATAAAGGTAAGTCTGGCAGAAGGAAGCTCCCCAAAAAGTTCTGGTCATTCAAGCATGTACCCATATTTTAATTTGCCCTTGAACCATTTTAATGTTTTAACCATCTTCTGTGCAGGAATTCCTGGACCGATTGGTGACAGACCATGGAAGCATTGATCTTGAATGGCTAAGAGACGTCCAACCAGACAAAGCAAAGTGAGTATAGTGGAATACACTAATGAAAATTATAAGAACTACTTAGTGCTAATCTTATAAGCCACCTTATACTATTTATATAGTTTTGTGATACTACTGCAATTTTCAATTGAACAAACCTGAAGAGTTTAAGTGTCTCACAAGTTTACTGAATAAAGAGTTTAAGTTTATTGAGATTTTAAAATAATCAAAAAAGAAAATTTGTTCAATAAACTTCCCCAAATTTGTTTTCAATGCAACCTTTCTGTGGTCATGTCCCAATATGAACTAGAAAATGGACAATGAAAAACTGAAAAGTTCATGCACACCACCTTTGTAGTCATAGCAGTAGTTAAAAATATTTTATTTGATCAAGGTGTTATTGTCTTTTTATAAATCTGTCTTACACATTTCTTTTAATTCTTCCAGGGACTACCTTCTAAGCATTAGAGGGCTTGGACTCAAAAGCGTTGAGTGCGTTCGTCTCTTGACGCTACATCATATGGCTTTTCCTGTATGTTTTTTGTCCCTCAACCTCATATAGATATTTCCAGTGGCGGAACTCGGGGGGGGGGGGGGGGGGGGGGGGTGTCGGCAGGGGCCATGGCCCCCTAACATCTGAGTTTTTTTTTGAAGACCCCTGCCACAACCTATCCAAACTCCAAAGTAAAACCAGTTCCAAAACCCAAGCAGAGAGGCAGGTAGGCAACTGTACGAGCTAGAATTTAGGCAAATCCGTGAGAGAACATGCGGACTGGAGTATTATGGCTCGGCGTCGAGCAGTGGAGACCGGTGCCGTCGTTGGTGAAAAGTTGGTTGCGTATGTTCTGGAAGTCAGAAGAACAGTCGTATGGCTCCATTCTCCAGTGCCCAATTCAGTGGCTGGCATTGGCATCTTGAAAAAATAAAATCACCAGCATGTCTGTCTCTAGCACGCGCTTATCTTAGGCAACCATGTTAGTTGATCAGAAATCGTTATCAACCTATCTGATAGCATGGCCTCTCAAATGATGCTAGTAGAAATAGCGAAAAAAGTGATGAAAATGCACTTGATTACCTATTTTTATAATGAAAACATTGACTTTCATCCCCCACCCAGTTTTTTCCCTAGTTCTGCCACTGGATATTTCAAGTACATTCCTTACTCTGAAGCTCTGTATGCTGATTCAGGTGGACACAAATGTTGGTCGGATATGTGTGAGGCTTGGATGGGTGCCACTTCAACCCCTGCCAGAGTCTCTTCAGTTGCACCTATTGGAGATGTATGTATTGATTCTCTGATAGTGGATGTTTAATTGTTTATTAATATATGATCAGCCATGACAATAAGTCTGATCTTCTATGCTGAAGGTATCCCATGCTGGAGCAGATACAGAAATACCTTTGGCCTCGACTATGCAAGCTCGATCAACGGACATTGTAAGACTAGTTCAATCAATACTTTCGATAATATATTTACCTTGCTGGATTCATTGACGTCTTCCATTTATGCAGGTATGAGCTTCACTACCAAATGATTACTTTTGGAAAGGTGATAAACATGAAACAACAAATCTAGTGATCCAGCCTAATTGCACAAAAAAGGTTTACTGTGAACTGACTTATCTTTTCGCTTTCTTCCACTTTAGGTTTTCTGCACAAAAAGTAAGCCTAATTGCAATTCATGTCCAATGAGAGCTGAATGTAAGCACTTTGCTAGTGCATTTGCAAGGTAATTTCTGGAAATGCAAACTCCTTGTTATTCGAACATGCTGAGCGATGTTGTTTTAGACTTCAGATATATGTATGGAATACTGTTTGTTATTTATTGCAATGCATAGTTATTACACGATGAATCACATGAAAGTGTATGTGCCAAATAATATTTTAGCTATCAGGAAAATTATTATATTGTTGTAGACGACTCTCAATGCACTCAAATTTAACCTCTGATCAAAGATAGTGAACTTCCTTTTAGAGAAAAGTTATTTGCTTTGTTTTTGCAGTGTGCTAATATTCATAACATATCTAAATGTCTTGTAGCTATCAAACAGTAACTGCTGTTGAACTGAATCTGCTGCTGCTCTCTGACTCCTCCCTCTCATGATGCAAGGCAAAAGTCAACTAGTTGGTGGCTGCCTTGTTGTATCAAGTAGTGGGCTAGTGCCCATAGTATGAGTACCTAGTAGTTGACTTAGTAGAGCCATACTTGGCTGTAGAAGTAGATGTACTAGAGTACTTTGTAGCAGGTAGTTGGTAGCTAGACATGTGTATATGTACCCCCCTAGCAAGTCAATGGAAGGCAGTTCATTTGCCACAACATTCAGAGTTCAGAGCTGCAGCAGGCAAGCTGCTGCAGCGTGTGTGTGTGTGTGTGTGTGACTTGAGCTCATCTTCTTCTCCTACCTCTAGCCAAGAAGTGTAGTACCTGGTGGTGTGGGTGCCAACAACTGCGACATTGCCAGTGAGCCTTAGTTTGCTCCAGTTTGAGCTCAATTAAAAACTTCAGAGATGTTGGCTTGTTGCATTTTCTGCGCTTTGAAATGTCCATTTCCACTAATTGGAGCAGTAAAAACATTCTTTTTTATGTCAATTTAGAAATTTTGAGGCCTGGAATCTAATAGTACTTTACAATCAAAGATGATTGTTAACACTTTGTATGAATACAGTGCTAGGCTTGCTCTTCCAGCACCTGAAGAAAAGCGTTTGGCTACATCAGAAGATCCAAATGTTGTAGAGTTTTTGCACCAAGCGTACGTAAACGCAAGGAATGTAGGTCAACTTGAGTGGAATGCAAATTATCCTAAGCATGCTGTTTCCGGTAACCATCAGCCGATCATTGAGGAACCACCAAGCCCAGAACCTGAACCTGAAAATGCAGAGACAAAGGAGGGCGCAATAGAGGATTTCTTTTGTGAAGATCCTGATGA
The DNA here is from genome assembly GCA_015476505.1 of Urochloa ruziziensis. NCBI lineage: Eukaryota > Viridiplantae > Streptophyta > Magnoliopsida > Poales > Poaceae > Urochloa > Urochloa ruziziensis. The sequence goes on along the minus strand of CM027123.1, from coordinate 59,282,892 downwards.
AATTCCTACCATTAATCTTAATATTGAGGAGTTTACACAAAACTTGAAGAGTTATATGCAAGCGAACAATATTGAGATTGAAGATGCTGACATGTCAAAGGCATTGGTTGCTATTACCCCTCAAGCTGCTTCCATTCCAACTCCAAAGCTGAAGAATGTTAGTCGCCTGAGGACAGAACACCAAGTGTATGACATCGGCCTTGAACAAAATTTAATGCCATTAAGAATACCTTAGCTCCTTCATTCCTTGTACTATCTGTATCACTGATGAGGTTCACACCCGTCGTTTTGACTTGTTTACTTTCATATGCTTGCAGTTACGAACTGCCGGATTCACACCCTCTTCTGGAAGGAGTAAGTTCTCAAAAGATATCAACTAAACACTGCTTCTGTATTGAACATTTATCACAAATTTTGGTTTGTTTGTATCTTTGCAGCTTGAACAGAGGGAACCAGATGATCCCTGCCCATATCTTCTTTCTATATGGAGCCCAGGCAAGATCATTTGCTTGAAACCTTAGTTCGTTTACATTCTTCTAATGCTTAAGCATTGAACAGGTGAAACAGCACAATCAACTGATGCACCCAAGACATTCTGCAATTCAGAGGAAACTGGTAGACTCTGTGGAAGTTCAACATGCTTTAGTTGCAACAGTATACGAGAAATGCAGTCTCAGAAAGTCAGAGGAACACTTCTGGCAAGTTTCCTCGAGTCGTAATTTTCGGGCGTTGGGTAATATTATAAACCAAAAGTGTTCATTCTTTGATCAAATTTAAGCAGATACCATGCCGAACAGCAATGAGAGGAAGCTTCCCACTTAACGGGACATATTTTCAAGTTAATGAGGTGAATATCAGTTTCCACATGTAATATATATATATTTTTTGCTATTACAGTAGAACTAATTCTTGGCCCTTCAGATTTATCAGTGGTACAATTGTCATTATGCAGGTATTTGCTGATCATTACTCAAGCCAAAATCCAATTGATGTTCCACGAAGTTGGATATGGGACCTCCCAAGACGAACTGTTTACTTTGGAACCTCAGTTCCTTCAATATTTAGAGGTATTGCTCCTCCTGATAATAACAAACAGTCTGGATCTTGCATAAACATTTTATTTTCCCCCCAAAGTTTGTTCCTTAATGCCGGTTATGGACTTGTGGGATTATGTAAAATTGAACCATACAGCTTAACAATGGATGAAAAAAACAGCAATAATCAAGTTTTATGTTCGTGAAAAAATCATCAACTGACCAGTCTCAGACAGAATACAGAAGCAAGAAAATATTTGCAGCTGAGTGAGACTGTTTTGTGGTTTATGTAGCGATCTTTGTTGGGAAAGTTTTTTTTTTTTTTGTTTTTTTCACCAAGCACTAACTATGTATTGCATCTTTTGCCAATAGGTTTAACGACTGAAGAGATACAACAATGCTTTTGGAGAGGTACCCACTTTATCTCCTTACTTTGATGATGTATGCACACAATGAAGAAAGTTAGCATTGAGTCGTAGACATTAATCTGAAATGTGCATGGATTGGGGCTTGGCTGTTTGCTACGTTGCCTTTTTGGTGCCGGCATCATTTCCTAATAATAATGGTCTAAACAAGTTGTGCTTAGGCAGGAATCATATTAGTATGATGGGTGATCTCAATGCGCATAGGATCACCCCCATGGCCCCAACTTCGAAAAAAATCACCATTGCCTTTTTAGTGTATGGATATAAACAGAAGCTGCTGCCACCAGGCTCTCTCCCTCCCTTTCCCTCACCCTCTCCCCCTCCCCCTTCCGTGTTCGCAAGTGTGTGTGTGCGAAAACTCAATATATCACTAATGGAAGAATTGATTGTTTCATTGTCGATTCATGTTTTTTCCTTAAGAGGTTTATCAAGTTTGAACCATGAAAATTATAACATGGATCGTGGACTATTTCCTCCTTGATGCATTTCTTGCTAATAATTGCTTTAATCTTGGTGTGTATAAACCTCTGAAGGTAGTTATTTTCATATTTGACGTAATAGGTTACTAATGGAAGATTTTAGTTTCATTTGTTGTTTCATGCTTTCTCCTCGAGTTTATCAAGCATCAAACATGACACTTGTGACATCAATTGGTGAACTTTATTTTCATATTTAATTTGTGACTTCATTTTCTCAATGCGTTTGATTTGCTGCATAGTTTTGGGAAAACTAAAAGGAGTTGGGTCAAACAAACAGAATAATAATAATTGGCGAGAACAATCACCTCTTTCACCTGTGCCCATTGATGCCTTAGTTTGTTGGGACAGCTGGCTCAAATTGTATGGCATCTCAGTAGCTAGTGGGAGAAAGGAAAAGGGTGTAGAGTAAGGAGAGGAATGAATGACTGACCTCCATTTATGGAGTCAAAGTTGGAGGCTAAGTGGAATGTAGATTTATTTAGCATCAGAAGGGGTAGGCTGACAGTTGCTGCTGTGGGTTGTGGGGGTCAACACTACTGTGTGCTCTGAGTTTGATAAGGTTTAGGGCTATACATTTCCTCATCGTTGCAACCGGCTCGTGGCAAATGCATATAACTAGGGCCTAGACATAACTGACAAATAAGGACAAAGTTTTGTTAAGGGACTGCACTAATGGAAACTACTAGCATTATTCAAAGAAGATCAAGGTATAGGCAACAATCGGGAGGATATGGGACAAGACAAAATTTGATAACACAACCACCTTTATTATTTATTTTGGCTATCTAGGGAATACCTGAATCAATTAATGTTCGACTGATCAGCCAAACTCTTCCCTCGTAAAATGTGTCAGTTTACATTAATTTCGATCGCAAATAAATCTGGGACATTTTTTTTTATTTTCTTAGTGCTGGTTTCTCTTTCTCGATATAAAAGTATCCATATATAGTATATGACAGAAATATGCAAAAGAATATGGTATTTTTTGGGTTCTCCTTTTACCCTGCTTAGTTTTAGAAACAATAAATCATAAAATTGCGTTCATTATTCATGATGCTCGCCATATCTTTTCTGCAAAACTAACAGATCTATAGAAGTTGAGCAACCTTAATGTTTAGCAACTACAAACTTTGTTTTGTCAGCTAGAACTTGCTTGAGCTTAGTTGCCTTGTGTCTCAAATGTCTGCAGGATTTGTGTGTGTGAGGGGCTTTGACAGGACAGTGAGGGCACCAAGGCCGCTTTATGCAAGGCTTCATTTTCCTGCCAGCAAGGTTGTTAGAGGCAAAAAGCCTGGAGCAGCAAGAGAGCAAGAATAATAGTACATTTAAGAAAGTATAGAGGAGCTAACTAGACTACCAGAGGATGGATAGCCCAAAACGAGGTGCTGACCCAATAAGTCGCCCAATCATTTCTTGCCGCATGTCTTGCATCTGTAATGAATGCCAGTACCTTACAAACCCGTGATGCTGATGTTATGAGGCGACATGACCCGTTAGGGCAGTCCCAACCCAGACTCTACTCATAGAGTCCATATGTTCAAGACTCTATTATAAGAAACCATAACCTCCAATGCAGATTTTGTGTCTTGAAGTCTATCCAATCCCATGGCCCACTTGTCTCTCTCACAGATGATCTTGATTTGCGTGAAGACTTGGTTTCTTAGTTAGACTTGGTTTCTTCATTTTTCCCCTCTCTCTTCAATAAATGTTCTGCCACATCAGCATTTTGCTTACATGGCAGCATAATTAATGACTTTAGACTCTACGGTAGAGTCTGCATTGGGACTGCCCTTAAGTTAGATTCCATCTTTGGTAACAGCCTAGCTGTTCTTTCTTGTCAAGCCACGTATTCTTTACTCCTGAAATTCAATATAGCAGATGAAAAAAAAAACCCATAGTGCATGGTCGAGCCGTTCTAATTGTACGGTACCTGTGTAAGTGGTGTCAGTTGTTGTACAACAGCAGTACAATGGTCATACATGTTCTTTGATCACAGTGTAAACAATGCATGTTTCATCAGCAGTTATTTGATTGTTGAAATCGAAGGAAAAGCCTGTTCGATTCATACTGTAAGAAAACTATTTTATTCTTTCCTCTTTTATCTTTGCGATGGAAAACTACTCCTTTCTATCTTTGGTGAAGAACTGACGGTGAAGAGGCTGACCATTTCCATGGTGGCGGATAAGAACATCGAGTGCCGCAAGCCGCATCGGACTGGGGAGAACTTTGGGTTGGGCCTGTGGCTCGGTGCTAAAATAATCTGCCTACTCGCTACCAAGTTGAATCCTACTCAAAAAGATATCCAAAGTTCACGAGGATTTAAAACTACCGTTCGGATCCCATTCAAAATTGATTAAAAAATCATGAGGATTTGAAACTAAGTTTAAATCATCGCAAAATCTAACTGGAGAGCGGCCTCCACTTAAGCTTAAGCCGACACCCCACCTAATCTGCGCCCATCCATGATCTGACGGCCCAGCGTCCGCGGATTTACTGTATACCGCATATGCGGTACGGCGGCGTCCGACGCACATCCAAGTACATGGGCGCGCAGGCAGGGCATTCATGCGCGTCAGCAGGTGTCGGCCGGGGCACGCGCCAGGCGGCATGCATGGAGGTAGTGCACATGAGTTGGTGGGCCACGCCCATGACGTGACATGCATGGCAGGTTTGTTTCCTTCTATATTTTATTTCTCCTGCTATTTTGTTTCTTCCGTTTATTTCTATTTTCATTTTTTTCTGTTTATTTTTTCTTTCACTTTTTTATTTCTTCTGTTTATTTTCAAATTTATTCTATCCCATACTGTTTTTTCCTTTTTATTTGGAAGAAAATTCGAGTAGTATAATTTGTTTCACATGTATGTATTTTTGTTTCATGAGTTATATAATTTGTTCTAAGTGTATAATATTTTGTTTCGTCTGTATACATTTTTATTCCAAATGTATAATATTTTTTCCTGTTTATTCTTCTTTATATTTTGTTCCTCTAGTTATATGATTTGTTCCACTTTTAACTTCTATATGTTCCACTAAATGTTCTACATGTTAATATTTATGTTCCTTCTATATGATATTTTGTTCCTCAAGCTACATGATTTGTTTCACTTTTAATTTCTATATGATAATATTTTGTCCACTATATGATTTGTTCCATATGTTAAAGTTTATGTTCCTTTACAATATTTTTGTTCCATAAGGTTAGATTATTTGTTCTGGTTGCTAAAATCAGATGAATTGTTCCTACTATTTTTAAAAATGTTCTAATTTTTTTTAATTCTAAACATAATCAAGTGTGGTCTAGTTTTGAAGCTCTCGTCATAAGAAATCTAGTGGTGCAATCGGAATTTGATTTGAATACTCGGTTTGTGAAATACAAATTGTTTTTCAAAAAGTCCTCCTTGTGGGGCCCATTGATTGGAGAGTTGTGGGAGCAGACTGACGTGGGGTGGTCAGCGCTGGCGCGGTGCGGGAAGCGGGGCGGGGGGGGGGGGGGGGTGGGTGGGATGCGTCGGCTGTTTTTTGAAAGCTGTGCGGTGATGCGCGGTTTACCACATATGCGGTATATAGTTGTCCCCTAGCGTCCGCCCTCCCGCGCGCGCCCGCTCCCTGGTTCTTTTCACAATGGGCCCACTAGTCAGTCGGATACGGACACGAGGGCGATGTTCCAAATTCTTTTGAATTTGGGGAGTCGCGCCGGAGAGAGAAAAAGCCTTAGCGCCCGTCTCCCCATTCCATTTCTCACTTTCTCCTTCTCCCCCGAGTCCTCCGCTTAGAGTTAAGCAGATCCAGGAGAGGGCGATTTGACGCCATTCCAGTCGTGCGGCGGGGCAGGGCGGCCGTTTCCTCACGGATTCAGCGTCTTCTCGGCGTGCGGAGTCGACGACGAGCTCGCGTGGCCGGCGGCGAGGCGGCTAGGTGGCGTGCGGAGTTTCCGACGACGCGTTGAGGCGACGACGATTCGGCGCGGTTCCAATCGTGCGACGGCGAGTCGGCCGTTTCCTGGCGGATCCAGGCCCTTCCCGGCGTGCGGAGTCGCCGACGAGTCCGCGCGCGAGGCGAGGCGGCTAGGCGGCGTGTGGACCGCATCTGGATCGGCGGCGAGGCGATAGATCCCAACATCTGCATCTTCGTCTCTGAAGGACATTTTTGGATCCAGGTACATCTCGTGTTCATCTCTATCTCCGCTCGCCTATTATAACCCCGTCGCCTCCCCTTTGATTCCTTTGTTATTCACCCAGTTCGTAGTCCTCACATTTTATGTTTGTGTTTGTGATTCATCTCAGTTTGCTTTGCCATGTGTTACTTTAGCACATCTAGTTGAGTACTGCTAGGGTTAGGTTTAGGTTTTGGGTTAGGGTTTACTGTTCAATACTGTTACGCATTTTTGGCTCTATTGTTGTGATTTATGCTTGTTCCTTGTTTGTTTAGTGGCCGATATGGGTTATCTCTTAGTCATTATATGAAATTTATTAGTGATATTTTGCAGATTGAAATTGTTTCTCTGTGTAATCTGAGCAATATTATTGTATTGGATCTGTCTCTTTTTTCTGTGTTTTGCATGTAAGTTCTGTAGCATTGACGCTGCTGCTGTGTATTATTTTTGGCTCAACTTATTTGCAAATTACAGCTGATGCTGCTAGCGTTTTTGTTTGTATAGTTACTGGTGATCAAGTACATGGTTCTCTTAGTCCATGTTGCTTCTTTGTCACTAATCAATTAGGTTTTTCCTTGTTTTTCTGTGATTTGTGGAACCCTTTCAAACCCCACAGCACCAACTATGCAATTTAGAGTTCTCTTGTAGGGCTATATGTGTACACACTGCAAATCAGATTCTACGTAGTAACCTTTGATTCATAGCAAATAGTATTATTTGTTACGATCTTTTTCTCATTCTGAATTAGGATGTAACTTACAAATGAATTACATTAAACATAAAGTAATTTATCACTAATTTGGACAATTCAGTTATTAACTTATCATTACTATGCATCATATTTGAAGTAACTTTTAGTGTTTGTACCAACCCTAGCTTCAGTATTGATACTTATATCACCCTATTTTGAAAATCATAGCTAATCAGTCATGTTTTTAGTTCATTCAGTTTATTATATTTTGTTTTGCTATAAGGGCGGCTCCAGTGGCTGCCTACGCCAGCAGCAAAACCAATTTTCTAATTGATGAACAGTGAAAAACAGCAGTAGCTAGCGCGGACTGAAGCAGTAGGCTCGCACGCTTCCCAATACATTTCTGTGTCATTGCGCGGTGTCCCAAACCCCTGCTGCTGTTCTGCCGATTGTTTTTTGGGCTGGCGACGTCGCTGGTGGTGGCTAGGACCCCTGCAGCTGGCCTAAGTTCTGGCCTTTTAGGATGTACATTAAGTTAGTATGTTTTGTCTTGTTTATTATGGTCATTTGCGGCCATTAGTTTGGTTGTTTTACATGCTTTTACTGCTGGTACATTAAGTTAGTTTGGTTTCTTATGGTCAATAATAAACAAAAAAACTATATGCTTTTTTGTACATTGTCCATTACTGCTGGTACATTAGTATTTTTGTGTTACCAATGTGTTTGAATCATTTGAAGTATTTAGTTATGATAAATATACAATGTAGCTACATATATTTTTTCAACATCTTTTTTTGATCCTTATTTTTACAGGTTGGTTGTACCTCTGTCACACTTCTCAAAGATTTTCACCGGCATTTCTCTCAGTTATTCACCATAAAAAATAATTCTCTTTTCTATGGTTGAAAATTTGTTCCCTGTGTCTTATCTTTCAGTAATTTCAAAAAAAATTCTGTTGTAGTATGAGTTTTGGTTTATTTAGTTTACTATATTTTGTTGATACAAGTCTTGGCCTTTTAGGATGCACATTAATCAGTTAGTGTTTCTTTTTATTCTCATGAGGTCATGTCTTTTGTGTCCATGAGGGCCATGATGGCTATTAGTTTACACCACTCAGGATATGTTTTCATTTGTTATGATCAACTTAATCAGCTTAAAATGAGCATTCTCACAATAAGTTGAGAATGTTTTGCAAGTTAGTTGTCAGGGTAGCCTCACTCATTATTTAGCACACTGTGTCTTTTTCTTTTTAAGATCCTGATTGCCATTAGTTTATTTGGTGAATTAGGATGTAACTTACAAATAATTTACATCAAAATAAAGTAATTTACATCAAAATAAAGTAATTATCACTACTTTCAACAACATAGTGAGTACCTTATGTTTATTTATGCATTTTATATGAAGTAATTTTTTCTGTTTGTAGTAATTCAAACTTCAGTGTTGGTAGTTATGTACACACTAAGCATAAACCAGCAGCACCAATGTTGCTATGATTCTGTACTTATGTATAGAATCAATCTTGTACCTTCACCTCATGCTTTTTTGAACCTCTGCTGCATTAATTTTTGTCCATATGTCAGTTTATTCAACAAAATTGATTTTTATATCCTCTCTATCTTCGTTTGACATTTGCAGTTTTCCACCCAACACAGTGCCAGTGCACTTGATTCTTCTTCAATATCAAGATTGACGCGAAGCTTAGAGGTTTGTGTTAACTCCCTTACTGCACTTATGATTTATTTTTTTCGGGTGGGTGCTGAATGCACAAGTCTTTCAATGGGGTCTACGAAAATCCAACGGAGCTGGCATGTGGTATTCGGGCCACTCCGGATACCCTGTAAGTCCCGCTTTTGGTGCCCCCCCTCCCGATGCGTGCAAGCTCATCACCCACCTGTCGCTTTTCTGTATTGTTTTTCTTTGTTTCTAATCATCTATTTTTCCAATGTTTTCGAGGTGTATCAAAGGAATCTATTCTTTTTTTCTGAGGTCATCTACAGCGTACTTCATCACTGTACCATTAATGTATGCTATAACCCATCATTGCTTTTTTTTTTCTAAATTTTGTTTTTGTTTTCTTGGTTCACCTTTTAGCTAGTATGCTGGTTTTGTGTTTATGAGTTTTATTGTTGCTGTTGTCTTCTACAATCTAGTATCCAAATAGTAACTAAATAGTTGTTGCCATGTGTTTAGCAGTAACTAACCTATTTTCTGCATGGATTGAAAAGTAACAAGTAACTGCCTTCGATATAAAAATTAAGTAATTATTTATTAACAGAACTTTGGCCGGCTTTGCATTATACCAGTGGCTAGTATTCCAGGCTTTTCATTATTTTTAATTTTTAAATCTGCCATTACACTAGGTTCTACTTTAATATAAATCGCCTGTTTATGTATCAGTGGCTACTATTGCAGGTTTTTTCAGTATTTTTTCAGTTGTTAGGGTGTTTCTGGGGCGGAAGGGCGGTGGCAGATGGCTTAGTGTAGTTCCAGACTGTAAACTTTATTATCTCTGTCTGTGCTTAAAAGTTTAGTGTGCTGCATTCAAACGTTTAGTTTTGCAGTTTTAGTATTGTTTACTGTAATAATTCTTTTTGAGTGGGAATCTGAAGTGGTTATTGTTTTTTTGATTCAGGATAGGTTATTGTGGTTGTGGCAAACGGTTTAGTGTGTAAAGTTTTCAGAGTGATTAGTGTAATCATTTTGGATCCCGGATTCGGGATTTAGTACTAGTTAGTGATTCGGGTAGTTATGTAGTTGTACTAGTTAGTGGTCGTGGTTTGTAGTGGTTAGCGTGCTGGTGGCTTTTTGGAGTGATTAGTGTGGTTGTGTGCCCCAACTATCTTAGGGTGCTGTTTGGGAGGGGGGGGGGGTACATGGACTCGGAAGTCGTTAGTGTGGTGTTGGTCGGATGGTGGTGGCGGAGGCGGCCGTAGGCTGCCGGAGCCGGGTGGTGGCGGTCGGCGGGGGCGTTTATTTGGAAGTGGTTAGTGTGGTGGTGGTTAGAGGGTGGTGGCAGAGGCGGCCGTAGGCTGCCGGAGCCGGGTGGTGGTGGTCGGCGGGGGCGTGGATTTGGAAGCGGTTAGTGTGGGGGTGGTTGGAGGGTGGTGGCGGAGGCGGCCGTAGGCCGTCGGAGCCGGGTGGTGGTCGCCGGCGGGGGCGTGGACTCGGAAGCGGTTAATGTTTCACGGATTCGGGAATGGTTAGTGTGCTTGTTGTTGAATGGTTAGTGCTCGGGGTTTGTAGTGGTTATAGTGTTGGTGGTTTTGGTACTGCTTAGTGTGGTTGTGAGTAGTAAATAATTGACACCATTTGTATAGCAGTAACTAAATTATTTCGTCATTGACTAATAAGTAACAAGTTATTAGGAAGTGGTTAGTGTGGTAGTGGGGTTAGTGTGTCATGCATTCGGGAATGGTTATTGCTGTTGATACTGAACGGTTATTGCTCAGTGGTTTGTAGTGGTTAGGGTGGTGGTGGAGCCGGGGTGCCGGTTGCCTGCTGGGGCGTGGATTTGGCAGTGGTTAGTGTGGTGCTGGGTAGAGGGTGGTGGATTCAGAACTAGTTAGTGTTTCCTTGATTTGGATGTGGTTAGGGGGTGGGTGATTGGACGGCGAGCAAGTTGCTGGTTTTTTTGCTAGGCTGTGGATTCAGCTCTGTCTTATTCCTGCCTAGATTGAAAAAAGTAACAGCTCAACTTGTTTTATGGACATAGAAGTAACTAAATAATCCCCACCATGTGTATAGCAGTAACTAATTTTTTTTCTTTGACTGAAAAGTAACTAGTATTTTTACTATCTTTTGTTTTTTCAGCGAGGGTCAAAATGAAAGTTATGCACACCAAACACAAAACTGCTGAGAAGGCATCTAGCTCCAGAACGCCAAAATCAAAGTTGAAATACAATCTCCGGTCTTCTCCTTCAGTTATGAAACGTAAAAAGAAAGTCAAATGTGGTACTTCAGGAATACAGCAACAGGAAAGGATTCGGAAGAATCTTGAGGTATATTTTTGTCTTGATACTCTGTATTAAATTTTTTATACATAACATTAGTTTTTGTTATATGTTCTTTTCTTATATCCATTTTTGTTGTTTTAATGCGTCTTACTTCATGTGCTTTATTTTCTTCATGACAGCAAGAAAATAACTGAGGGTCCCCAATGATCATTGTCAAGCTTTACAAAGACATGTCTGATCAGCAATGTCAGTTAATTGAAAGAAACGGTTTTGGTGGACTTCTGAATTTTGATTGCAAGCTTTATTCTGCTGCAACAACACTTATGAAGCAGCCTTTTCCAATTCATCAAGGCAATCAACCCAAGATTTCACATATCTAGAATTTCTGAAAGGGTACAAAAGTGCAAACAACAAGTATTTGAAGCTGTGGACTCTCCTCGCTGCAAGCTCACTCTTAGTCCCAACCTTTAGCACCAAGGTCAGCTCCAGGTTGTATCCATCTGTCACTGATGCTACTGCAATTTGTAACAAGAATTGGTGTGAACTTGTTGTTCGAGTCTTGAGGGAAAAGCTGCAGTCAGGATCCAAAAAACATGGTTTTAAGCCATGCCTTACATTTCTGATGGTATGTAAACATACTTTTCTTATTGCTTACTACATATATATTCTATTTTAACCATTTCTTACTGCATTCAGTCCTGGTCTCTCTTGATATGCATTATTTTTTTTACTTTGCTTTTTGCAGATTCTTTATCTAGATGCTTTGCAAACTGGTTTCAAAAAAATATCAGATACTGTATGTCGAATCACTGTTTGGACCAACAAATTCATCAAGAGAGCAATTGATGCTGATACTAAACCCGATGGTACATTTGGAGCATTGCAGGTTTGTTGTCATACCCTCGATCCTTTTTACTTTTTCTTGCCATGCCCGTTTTTTATCAGTGTTGTGTAGTGATACTTTTTTTTCACAGCTGAAGCCTCAGTTCACTGTCCAAGATAGTATGTTCCTTGCTAGATCTCTCTATCTGGACTCGTTCATCGACAACCAAGTTCCTGAAAGTTTTGGACCTCAGGTATACTTTTTACTTGAAGTCTCTATTGTCAATAATTTTTACGATAACGCAGTAGTCCAAATGCTTACATTTATTATTGAACCAATTTTTCTCCTCTTATTTCTGTAGGAGCGGCTGAGAGCAAAGGCTGCAGTTGAAAAAATGTGCTCTGGCCTGTCCAAGCTGGTCACCAATTTTCTTCAAGATTTCTATCAGGCTCCTAGTGCCAGCAATAACCAAGCTTTTGGCAGTGGCGAAGCCCCTCACAATGAATAATTTGTTGGTGAGCAAGAGGAAGAACTAGAGGACCAAGAAGATGAATTTGTTGATGAGATTGAAAGTGAAGCAAGTCAAGAATTCAATGAAAGTCAAGAAGCATGTCATGAAGAAGCTGAAGAAGAAGGAACTGAAGAAGAAATTGCTGAAGAACAAGTTGTTCAATCTAGCGGCACTAAGAGTGCAGAGGAAAATGCTGATAAAGATGGTCAGCAGCATCTGAATGATGGAGGCCCTGTTTCTGAAGTTCAAGGCAGTAGGGATAAGAATACATATTTAATTCCCCCCAACCTATTCTGCTAGGTAAGTCACATTAAAAGCTCTTTTTGTACCTGCTTTCTGTTGTTTCAATTTGTCTACTTTTCTAATTCTGAAATTTCTTTTTTGTTCTAAGTCTCAGGCGATGCAGCAGCTACATTACTCAGTATAAGTGATTTATACGATGCTGACGAAGACAACGATAAACCATGTAATACTCTTCCCTCCGTTTATATGATGTTGTGTCTTATTCATTTTTTAGTTACCATACATGGTCATGTAACTGCTACTGCTAGTAGTCTGTTTTTCATATCAGTATATTTTTTTTTGCACTCTTCTTCCTTATTGTGTTTCAATATTATTCAGTTCTTGGGAATCAAGCTGAAGCTCATCGCCAGGATGAAGCAACAGAGGATGAAGATAATGGACAAGCGTCATTTGGCAGCTTTATCATCTTGGCTGGCCCATCACAGCATACACATGCTGCAAAAGCCAACATTGACAATGTTGATTTAGGTAATTTTTTTCCTTACCTCAGCACACTACCCATTTCTGTAGCTGTTGTGTTTTTTTCTGCTAGCATTAGTGATGATTTACAAGTTAATATGTCTGCTCTAAATATAGTCTATCATTTCCCATTATTTTCAACTGGTAAAGTAACTCCCTATAGTTTCTTCGCACATAGTAAGTACCTTCACATATTATGTGCTTCAAATTAAGTAACTTGTTAAGTACAATTTCAATTCTATAATTGGACTTGCTGCATCAGCTTCTCTGTTTTTTTTACCTGGACCAATTTAATCACATGACAAACACTATGGGATTATCTACACATACTGACTATTTTTCCATATTTGCAGATCATGGTCAAGCTCAAGGCAAAGGTGATGACGTACATAAGCTACATGAAATCAATGAAGCGCAAGGTTTCAATGATGTTTCTGATGAAGCCTTAGGCAGTGATGAAGCAAGGGCCGCAGGTGTAAGCACCCAAGGTTCAATTGGTAGCTATGTTAGCTTGTGTGCGCCAACGCAGCTAACTCAGGTTCCAACACCCATCAACCATGATGATCATTTAGGTACGCGTTTTCTTTTCTCTCTGAATTGTCTCCCCTTCCTCTGGTTGTTAATGATAGATAATCTTGAGTGCTCTAGTTTAATCAAGGAGCATATAGAGCTCCTGGTCTTTTTGCCGTTCCGTGACCTCTCAGTCAATCTGGGCAGGTTGAGGCTAGTAGTTGTACAGGCCACTGCTGTCTTACCTCTCTCACCTTCTTGTACCCACGTGCCAAGTGCATGTTTTCAAGGCCACTGCTGTCTGCAATTGCTTTTGGCATGCTAGCCACATGAATACCATCTGTAGATTAGGATATCCAAGTGCATGTTTTCAAGGCTACTGCTGTCTGAAATTGCTTTTGGCATGCTAGCCACATGAATACCATCTCTGAAGCCCGTGATTAGGATATCCTATTTTTGTACTATCTCCTTCAAACACACAAGCATTTTTGTGTTTCCAAATAAGCCAAGCACCTAGCATGACCAATGTGTTGAATCCTTTTTCGTTTGTCGTTCTGATTTTTATTGACACTCTTCCTCCACCATTCAGAAAATGAGAGCTCATATCTTTCTGTGTTGTGTCCTGCTGTTTGTTTTCCAGATCCGACTCACTAGTACAAGATTTACCATATTTTCAACTTTCTTTTTCTTTTTTCATCCTCTGAAACTTATGACTTTTTTCTCCATTATATATAGGTGCTGCAACACCTTTATCTGATGTGAGTGAAAGCTTCCAGCCGATGCATATTGACACCACCTACATTGACAAGGTTTCAATTCAAGACTATGAGTCTGACTTGGCCAAGTCAGTGTCCAAGTTGAAAGAGTTGAAGAGGAAAGGAGAGGTCATAGTCTTTAAGTCTAGAGGAAGTAGAGATACAAAGATTCCAAAGGTTCAAACAAACCATGCTGATGGAACCAGCAGGTCTACCTCTTCTTCTTATATGGACAATGATGTTCAACAACCTGCACCTCTGGAGGTAGAGTATCCAGCTCAGGACCTGGCGCGTGAACTATCTTTCAAGTGCATTGCACCTACCAATGGCCAAGAAGCTCCAGCAACATCTGCAAGTACTGGTGCCATTACCAGTGTACAACCTTTGGACTTTGACCCACCTTCTTTTGACCTAGGGATCAGTGACATGTCATCTCAGGAGAAAGCTAGTCAAGAACCTGTAGCTGCTGCAAATATAGGCCTTAAGTTAGCTCAGCCTTTGCGCACAAGGAAGCTTCAATTACCCCGTGCTGCTAAATTAGATGGGTCAACTCGTATTCCAGAATCAAGTGTTCAAACGGTCCCTGCTATTGACATAGCAGGGGTACTACATGCTGCATCAGCAGCTACCGAAGCTACTGGTGCCAACAAATTTGCACCTATTTTTGTTGGTTTAGAAAGTCAAGAACATGGTTTACAACAAGATGACCCAATTCTAGTTCAGTCTCAAGGTCAAGGTCAGCAGACTCAAGAAGATGGGCTACAACACGATGACCCAATTCTGGTTCAGTCCCAAAGTCAAGGTGACTTTACTCAACAAGATGGCTTAGAACAAGGCAACCCAATTCTGGTTCACTCTCAAAGTCAAGGTGACCAGAGTCAATCCTTCATTACCCCAGCTGGTCTATACATACAGCCTGCATACATACCAGATGAGATTCTCCTTGAGTTGGATGCTTTGATTACTGCCAAACAAGCTAACGAAGGAATCGCACCAGTCCCTCACGTGAGACATGAAAGGGTCACTAAGCCTGCACCAGCTAAGATATCTCCTTACATCAATTACAGCCAGAAACTTTCATATGAGCTATCCAAGAGTGATAAAGAAGCATATACAAAGATCATCAGATTTGGACGTGGCAATAGGTCCAAGAAGAACTCGTAAGTTTGCTTTTTATGCGCATCCAAGCTTTTTTGTCATAATGTGTGTATCATCCTAGTAGTTATGTTGCAAGCAAATATCTTGTTTTTTTCCAAGACAAACCAAATAATTTACTTTCATGTTGGTATTGTAATAAAATAGCTCTGCTGTCTCATATTTAGTAATTGTACTCTTATTTTTTACTCATGGAGCAAGTAACATTGTACAAGTTGCTATCTATTATTAAGTAATTATACTCATATTTTTACTATGTAGCAAGTAACAATATACTACTTTTGCATTACAATGAAGTAACAAGTTTTCAGCGTTTTGGGGACAACAATCAACTTCTCTTTATTTTTGTGTGCTTCTCAGTTTTAGTTTTTCATGACAGCAATCAGCCTGCCCTTATCTCATGTTTTTTTAAACAATTTCAGGGCAATCATTGTTAACTATGTAAGCGTGCACACCAATCTTGGTGATTTCGCCGATTCTTTGAAACCTAAAGGTCAACTGTCAAATGAAACAGCTGATTGTATTTTGCATATACTGAGGGACCAGCTACAGGCTAAATCAAAATGTGTGTTGTCTCATAGGATTGCTGTAAGTATTCTGCCATAATTTTTTCCCTTGCTTCATTCTTCAATTCTAGAAAACATCCATACTTAATTGAAATCACATGTTTTTTATCCTCTTATTTTATTTTCACAGACATTTGCTTAGCTGGCGACCTGCAGAGGACAGAGATGAAGTCTAGTTTCAGCTTTGATAAACGACTTGATCACTACAACCTGGTTAGTTTAAGTGTCCATATTTCTTTCCTTATTTTCTGTAGCCTAGCTCCATACTTTTGTTTTTTCAAAAAAACATGCGTTCTTGTTCTTACTTAAAAAAGTCGATGTCTGTTAATGTCAAAAGTTCACATTACAAACCCATTTCATGTTTGTTAGTGTCACTTTTTTCTGTTGTTTTTCTAGAACAAATTTTTGACATGGAATATGTAAATAAGTTATGTCTGCATCATAACTTCACAAAATGCAGATCCCAAATAGTAATTTAGTCAAAGCAGGATCTACTATACAAACCTGTGTCATCTTACCTTTTTTTTTCTTTTTTCACACAGCTGTTCTTCCCTGTTCTTGAAGCGAATGTCACAACGGAACTAAAACATTGGTTCGTGATTGTTCTATACTTCAAGGCTCAACGTTTTGAATTGATGGATTCATTAAGAGGAGAATAGGATAAGAATCTGTTACAAACTTCTAACAAGATAATATCGAACATAAAGATTCTATGGAAGCAGCACCATGCCAAATCCAAGATTGACATCAGTCAGTTTAAGTCGCTTTATATTGTTGCACCAAAACAAGAATCAACGTAAGTAGTACACTTTTTCTTGTTATGTTCTCTTCTTTTTTTTTTTCTTTTTCATCGCAGCAAGCTACATGTTGATTCCTTTTTTTTGGCAGAGTTGATTGTGGCTACTACATGTTGAAGTACATTGAGTATTGGGATGGCAAAACTGTGCCTCAGATCCACCATTCTGATATGTACAACATCAGGGTGAACTACATGTCTAAGATGCTGCACTGGAAAGGGAATCTTGTGACTTGGCATCAAGTGATAAAATGATAACTCAAGGTAAATATAACTTTCTCTTACATGCCTCATGTTTTGCATGTAACTATCAGTTTTTCTATCAGGATTTAAAGTAACTCAGAATATATTTTTTCCATGTCCAGATGTAACTTTATATCTATGTTATAACTCATGCTTCCTGTTTTTAATGTAACTATGAGATTTTCCAAGTGTATTTAAAGTAACTTAGAAATATTTTGCATGCCCAAGATGTAACTTATACATATGTTATAACTCATAGGATGTAATATATCATGGCTTATACAAAGCCTTGATATATCAACCAGTTACATGTGGATGAACCTCATGTACTGAATAAACTAGTTAACACCCATGCTGATTTTATCTCCTTTTTGTCTTGTTTCTACTTCTACCCCAACCTGTTCTCACACTGGTCCGATGTGTGTTCTGTTGAACCATAGAGTCCACATTTTTCTTTCTTCTTCTTCTCTTGTAGTCTGCACCCTGGCTTCCTTCTTGTCGAAATCGGCCTGCCCTTTGGTTTGGCGGCAGGAGGGTCTTTCACCTTCTTGCTCTTACCCTTTGGCTGTCCGGTACCATCTTGTGCTGCATCAGTTTTCTATCTTTTGGAATTCTTTTCTTTGAAGAGTTGCAACTCTGCTCTCATATCATCCATGTGCGTCCGCACTATACCTGTTGTCTTTTCATTTGTGCTTGCATTCTTTGCAATCTTTGCAAATTCAGCACACATGTCAACATATCTTATTGTTTTCATCGTTTGTTTACCCCCCTGGACGCCTTCAGACTGTGGAGTAGCTTCTGCCCCTATGTTTGTCTGATTTTGACCCAAGTCTGTTGGGATCATACCTACCTCATTGGACCACCTCCGCAGCAAGTATTCAACTGGTATCTCCTCAATGTACTCCTGTGTCATTATCTTCAGAATGTGACAGCAGAGTATTCCATCCCTCTTCATCTTAGAATATTCACAAGCGTAGATTTTGGCACCCACATCAGCAAACACCATGTAATCCCTCATGCCGTAGCAAAAAACGTAGCTCTTGGTTGGCGTAAGCGTGTAGGTAGAGCCTGAAACTTCTGTGATCTTGTAGCTTGTTGACAGCTTCAGCTCCAGCTGGAACTTGTAATATATCTTTCTTGTGTAGAACTTGCACGCTTGTTCTTCAATATGGTACCCACTGAACAACACACTTGGAACCTTTTGATCTGAAGTGAATTCATTTTCTTCTTCATCGCAATATATCTTTTCCTGAATCTTCATGTACTGTCGCACAAAGTTCAGTATACTCATCTGTGGGTTGACATAGCGCTTGAGGACAGCGTTGAAACCCTCACTGCTGTCCTCTACCACCACTCGCCTTTTCCCTCCGCCCAAACCTTCACCTTGAAGTCCTCTACCACCTGCACAAGATCTCATCCAAAACCGTCGACCATAGAGCCTGCAAGAAATCTTTCTATCTCCGTTGGTTCTCTGTTGTGGTAAGTCTACCACTCTGGAATAGGTTGCGTGTGAGCTGTAGGTGGTTTTAACTTTTGTGTTGGGTTAGAACGCTGTTGCCACCGTTGAGTAGTCTATCGCCGCCGCTAACCCTAGCGCTGCCTGTGCCGCCACTGTCGTCGCTGTGCGCTGCCGACCAACCTTTCAGCAGCCCACATCCACCACCAGTGTGTGCAGCTTTGCGAGCCGAGTCAAATCTTGCCCGTGCCATGGCCAGAGTTCCAGTACCACGAGAGTAGTTTGAGAGTAGATCAGTTGGTTTTTTTTAAGAGTTGTATACTCTGATTTCAAAAATTTTGCATAAACTAATTTCTAACTTGCACCATATTGTAGAAACAAAAGCTCCAGAAGTGGAATTTGTGGAACTGACTGAAGAACAATAGCAGTTTGAGGAGGTCATCATGGTTGCTTCTGAAGCTGAAGGTTCTTTTGAAGAAGCTAACTTTGCTGTAACCCAAGGCAAGCCCCAGAGCATATAATTCCATTACTTTTGGAATAATTATCCATGTGTCCAAATTTTATTTTGTTACTGTGCATTAAGCCTAGGAGTTGTTTGAACCTATTTTGATGCATGATCATTCTTGAGTTAAGGACATCTATACCACCTGTTTACTGTTTAGTAATATCCCATGCTTAGTCAAGCTTAGAAATGCTATCTTTTGGCAACGTTGTTTCTCTGTAACCTAAGGTAATATTGATCTGTATCATAAAAAAAGCCTGTTTTGAAATGTGGGCAGAAGTTGGAAGGTATCCAGAAAGTTTGGTTTATAGTTCTGCCTACTTTGATTAATTTTGATAAGGCCCGTCCGTTGCTTTAATTGCATGATCAAGTGATTTTACCTGATTTCTTACGGGGATTGGGAACTGGCAAGCCCGGTAGGTTGGTCGGCTCTTTGAGTGGAAATATTTTTACCTGTGCTTGCTGAGTTGGAGAAGGGCGGGGGCGTAGCCTGAAACTCACGTGGTGGTCGGGCCAGACGTGGGGCCCCACGTGGGGGTGCGTTCCTGGGTTCGGGTAACTATATTTCCAGTCTTTGAGTACGATCAACTCGAAAGGTTGTTGTGTGCAGCCCGATCAGCTGTGCGTGGCTGGGAATTAGGTATCTCCTGCAGGATGTAAATCGGTCCGGATTACCACAATTCTTGGTTATGAATGCGCTTGATCACTATTGAGCATTGTAGAGGAAACAATTGAAATATAATGGTTCTTCTTGATTTAATATGCTGATTGATTTAGTTTACCACTTGCTTGAAAAATATTTTGATCACTTAGATGCTCTAGGTAAGAACTAATCTGGTGCTAAAATATGAAAATGTAAGCGTCCAACTTTAGTAAGCTTTTTCAGCACATTTTAAAGTCAGCCAATCAACTCCAAAACTTGCATACTCCTTTTTTTTTGAATTAAAACTGTGGGGGAGATCCCCACAGCGCTCCATTCAAAAGAAAAGGTTATGTACAAATGTTCAGAACATACTTACAGGGAAGAGAAAAAAAAAGAATTAGATAAATGTGCTTAGCCATTGTCTAACTAAGATTCTAACATCCTCCTTGAACCATGGAGCTGAAGGATGACCTGTTCTTTGAACCTCACGGCCCAAAGCTGAATGCCTACCCTTTTCCCTTCAAAGACTTTCCCATTGCGTAGTTTCCATAGTTCCCAAGCAGCTATAAGAAAGATATCCATGAAGAAAGGCTGATACATGGACGCCCTGGCTTGCATTAGGCAGTCATGGATGTTTGAAGTATTGGCAAATTGGAAACCTATCTTTTGCCAGCAAGATACTGCAAATGGACAGTTGAAAAAAAGATGATTTATGTCTTCCTCGACGTTGTCCCTGCACATGACACAGCTAGTACCATTCTGTATGTTGAAGTTCCTTCTTCTCAGCATGGTTTTAGTGTTTAACCTGTCCACCAACATGAGCCATCCAAAGAACTTAATTCTAGGTGTGCATTTTGATCTCCAGAGCCATACAAATGTTGGAGGTGCCTGCATATGCTGAAAAGCTAGGTTGTAGAACTTGCTAGAAGAATACTTGCAGCTTCCCCAAACAAAACTCCATTGATCATTTTGTCCCACATGACATTCTATCGACTGCAGCTGTGTTTGCAGTGTATGATATTCATCCAGAGCATGTGGTGACAGTGGTAACATAAAGAGCGACGCTAGATCCTCAGCTTCCATGATTCCTTTAACTGAAATATTATGATCCCTTGCAAACGAGTAGAGTCGAGGGTACTGTAAATAGAGGATGTTGTCTGCCCATAAGTCTTCCCAAAAAAGAACAGTAGACCCATCTCCAATTGAGCATTTCGCTATCCCTCTAAATAATGTGCTCAGCCTGAGAATGTCTTTCCACCAGAACGACCCTACTTCTCTAAAACCATGTGGTACCTTTTGCTTGTAATATTTTTCCCAAATTAGCTCGACCCATGGGATGTCAGCCTTTGAATAGAATTTATGAAACTGCTTCATTAACAAGGCATCATTTTGAACTCTGAGATTTAGAACCCCAAGACCAGTTTTTGACTTTGGTTAACCATTGGCCAGGCAGCTAGATGACCTCCTTTTTTCTCACTGTTATTCCCTTTCCATAAACACTGCTTCATTGATCTTTCAATTATATCAAAGACTCCACTAGGTAGCTTAATTGTACACATAGGGTACGTAGTAGTTGGAGCAATTACTGATTTTATCATCTGGAGCCTACCTGAGTAGGATAAGAGCGATGAACAAGCTGTCAGCCTCCTATCAATTCTATCCAAGATGGGCGTTAGGTCATTCATTCTAGGCTTTGTTGTTCCCATTGGCAAACCCAAATATGTAAAAGGCATGGCACCAATTTGGCATCCAAGTGCCTCTGCGAGACCATTCACTTTAGACTGGGGCACATTGATTGGTATCATGAGTGACTTATCAAAATTTACCTTCAATCCTGTTGACATCCCAAATTCAGTAAGCAAATCTTTTAGCTGAGACAACTGACTAACATCTGCTTGCATTAGAAGCAAGGTGTCATCTGCATACTGAATGACTGGAAAATCATTATTTGGCTGGGGAATAGGTATCTGCAGTAATCCCTTTGAACAAGCGTCATTGATCACATATTGAAGCAATTCCGCAGCAAGTACAAAGAGCAAAGGTGAAAGGGGATCACCCTGCCTCACTCCTCTTTTGCACTTAAACTGCCTACCAGGCACACCATTCAAGAGGACTGATGAAGTTCCAGTTGAAAGTATCATAGATATCCACTTGATCCAAAGGTTTGGGAAACCCATGTGCTCCATGACAGACAAGATGGCACCATGTTCTATTGTGTCGAAAGCTTTTGCAAAGTCAATCTTGACAATGATGATTTCTCTCTTACTCTGATGGCATTGGTGTATATATTCATAACTCCAAGCTAAGCAGTCCTGAATTGTCCTGGATTTAATGAATCCATACTGGTTCCTGTGAAGAAGTTTGAGAATGATTAACTGAAGTCTGTCAGCTAGGATCTTTGTCAGGAGTTTTAGGCTGCTATTCAAAAGAGATATTGGCCGGAAATCATTAACAGTCTCAGGATTATTGATCTTTGGCACCAGGGTGATAAAGGAGTTGTTGATGCTCTCCAGGTTGAGGGTACAATTGAAAAACTCCTGACAAAAGAGATAGAAATCATTTTTGATAATTGGCCAGCACTTCTTCAGAAAAAGTCCATTAAATCCATCAGGACCAGGAGCTTTGTCTGGAGGCATCTCTTTGACAATTCTATCTATTTCCTCAGTGCTGAAGGGTCGTATTAGATCATTTAAATCAGTGTTTCTTGCTATCAAGCCTTGGAGATCAAAAGCCATCTATGGTTGTGTCGAGACCAATGTTTTACAATCGGCTGATCGTCTAATCGTCCCATGGTACCGATAAGGTGATTAATCGTGATTAGTCATCGATCAGGCCTGATTAATCGGTTCTTATCAGACCTAATCGTCCATGTAATCGTCCATATATACAAGGGCCGATAGTACATAGTATATAGCAAGCATCAACACCACATATGATGATCACTTAGTGACTTACTTTACTTGTGAGATTTGATGCACACACTGTCCAGAACTCTATATTCTTATCCTATACTAGCTTGCTAAGGATTTACCATCTGGAGCGGCTGAGGAAGCAATGTTAGCATCAGATGAACCTGTGGCTGTGGCACCTTCTACGCTGTTGGGCATCAGCACTTCCAAATTTCCCTGCCTCTCATACACATCCATGCTCATGCCAACATGTAAGCTTTAGAACAACAGGAGAGGAGAGGAGGAGCAAGAGAAGAGAGGAAAGAATAGCAAGAGGAGAGCAGCAAGAGCAGAGCAGAGCAGAGGAGATCGCTTGGGAGAGTCGGAGAAACGAGCGCTTGGGACAGGCAGGAGGGTCCCTATACACTAAAACCTAATGGGCCTAAATGGCAGCCCACAAGCCCAAAATCCAGTCATCCACCGGCAGCCAAAAAAACAAATAGAACCCGATCGGTTTTGCCCCTAATCGGCCGATTAATCACGATTATACGATGATTAGTCAGACGATTAGGTTTCTGATCGCTCTGCCTTATCGGTGCTGTTGGAGCGATAAGGTCGATTAATCACGATTAATCGCAATTAATCGGACGATTGTAAAACACTGGTCGAGACTCCCATTCTGTTCTTGTATGCAGTCCATAAAAGTGCTTCTTTCCCTTCATGATCAGTTACTGCCATATTATTCTCATTCATTAGTTGTGTAATAGTATTTTTCCTAAAAGAAACCGTAGCCGTAGCATGGAAGAATTTTGTGCATTCATCACCAAACTTGATCTTATTAACTGTATATCTCTTCCTCCAGTAGATATTTTGTGATCTCATTAATTTGCCCATCTGTTGCTTTATGATAGTCCGAAAGTTCCATTCATGGGTGAAAAGTGGTCTGCATTCCTCCAAGCAGTCAATGTAATAGACTACCTTGTTGCAATTTGCTATCAGCAATCTCAAATTCGACAAGTTTTTACTCCATCTCTTGAGCACATACCTTACATTCTTTAACCTCCTAGCTATAGCAGCAGCTGCATTACTTGTGTTTCTGATGTGCTTGTCCCACCCTCTCTGTACTGCCTCAAAGAAACCTGGGTGTTCTGGCCAAAAATTTTCAAATCTGAAAATATTTGACCTTGGAATGTTGGTACCAATCATTACTTTACATGGAACATGATCAGATGTAATCTTAGCCATAGGCAGAACCATAGTGTTAGGAAATTGTCCTGTCCAATTTACTGAAGTGAAAAACCAGTCTAGTTGTTCTAGCAATGGATCATGCTGCATGTTGCTCCACGTGTATGCTCTGCCTTTTAGGGGTAATTCAATCAAACCAAGATGACCAATGATATCATTAAAGATTAAAGTATCATTGACATTACCCCTGGCCTGTTTCGATCTTCAAGAGAGCGATAGAAATTGAAATCCCCTAGAAGCAGTCAATCATCATCATTTTGAATATGTAGAGATCTCATCCAATGTACAAATTCTGATCTTTCTGGGTCTTGACATGGCCCGTAAACTGTGGTCATCTTCCAGACCTCCATATTATGGCACGATGTGAATTGCAAGGTTAAGGCAAATTGCTTTATCTCGATCACTTGGCCAGTGAAGCAGGAACTATTCCATAGTACTAAAATCCCTCCTGAGGCCCCATTTGAGGGAATAAACTCGAATTTATCCAGTCTACGTGGAGCAAATTTCCTTATGAATTGCATATCAAAATGATCTCGTTTCGTCTCCTGAAGACACACAATGGAACATGAACTTTCATCAATTTTGTTTCTTACTGCGTCCCACTTTCCTGTAGCATTCAGACCCCGTATGTTCCAACACAATATATTCCAGTTTCGATTATTCATGAGACACACTTCAGGGATAGAAAAAAGTTATCATATGAAGTATAACAACTATCAGCATGACCTGGAGAGGACCAGGCTTGAAGAGAACGCCCAAATAAAAGCAAAGTACCGCCATTAAATATATGTTCTTAAAACAAGAGTAGCATCGACCGCATTGGACTGACAAAATAAACCAAGAGAGCATCCCACTGAAGCAAAATGATAGCCAAGAAGCAAAAATAACTAACGAAAGGAGATGTTCTAGTGATAAGAGAACAAAGCAATCCAGATCCCTTGGACATGGCTGCAAGTGTTTAGACGATGGCTGGCGTATCTTCATTTGAAACTTGCACTAGGGGCTCCATCAGGAGGAGATCTTCAGTGACCTCCTCAGGAGGGACACCACAGTCAACACCCCATCCCTTAAGCACCTCTAATGGGATGGGTCCTTTTGGTTCATCACATGGCTTTGGCAATTCATCAATGGAGTGCTTTGGAGACACCGAGATAGATTACTATTTCTCCTACGCTTCTTAGGGGTGTCTTGCAGCTGACAAAGTTTGTATCCATCTGCATTACTATTTAAACGTGGGCTTCTTCTGAGTGCACCTGTAGCCAGTGGCAGAGCTGCATGACCATCAGAGACAGCTGTAGGAAGGCTGACTACATTTTTGGGTGGCCTTGGAGGTAGGCCCTTCTGCTGAAGAGAAGTAGAAGCTGAAGCCTTATCAAAAGCTGCCAGCAAACTCTTTTTTGCATTAGTCACATTTTCAGTAGAAGTGACATTAAGTTGATAGGGTGCTTCGTCATCCAATGCCATGTCATCAGCCACTGCCACATCACCATCATTGGCTTCAGTTATTGACAGGTTATCACTACCATGAACATTAACCACTTCGAAATTCTCTGACATTATAGCATCCGAGGATGAGTTCATGGTTTGCCCATTGAGATTCTCAACTTTTTGCGCCCATATTTGCAGCAGGATTGAATGAAGAACAGGTTGGTATGGAACAATGGCTCTGGAGAGGTCCTCCTGCTGCATTACCTCTGGCCCAAATGCCACATTCCATGATCGCTTATGTGCAGAATTTGAGCCCACTTGTTGAGTAAGCTGGGGCTGCGCAGCTATCACCGCAGGCAAAACAACCTTGCACAACTCAGAGAACTGATGTGCTGAGCTTGTGAGGTCTGAGTGCACGGGTTCCATTCCTTCTGCCTCCATATTCACAGAATTCACTTCACTGCTTGATGATGAGGAGGAGCACTTTCCCAAGAGACCTTGTGTAATCATCTCTACAGATAGAAGGACATCAGGTCCATTTGCACGAAGAAAACTTGCAGTTGATCCAGAGTGATCAAAGGATATAGAGTCTTGTGGCTGTTCTGGGTGTTGTGGTACACCATGTTGGTGGATACCATTGTCGACAGCAGCATCCCACTAAGGCCAACCTTCATTCTCAGGGGCGACATTGCCATTACCTCCAAGATTGTCCACTGCATCTTCCTGCATCATATTGTTATTTGCTCCGAAATCTTGTAAAACAGCATCAGCCGCACCAACCAAATCATGCACCCATTGTTGATTGATATCAGGATTAACATGAGCAACATGACCATGCACTGGGTGTGGGTTTCCATCTGCCGGTACTGGATCCTCATCGGCAGGAAAGACATCTAGGAACTGACCACCAATGATAAACACTGGAGCCGACCAGGATCTCCCATTACCCCCAATTGTTGTACCTTGCGAAACAACCATGCTTCTTGGAATTTGGTATGGGGTTAACACTAGACAATCAAGAAAATTCTTTGACTTGTTGGCACCCTCGTACCAAGTAATAGGCCTGCCAAAGGGTGCTACTGCTGCTCTGAAGAAATCTAAATTCTGGTAATCTAGCGGGAAAGCCAAGACCATCAATCTACAAATCCTTGAGTAGTTACAAGCTCTCAAATTTCTAGCTTCATCATGCTTGATAACTCTGATCTGACTATTATTGACATAAGGAATTGGTGATATGTCTATCAACGTCTGCCTTTGCTGAGGAGACTGAAACTGAACTAGACCCAAACCCAAGGGAGATCGATACTGAGAGATTATTCTTACTAGATGAACTTGTTCAAGGTGATCCACCACATCATGCAGAACTTCTAGAGCATCTTCTTCAAGGGGCTCCGGATGCAACGTGATGATCGCGTAGTCTTCATGTCGCCGTGGCGGCTCTCCGCCAGGTGCTACCCTGCTTCTAGCAGGGCATTGCCATCCTTCCTCCACATGCGCACCAGCAGGGAGGTACAGATGTGGGTTACACACAAAGTTGTCCATGGCCTCTGTGGACGGTGGCTGCACCGATGAGGCCAAGGGGGGCGATGGCGATGAACTTGGAGACGGCGATTGGGGAGAGGCGTTGTGTTCGGCAGAATGCGAAGAGTCCGGGGCAGGAGCGTGTTTTGGGGATTTTGTTTCTCTCTTGCCATCTACGCCACGGACTTTGGGCCGCCATGAGATCCTGGGCCGAATTCTTGTGTAACACAATCTAGCCCGGTGACCATATCTAAAACAGGTCCAACACCTAATCAGCTGGGTGCAACTGTCTCTTGTATGGCCCAGGCCCAAACAATTGGCACATGGCTCGGCTTGCCATTGCATGTCTGTGTAGTTTGAATTTGAATTGGAATTGCCCGAGATTTTCTCACCCAAAATATCCGGCTGTGAGACCCTTGGCGAAGAACACGCAGGCACACCCAAATCTGAACGAAGTCTTCCAAAAACTTGCTGGATTGGAACGCCTTGAGAAGCATCTGAATGCGCAGGACTGAGAGGAGACTCAAAAGAACCAAAATGAATGCATTGAGGAGCAGGACTGGGGGGACGATGCTTTGCCTTGGGTGAATCCTGAACCAGCTTCTTTGCGAAACGGACTTTCTTTGGCTTCTTTGCCTTAGCAGATTCAGCACGTTTTGGCATTTAGAGACAACTTTGGACCATTCCTTTTCTTGTTCCTCATCCCAAAAACGCTTCTCTCGTTCCCAGTGAGCAACACCATCATTCCATAGGTGAAAAGAGACATCGAAGGATGAACCAATGATTCTTCTCTGTGAGTAAATGTGAAATCCAACCTTTTTGCATGACACAGAAATCCGAAAATGTCTCTCACTGAGATGTCGAACATGAAAGCCTGCTGGCGATCCACCCAAACAAGAGGCCAAAGCAAAAGCCACTGATTCCTCCGAAAGGCGAAAGGTGAAACGCCTAAAGACCACCAGCAAAAAGAAAGATCCATCCACCTTTGAGGAAGGATGATGGACAGATGCATTGAAGAGAGACAAAACTTCTTCACGAAAACGAACACCCGTTTGGAAATCGAACTTTCCGTTCAACTCAGCCGGGAGATCCATCAGGGAAAAAGAAACCAGGAGACCACGCGTGAGTTAAGAGGGAAGATCACACCTGGAAGGGGAGAGTACTAGGAAGGTAGATCGCCGAGAGATTGCTCAGTCGCCGGAGTCGCCCCTCAGTCGCCCTTGCGGAGCCATCTCGTGGAACCCTTCCCACTTGCATACTCCTTGAAGTCTTTTATTTTGGTTTGTCGGGTTAGTCTTGTTGAGTACCTTTGTACTGAGGGGTTATTTTGTTGTTGTTTTTAGAGGCACCGCAGCAGGTTTCTGAGGACGAAGGCCCGAAGAACTAGAACATCGGAGGGTCTTAGGTGTTCTAGTTGTTTGTTCAGCCTTAGCGGTTAAATTAACTTTATGGTAGAACTACCCCGACTAGTTTGTTTTAAACTCTTAGAATGGTTTAACATGCATCTAAGCTTGTTTCAAATTATGGTTTGTAATAATCCATACCTTGAAGCTATTTATGTAAAAAGGTAATGCTTGTTGATACTTTCCCTCCGTGTAAGTGATCCCGATGTATGGCTAAGATTAAAGTTGTACGTGGATGATTCGGGTTATCCCAGGGACACTCGACGGATTGCCGGGTTTAAACTGTTTGATGTGCGTTGAGTTTAATTACTGTAGGAGCACTGATTAAGCGCACTTGAGCCAGTTTAAATTGGATAGTTCCGCCATAGTCTGTGCCGGATTCCGGCCATCCACGTCATCCTCCGCCGCCGGTGAGCACACCCTTGCGATCCCCTTGACCTCCTCCACCGTTCCCTACCTCGCCGGATCCCCTCGCTGCCCGAATCGCCGCCGAGACCGACGCCCAGTCACACCGCCGGTCGGCCCTGTGTTGAGGAAGAAGAAGCCTGACATTTTGCAGTTTGGCCCCCTGAGAAGCCTGTAATTTCTACAGATTCTTTGTGTCTTGCAAACCTCACAGAAAAACCCCTAGAACTTTTAGATCCTTTCAACCCAGCCTAGGCTTTGCACTTTTGCAGATCTAACCCTAAAGTTTTGCATATTCTCGGTGACTATTCACTGAGTCTTGCAGCACTTCTCTGCTAATCCCTGACATCTACGTTTTAACTCTGTTTCGATCCGTTCTTGTCGCGTTAGATTCGTGTCGACATAAACAATACGATAGTGGTGTTGTTTACCCCAACTTATGATTTTATAAATTAGTTTGAAATTAATTTGATTAATGTCTATTTGTTATGTCTTTTCTTAATAAAATCAAACTAGGCTTTACATTCGAGTTTCATAACTAATACTAATTTGATTAATACTATTCGACTGTGTTTCATAAATAAAAGCTAATTAGAGCTACACCTCGGTTTTGTTAATTAATGCTAATTTGATTAATTCCTGTATAATTGGTTTTTCTAAATAAAAGCTAAATATGTTACCTCGGTTTTATGAATAAAGTTAATATGATTAATATTATCATAACTGCTTTCTAATAACAATTTGATTAGTAGAACACGAAGAACAAAATTATTCGATTAGATGTTCATGTATCTCTCTTTTCTAAAGTTAAATGTGAATTTGCACAATTGCTTTACAAACAATTATAAATAAAATTTGATTAAGTTTACTTCCGCATTCCAAATACAAATATAACTTGTGTTAATTCTAAATATGGTGTTTCTCTGAAATAACCTATATACATGATTTTATCTAATTAATTATATCCAGCACTTAGTCGTTTGCCTTGTAATCAGAAATCATTCGATAGTTGTTTCCTTTTAACCGTAGTTCCATCTTTAGCGTTTCTTGTGCGTTTGCGAGCCATGTCGTTTAGAACGTTCTTCTAAAGCTTTTTCTTTTGATTGATGTATTGTTCTTTTGTTGTCTTTGTTTGTTGCTTGTATGTTTGCTTTAGAGTGATTGCTTCGGATGAATGCTACGAGTAGGAGAACGAACTACGTTCAAGGATCTCGAAGAACAAAGAACTGAAGACCTTGAGGAACTATTAAGATGGATTTAAGGCAAGTATAGCATGGAACATCCTTGATACCCATACACTGTTGCAATAATACATACATATGCATGTGTCTTAATTTGTTTACCTTAAGGTTGTTCCTAGTCTCTTACCATATACCTTGTTATCCTAGGTTTATGCATATGGGTTGTCTTTGCTAAGCGCTGCTACTGTCACTTTTGTTTAAATGTAAATGATGATTTAATGGTTCACTTGAATAAGATGGTAAAACTGGCTTTTTAGCAACATGGTTCAGGGAGCTAGAACATCTGCTTCATGCTTTGTTCTAGTGTCTCTCCGTAAGGTTCGGTTCTTAAAGCGGCAACCCAGGAACCTGTCGCCACCATCGGAACTATTATGGCTCTGGTCTTGGTCAAGTATCTTGTACGTCTCTAGCTTGCCAGTGGTTACCGAAAGGCGTATGTGGGGAGCTGCAGTTCAAGTATGGCTTTTTATCCATCAAGGACGGTCTCACCTGCGCTCTAAGATCCGTTGGCTATGTCTCGTTAGGCACAGTGCCGTGTTGGAGTGCTTACGCTGCGCCCTGATACTCCACACGTTGCGCTGTTGGGTTTGCACTCTGGACGCCATTGACCCCCCTCACGCTACACCCTGAGTGACGGTCGATCTCGATGCCTTGGGGTCATGTTGAAAGTGCATCTAGGCCCCTAAATGGGTTTTGGTAATTAATGACAATCATCGTGTACTAACAATTCTATTGAGATGATGAGATTAGGTTAGTCCGGATGAATGGATGAGCTTCAATGATTGATTACGATATATCGCCGGATATTGAAGCAAATGGATGCTATAGGAAAAGGTAAAAGATAGATTGTTTCTTTTACCGGTCACAAGGAGCTTTAGAGAAGAAATTTGACCGGATTAATAGGCTAGATAGCCGTACTATTAAGAGGGGTCAATTATTATTGGTTAATATGACTCTAGTGCCAACTTGCTCAAATAGTTTCAATGCAGGCATGAGAGCTAACTTTGTTTCAGAAAAGTTGGATAGAGAATGCGAAAGTTGAAGGTTTTTCCAACCTTGCTGATTTTGGTTAGGCGGACAGTCCGCCTAAGGGGGCGGACGGTCCGCCTCTGACTTTATAGATGGAAAATCAGCTAAGTGTTGGTTTTAGGTCTGGACGCCGTTTCTAAGGCAGACGGTCCGCCAGGGTATGGCGGACGGTCCGCAGGTGTTTTTCCTGTGCGGTGGACCCTTTGGCGGACCGTTCATGCAGAGACTGTTTCTGAGGGTTCCAGGACACTTTTATAAGGCGGACAGTCTACCTTTGATAAACGTGGTCCTTAGTCGCGTGGTGACCTTTTTCTAACTGTTGGGCGGACGGTCCGTCCCTGTTGGGCGGATGGTCCGCCAACCCCGTAACGGTCACTTCTGACACATTTGACTTTTGAAATAGTAGCCGTTAGGCTGGGGCAGACGGTCCATCACCTCTGAGGTGGACGGTCTGCCTGTGCTCTGTTTTCACGAGTTTTACTCATAACGGCTAGTTGGATGTGTGGGGAGTATATATACTCATCCCACTGGTTTGGGGAGGCTCTCTTGGCCATTCTGAAAGCTCATTTGACCCAAGATTTCCCTCTCTCATTCCTCTCTCACACATTTGCTAAGGGATTGCATTCTTGTGAGTGTGAAGCTTTCTAGTGCATTGCTTTGGATTGCATTGAGCATTGAGGCACTAGGAGAACATCAAGCAAGCGTCATTGGCTTGTTACTCTTGGAGGTTGCCGCCTCCTTGATGGCTTGGTGTGTGATTTCCATTGAGCTCTTCAAGAAGATTGTGAAGAAGCCTTGGAAGATTGTGAGAGGTCTTGTGCTCACCTCACCGGAGCGGTAAAGAGCAACTCTAGTGGAATCGAGGTTTGGAGAGGTTCATTGCATTCAAGCCGGCTTATACATCAAGTGTGACTTGATAGAGAAGCGGTTGAAGTTTTGAATCCACCTCAACGTGGATTAGGGGTGACCAGCAAGTCATCGACACCACGGGAAAAATTCGGTCTCTTGTGTGATTGGTTATTCCTTTGCTCATTTACTTTTGGCTATTTACCTTGAGCATTAACATTCCTAGAGATTGAATCTTACTTGTCACCCTAGGTTGCAAACCTTTACTTAGTTTAGAATTGAGTAGAAATAGGATTTCTCTTGTGTTACTAATAAATTTTTATTAGTGCTTTGATTTCAGTTAAAACCGCCTATTCACCCCCCTCTAGTCGGTATCCTAGATCCTACACATGTGCTACTAGTTGGACCAAAATGGCTACTGTGCTTGTTAGGGTGTCTTGGGAAAAACCTCGTAGCGTCCCTATGCCTTAACACCTCAAAAGTGTGGGTTGTGCGTGGTTGGGTGCAAGCTCCTTTGAGCTTTTACGCGACCGGTGGTTAAAGGGTGAAACCTCTGCAGAGTGTAAATCTATCATGATAGCCGTGCTCTCGGTCACGAGCGGCCTGTATTCTTTTTTATTAGAAGATGATGATGATGATATTCTATGGTTTTAAATATACTTACATCTTTAATTGGGGTTACAACTGGGAGTTCTCACATACTTGTAGTAACTAGGAGAATGATCAAACGAACCAACTAAAAATGCTAAAGCAGTAAACCCGAGTCAGCCTTTTTAGCCTTTCATGAACTCCCGTTATACTTGCTAAGTAAGATGAGTTACTTACACTTGCCAACAATCAACAAAATCCCAGACGGGTAACAGATGAAGCAGTGAATGAAGAGGCATTCACAGACTTCCTGGAGAATCTTCCTTACTTTTGAGCTGCGATCAACCAGTCGGTGTCCCTATGGACTTGAGGCTCGACTAGAAGAAATTGAATACATAGACTCCCGCCGTGTAATTTCTGTAAACTCTGATGTAAATTGTTTTATTCAAGCATTGTGTTCGCTGTAATACCATATTTGTAAGCTATATGTGTTGTGTGGACTTCCTGGGCACACATATGGCAGCATTCGGGTTTCTGTGGAAAACCGGGTGTGACATAGGTGTGGCCCACAAAGGAGTCCACAACACTTCCTCCGTCGCCCCTAGGAAACAACTCATCCTCGAGCTAGAAGTCCGGGTGCACCTGCTTGAACTCGTCCAACATCTCCCAAGTTGCATCCGCAGCGGCGTGCCCCACCCAGTAAACAAGAACCTACCAGTTGCCTCGGTTGAGATGTGCCTTGATGATCCTAGAAGGCACTGATAAGACCCGACCATTCTCGATCGGAGGAAGCTGCACCACCTTCATCGGCGGCGTGCCCATAAACTTCTTCAGAAACACCACATGGAAGATCGAGTGGATCCGAGCACGTGACTGTAGCGCCAGGTGATAATCCACCAGACCGATGCGTTGCAGTACCTAGAATGGGTCGTAGAACTTGGCAGGACAGCTTGCCGGTGACCTTGTCAGTAATACCCGCCGCGAGACGCGATGCAGATGAAGCCACACCCAGTCTCCCACATCGAACTACATGAGACGGTGACGAGCGTCGTGCTGCCCCTTAATCAAATCTTGAGCGTGCAGTAGCCTCTCCTTGATCTCACTGAGGAAGGCATCGCGGTCCACCAATTGTCTGTCCACCGCATGTACCTTGGCCAGTCTAGGCTCATAAGCAAACCAGAGCCAACGGGTCATGGCCATATACCACACTATATTGTCAAAGAAGGCACACACGACAAAAACCCTATGTAGGGATGGCCTAGGGCGATAAAGTGGGCGTACTTGGAGAAGCGGTCGACAACGGTGAGGATGATAGACTTGCCGCTGACGCGAGAAACCCCATCAACGAAGTCCATCGCGATGTTTGCCCAAATTGAACTAGGCACCTCCAGTGGTTGGAGCAGGCCGCCTGAGTGCAAGTGCTCTGTCTTGTTGTGCTGGCAGATGACGCACCCCTTGATGAAGTCCTGGATGAGGCGGGCGGCATGAGGGTTGAAGAAGGAGGCACGAAGTGTCTTTTGGACGCTCTCATGCCTAGTGCCATGGGCCGTTTCAATGATCTGGGGCCGCAACGCTGATGAAGAAGGCACGAAGACACGTCCATCTTGCAAGACAAAGCCGTCGACAATACTCTAGGAAGGGGTCATCTCGCCTTGTTGGATCTTCTCTTTGGCAGTGATGATCTCCGGGAGCGTGTCTGCCTTGAGCCGAAACTCGTCGAAGGGGCGGAACCGTGGTGCAAAGAGCGTGTTGGCCTTCATTGCCTGTCGCAAGCAGGATAGAGCGTTCACCATAGTGTTCGTCTCCCCTGGATGAAACTCAACACTAAAGTCATAGCCAAACAATTTCTTCACCCACGTGTGTGCGAGTTTTATTTTTCAACCTTTCTTTTCTTTATTTTCAGCGTGTGTGCGAGTTTGTGTGTGCGTAGCGTATTTTCTGTTTTATTTATTTCAGCATGTGTGCTAGTTGTGAGTTTAGTGTTTTGTTTTTGAATGAATAAATGTATCACCTATGCTTCATGATATGATTAGTTGTTGAGATAATTAAGTTTATGCAATACTGAAAATGATGATCGTTGTCACTTTGTTCTTCTCTTCGCACTAATTATATGCTTGATTGAACTAACACTCTCCCTAACATGATCTGAAAAATAACTAAATGCCGACTCAATATTTTGTGGAGGTTATGATAAAATTATTAAACCCATATTCATTAATCTTGGTCTCTTGTTTAAATAATTTGAAGGTCATTTTTATTAAAATTACTTGTGTATTAACCCTGTCAATAATAACTTTGCAAATGCTCTACCCATCCAAAGCCTTCAATATATTTATTGTGATGAACCTTAGTTAAACAAGGTTTATTCTCAAGTGAATTGATTCAACACTTGTTTTTTCGGTACGAGACTAAGAAGCTGGTCATTCCGTTTTTGCATACCTTCTTATTGCTGGCCTTTCTATCCATGCATTGTTAATTTTCACACCAGGAATTTAGCAAACTTCGCTGGATATCCAACCAAAACCCAAATTTCTTTTTGTGATTACCTCCTTGACCACAACCCAAACAAAATTAAGTTTGGAGATCTATTTTGACAAAGTTTCTGACTACACAGAGGCGTCACATGAAGAATATATATTTGCGAGGAACCTGCAAGAGTATGGGAGAAAAATTAGAAGAATAAGAGGAGAAAAGAGGCTAGACGACGTGGCCAGGACCCCCCTATGCTGCACGGCCAGAGGCATTTTTGCCTCTGTGACCTCGGAATTTTTTGTGGAAGTCCTACCTGAAGATCCAAGTTGTTCTCTACGAGATTAGAAGATTTCATTTTCTACTCAGCGTTGATTTAATTTCCCACTCCTTTGCTCGAGGACGAGCAATCGTTTAAGCATAGGGGAGAGTCATTGCATTTATCTCTGACTATCACTAAGTAGAAGTAAAGTTGTAAAGAGTTCTATGAAGCATTAAAATATATATATTAAAAAGAAAAAATATGAAAGAAAGAAAGAAATATAAAGAAAAATGAAGAAAGAATAAAATAAATATGCTCCTTAGTTCTTTTGCTTCATTGATTTCTTGTTGCTTAGAAAAATTCACTCCATACTCAATTATTATTCCAACCATGTGCAATCTGACATAGAGAACTTCATTTGTGCCTCATTGTCACCCTATGCCATTTGCACATGTCCACCATCTAAAAAGTGTGTGTCCATCCTCCCTCTCTCTCCACAAAGACATTATTTTCTCATGACCTTTTTGACGAGTCTTGGTAAATCTGTAAGATGCTTTTCTTGTTTTGATAATATCTTGATTATAATATCTTTTGCTAGGACTAACCTTTCCAAGCTCTCGAAAAAGGCCTTCACTTATATATTTGAGAGAAAGAAAGGATTCAGAGTGCTAGCAATTTCGAGAGACAAGATGAGCTGAGAGTTTCCATGAGCAATTTTGCAAGGTTTAAATTATTGATCTTGGTTCAGTGTTGTTTAAAAATTAAATTCTTTATGCCTGAGACTTGTTTAAACTTAAGAGCATGTGAATTAAATTCTTTGTGGGTTGCATTTTATTCATATCTACCCTCCATATTAGAAAGAGCTGGTTACAAACTTGAACAGTAATTGAAAAATCTTGGGGAGTGTTTGGTTCTTTCTTGTATATGATCAAGTGTAGGGATTGGACATCGGAAGGCAACACTGATTTCTATCGAAGACTTACTCGAGGATAGGAATTTCATCATCATTGAGGAACTTAGCGGTTTTAAGTTTTTGAAAATAAAAACTCTAGATATCAAGTTTCACATAAATAAGATCATAGTGCTCTTTTATACCATATCACACGTCCCAACAACCTAGGCATGGATCATGCTATTGCTACCCATAAGTTTCAAGCTAAAGTTTCATCAAACAAGCCAACAAACTTAAGACTTAGGTAGGCTACTAAGTTGTATAAAGGCATATGGGAAGAATAAACAGAGCAACTATTCATCATCTTAGCCATGAAGGATAAACATTCTAACCGCGCATAGGAAAGCAGTAAATATTTTTGGCCTTTTTAAGTTTTTCATGGGATTTTGGCAATGATCAAGATACAAGTTACCTTTGGGCGATCTCCCCCAAGCTAGAATCAAGCTACATTGGACTGTGGAGGTATACCCCATGGTCCTTTGTAAACTGTTATCTGCTTGTAGTAGCGTCGTCGGGTTAGCCTTCCTTGCAAGGTTAAGTCATTGGGATATCATCTGGTCAGGTCATGTTAAATCATGACCCGTCCAGTGATTCTTTCATGACTATCAAGCAAGTAAGGGGTAACAAAGTTCCTTGTTTCTTTTCCTCAAGAGAAGATTCAAAGAAAGAGTTTTGTGAGCTAAGCTTTGGTTAGAAGAAATGCTTATGAGAGTAATCCTTCGACTCCTCCCAACTCCTTGAGAGATGGATGAGTGATGTAGGGAGTAGTGACCACAAGTTACTTAGCGTTGTGATACTCAAGAGTGATGAGGTTAGTCGAATGTGAATTCGGCTACACATAATGAGTCTCACAGCTGCTCCCACCATGGTACGAACATTGTTGCATTCACGTGAGATCATGCAAGAGGGTCATACCAATTTCCAAAGCGAGGCTCAGCTAAACACTATCTTGAAAAACTCTTGACTTACCAAAAATCAAATTATTGAAAACGGGAAAAAATGATAACTACCGGTTTTACCTTTCAGCAAAAGGGCTCACCTTTTTAAGTCTGACGAGCCAGACTCTTCTCCCGTGTTCAGCGTGTTGTCGATCTGCTCGTTGTTGGAGAAATAGATGGGGACGATGTTCTCCACCCTTCCATAGTTCCTCAGTCTCAAATGACTGGGGTGTAGACGGTGGTCTTCCGGACTTCCATGGTTGTATGGCGTATTGCCAGTCACGTCTCACACTCATCCGTTTCTGTTCAACATCCATAAAGTTCTTCATGAATGAGATGAGACTATCCATACCTGAAGGCCTTGATTAAGCTTGGTTGACAGAGGTGCCTTCTCTCTGCGAGCCTTGGATCATGGAGCAGCGCTACTTCCTTGGTTAAAATTCAAACTTTTCCTCCTACCCATTGATGTGGAGTCAGATTTCTCTGACACGCACATCGATGTGTGTGTCTACGGTGTTAAGGAATGGCCGTCCCAAGATGAGAGGCGACTCCTTGTCAACATCCATATATCGAGCACCACAAAGTCGACGGGGACGAAGCAATCCCAGATTCGCTCCGGAATGTCCTCAGCGATCCCCGCCGGGAGTCTTACTGTGACAACCCAAGGCTTAATAGGATTGATAGAATACTCATATCAATAAGTTGCAACTTCTTTTTCAGAAGCTCATCTCGAAAGAACTATGAGGTTAAGCATGCTTGGCCCGTAGCAATTTAGGGATGGGTGACCGACTAGGAAGTCGTTCCTGGGTGCGCATGAGTGAGGACAAAGTGTGCAAAAAAGGCATGTGTTGGTCTGTGAGGGCATTCTAAAGGTCCTAGAGGGCTGCCAAGTGTAAGCGGGCCCGACCTCGGGGAGGCGG
This sequence comes from Urochloa ruziziensis, assembly GCA_015476505.1. Lineage (NCBI taxonomy): Eukaryota > Viridiplantae > Streptophyta > Magnoliopsida > Poales > Poaceae > Urochloa > Urochloa ruziziensis. The sequence continues at coordinate 59,245,297 of CM027123.1, read as the reverse complement.
GGCGTTATAGTTGGTATCAGAGCCGACTCTCGCGGTTTCACGGGCGTGTGGGGTCACAGTTGCGCAGGCATGGTGCGCATGGCTGGTGTGAGCCCAGAGTGGTCACACAGCATGGCAGATGCACTGGCACTGGGCACACAGATGTGGCCGGAGGGGACGTTCCTGGACTGAGGTTGACCGACGAGGGCGTCGGTCGCTTAAGGGGGTGAGATTGTGACAACCCAGGGCTTAATAGGATTGATAGAATACTCATATCAACAAGTTGCTACTTCTTTTCCGGAAGCTCATCTCGAAAGTACTCTGAGGTTAAGCGTGCTTGGCCCGAAGCAATTTAAGTATGGGTGACCGACCGGGAAGTCGTTCCCGGGTGCGCATGAGTGAGGACAAAGTGCGCAAAAAAGACATGTGTTGGTCTGTTAGGCATTCTAAAGGTCCTAGAGGGCTGCCAAGTGTAAGCGGGCCTGGCCTTGGGGATGCGGGACGTTACACTTATGGATGAATCGGCTAACTGCAACTGCATTGGAGTTGGGGACAAGTCTGTATAGTTAAGGTGATTGAAAACTACCTTGGGCATGACGCTAACGCTAGCCCCGAGGTCGCAGAGAGCATGCTCGAAGCGGTGTGCTCTGATTGTGCAGGTGATGGTGGGGCACCCTGGGTCCTTCTTCTTCTCAGGAAGCTTGTTGAGTATAGCTGTACTACACTCTTCTGTGAGCTTGACCACTTCCGTAGTGGGCATTGGCCTTTTGTTGCTGAGGATGTCCATAAGATATCTTGCGTATGTGGGCATCTGCATAGCCTCAAGCAATGGAACATGGATTTGTACCTTTTGGATCATTTCCACAAAGCGAGCGAATTGCTCGTCTACTGTTGGCTTCCTTCTATGTTGAGGGAACAGAAGGATATCGGGATTGAACGTATCACTCGGTGGTACGTCTTCTCCCGATGCCTCCTTTTCCCGGGGCTCCTTTCTTGCCTGCAGAGGCTCTTCTGAGTCTCCGTCCCTAGCTCCTTCATTCTCCTTGGTGGGTGTCTTACCCTTGCTTGTCTAGGTAGGATATGGCGGGCCGTGAGTAGTCTTACCTCCTCTCGTGGTCACTGCGCTAGCGCTCTCACGAGGAGCTGCAGATGTCCCGCTCCTCCGTCATTTCCTGACAAGGGAAGGGCAGCCAGCTATGCTAGACGTGATTCCATTGTGTTGTTGAAGTTCAGCTGGCTGACTGGCTCCTCAGTGATGAAGAGATCCCATCAAGCTTGATGTTGAGACTTTCCAAAGATTTCCCATGAGAGACCAATTTCTGGTTGAATTGTTCGTTAATCTTCGCTTGGCCTAAAATGAGATCCTTGAGGAATGGCTGGTTATGGTTGAAAGAGCCACCATAATTGCCTCCTTGATAGGGGCGTGATTGATTCCACCCTTGTCCTCCTTGCGATCGATACTCATGATTGCCATTCATGTACAACACATCTTCCTGGGTGACGAGGCAATGACTCCCCGAGTACCCAATGTTGCCACAGATTTCACAAGGATTGTGAAAATCCATGGATGAAGTTGCATTGGCCATGGCAGCCTTCTCTTGAGTATAATCTTCCACCTTCTTCGTGAGGAGGTCTAGTTTGGCGGCAAGCATATCTGCTTCCTTGACAGTATGCGTACCCCATGGGCGAGGCTGAAGTTTTTCATTACTCCACATGTTTTGCATTTAATGTCGGTTCGATCAAAGGACCCGGAAGGCCTAGGATGGGATAAACATGGATTGAAGGGCCCACAACCTAGGATTCTTGGACAGCTTCAACCGAACGCAACCGTTACCGACTTCAGGACATCATCCAAGCCGTCCCTGCAAAAGTCGGGCCACTTGGCACCAGGGCCAGGCTGGCCGGCCTAGATGAGGCCGGCCAGCCTAGATGAGGTCGGCCGGCCTCCCACCGTGGCCTCTACGCTTCCTCTTTCGCGTGGAAGTTAAGCAAGTAGTTGGCGTCACTCCTAAGCAGGATTTCACCCTTGGAGGGCAATAAAAGGCGCCCTTCACCTCCACACAAGACACACCAACCATTGGAGAGAAGGGAAGGCTCAAGATGTAGTCCACTATCTTAGAGTAGAGTAGAGAGAGTAGTGGGTGAGTGCTTGGGTGACAGCCAAGCGTGTAGAGGGAGTTCGGGAGTCATCTCGGCCTTCCCTCAACATTGTTCCGCCCCCGAGGAATAAAGCTTCAGAGATATCTTCAGTAAGTTCCTCGGTCTCTTGCCTTAGTACCTTGCTAGTTTACTCTTTACTTTCAGCAATTTATCTTGTCTATCTATGATCTGCGGGTACCTGAGTCTGCATGAGTGACAGCGACTCTTGTTTGGGGTTTCCTCTATAGCCCTTCGCGTTGGGTGGAGGTCAGTGGCTGAAAGCTTAGGCGTGGTGCCTGTGCTGGCTAGTCACCTCAGGTTGTGTTGCACCCCACGGAACTGCAGTGGTAGGCGGCAGGTGGTGATAGCCCTATCCATCCTTTGTACTCCACCATGTTTGGGTGTACTCATAACAGTAGTGCTGAGCCCGGAAGAACCCCTCTCTCACCCCGTTCTGAGTTCTTCCCGTTCTAGCCGTCGAAGCAGATCATGTTAGGTTAAGATAGGTTGTCTGGGGTAACGAGTGGCAAACTAAGGTTAAGCTCTCTACACCCTTTACCCTTTTCTCCCCTGGTGGGTCCGGTTAAGAAAGTTCTAGGCTGGTCGCATCTACCGTTCCTTGGATTTGACATCCGGGTTTTTACTCCCCTGGTGAAAGGCTACAGCGGTCTCCGTGTACTTGCGGATTCGTTAGGCTAAGGAGTGCCAACAAGATTTTCACTAGGCTGGTCGCGTCTACCATTCCTTGGATTTGACATCCAGGTTTTTACTCCCCTGGTGAAAGGCTACAGCGGTCTCCGTGCGCTTGCGGATTCGTTAGGCTAAGGAGTGCCAACACCAGTCAACCATCCCATGATGGAGACAGGCTAAGGTATACTCCTGGAGCCTTTCCCATGCTTCTGAGATTGATTCTGACTGCAGCTTACTGGAAGTTCGAAATCCGTCCAAGTAGAGCATTGGTTTTGCTCAACGGGAATAATTTCGTGAGGAATGCATTCGAACATTTCTCCCATGTTTCAATCTTTGCACAGATCTTATAGAACCACTGTTTTGCTCTTCCGAGGAGGGAGAACAGAAACAGGCAGAGACGGAAAGCATCATCACTTACTTCCTTAATGACAAAGGTGTTGCACAGCTTAAGGAACTGTTGCAAATGGGCGTTGACGTCCTCATGGGCTTTCCCGCAGAATGGGCTAGCCTATACCATCTTTATAAGTCCCGTCTTGATCTTGAAGTTGCCGTTCCCAACATCCACACTAGGACCTTTCGGTACTTGAGTGGTGGAGGGAGCGAAGAACTCGCAGAGAGTCTTCTCACAGAAGCTGGTTCGTTTGTCGGGGAAGTGCGTCGGGGTGAGTCGAAATGAGCTCGTGCCCGCCTTACGAGTGACTCCGGATCTTCAGTAAAGTTCTCCAGCAAATCGAATCCAGTCATTCACTGCCTGTCTTCCACATCAAAGATAGAGAAGACATATCGAACGTTACCCTGCCTGAGTAATGATCTACCATCTATGCATATAGACATGTGCAAAGTAATTCTTTTAACCAATGCCTTCCCGGGCAACGGCGCTAGAAATGCTTGTTGGCATTTCTTAACGACGTTACCAGTTCCCCACCAACGACGCCAGAAATGCTTGTTAGTGTTTTCTAACGTCACTACTATACTTATTGCTCAGTAGTGCCGCTAGTAATACCCTCTGGTAATCTAACAATTGCGAATGAATCCACAAGCGCACGGATATACCATTGTAGCACTTCACCCATGAGTATTCCCAAGGGTATCGTATTTCCCAAAGGAAGGCGGGATGGTTGAAGAATACTGTTGCGAATCATGAATATAGCGATAGCAAGGATAGAATCAAAATAGGAGGGAGAAACAAGTTAGATAGATATGATGGTAGTGTGAAACACACAAGAGATCAACTCAAGGACATCTAGGCTAGGGAGAAGGACTAAGAGTTAGCATCTAGGTTCTTATGTACTTCCTATACATGGCACAGGTCAATCTAGAACTACGGATCACACAAATATACAAGCCGAAACTATGCACCCTAGAAGGGGGAGATAACCTCTCTTGTTGCTTACGCACAACCAGGTTGTTACTCATTTCAGAACTCCTACAACGAGCCCAAATGTTGGGGATTTCAGAGGGTCCAACGGGGCTGTCACCACCCGTGGCCTACCCTGGCCAAACCATGGGGAACGCTCATAATCTCTTGATGATTCCAACCCAAGCACCATGCTATTGAGCTATTGATCAATGAGTCCATAAGGATAGCCGGAGAACCCAAACCAAGGCATAGCTCATTAAAAGCATATAAAGCATGAAAGCCATATTCTAATTGAACTAGAGCAAAGTCTAACATGTATGAGGGCACTAAATTCTATACTATCAATGCAAGGGTATAAGACTTCACAAGCATATAAGCCAAACATTATAAGAGAGCAAGAACTTAAGCACAGCTCAACCATATCATGATAGAGACAAACCATATAAGAAGGAAATGTATAATCAAAGTAGAATAAAGTCTTCCTAGAACTACGAGATACAAGAGTCATACCCTTGCTCCAAGAGAATTGGAACCTGAATAGAGCTACCCTAGCCTAACTCCACTAAGCCTACAGCCTAAAGAAGAGAGTGATTTCCCAAGAGTTGTGTGTCTCATTTGGAGACCCCTCCCTCTTATTTATAGGCTCCAACCAGCAACATCTCGAGTGAATATTCCTTGGAGCACCTCAGAACCGACCTTGGGAGAGCACTAGGAGCTGACATGTGGAAGCATCTCAGGATAGGAGCCAGAGGCGGTTCGGCCGATCCAAGGGATCGGCCGACCCCTCTCTGGCCTCCCTCGGATTGTGCTTCTTCAGGGTGGCTGACAGGTGGGTCCCAAGTGTTGTCTGCACGTGCACTCACTGAGTTGAGTCAGTTTGGTCCCTGGTGGGCCTGCTTAATCCATGTAATGCACACGTGGCAGCGTCTCCTTCCATTTACTTTATTTTCTGCAGCAAATCACATAAAACCAAATATTCTCTAGGACATGTGGAACTACGTTATTCGAAGGGAAATATGCGTGTTAGCATTGCAAATCCTTCACTTTAGTAGAGAATGTTGGTGGATATTTTGGTACTTAACAGCCGCCAACAGACTTGTCTCTTCTGAGACTTGGTCAAGCTTTCAGGACACAATTGTGGTTGTGGCTCCTTGTTGTGATGAACTGGTCGCCGACCATAAATCGATTCTCGCTCAGGATCCTTGCGCATCGGTTCCTCATCAGGAACTCAGTCATTAGCCATCTCTTCGAGTTCTCTACTCTTGCGAGGCTTGCCCCCCAGCCGATTCGATATACTGATTCTCCGATCGAGCCTTTCATGAACTGAAAGACGCTGATATTCATCATTGTACCGATCTCTAATAATTGGCCAATCTCTGCTAACAGACCGATCTCTGACAATTGGACGATCTCTTCCTTCATTGAAACACGGCCATTTGCTTGGCCAAGCGTCCCAACCATGTCCATTACATTCTAGACAATTCTCAGGCGTAGGAAGCTTAATCCCTTCTTCCCAATAGTAAATAAAGAAAGTACACCGCCAATGATTAGCATTGCGCTGTCTCATCTCTTCTTCTTGCCTAGCTTTATCATTTTCCCTTCTGAATTTGCTGATCAACCCTTGGGAAGTAATACGTCTATCTGGAGCTCGGGAACCTTCAACTTCCACTGCTTTTCGTTTCCCTTTGATATCGGTTACTGTAACTTGGACCTTAGGATCTATTGTTCCCTTCTTCTTAGGACACATTTGTTTGCACAAGATCTCCTTGAGCCACCTCAACAATGTTTACAGAAAAAGGGTGTTGGTCGATTTTCATCGGCTTTGCAGGCTTCTTAGGTAATTCAAACTTGATTCGAGCTTGTTCGATGGCTGTTTGCAAATGCTGACGAAACACCTTACAATCATTAGTATTGTGAGAAGTAGCATTATGAAATTTGCAATACACCATCTTTTTCAGCTCTTCTTCCGATGGGATTCCGTGATAAGTCGATAGCTTGAGCAAACCTTCTTTCAGCAACATGTTGGCTTTGGTACATCGAACCCAAACTTTTCTAGTTCTTTCTTTGCAAACAGAACTAAAATCGGTTTTTTATTTTTAACCCACTCAACTAAACTAATCGTTAGATCGCGGAGGCGGAGCACTACCTCCTCGTCTCTGCCGGGAAGCAGCCTGTCGCCATCGCCACCGACGTGGGCGCCTCCTCCTCCCACCAGGCGCCGCCCACTAGCTCTGCTCCTAGCTACGACGCGACCGATCCGATGGTCTCCCAGCTTCACCTCTAGGCTGCCGGGGTCCAAAACATCCGGGCCTTGGTCTCCGTCGTCCTCGACCCCGCGTCCGCCTCCTACGGGCGCTGGAGGGACCAGGTCCTCCTCGCCCTCCACCGCTACGCGCTTGACGACCACGTCCTCATCGACACTCCTGCCGAGGCTCGGGATGTGACCTGGTCACGCCTGGGGCCATGTCCTGGATCTGTGGGACATCTCCCTAGATCTTCAGGACATCGTCCAGACTACCGGGGGCGCCGCACGTCAAGCCTAGCTAGCGCTCAAGGGACAGTTCCTCAGCAACGCCGAGGCCCGTGCTCTCCGGATCGACGCCAGGTTCTGGACCTTCACGCAGGGTGACCTCTCCGTCGGCGTGTACTGCTGGTAGATGAAGGGCATGGCTGATGCTCTTCGCAACCTCGATTGCCCGGTGAGCGACCGGAACCTGGTGCTCCATGTCCTGCGGGGGCTCAATGACAACTAAGCCCTCCTGCGGATATGGATTCCCCGCCAGCGGCCCTTCCCCATGTTCCAGGAGGTCTGGGAGGACCTCACCCTCGATGAGGTCACTCGCGGTCTCACGTCAGACGCGTCCTCCTCGTCCACCTCCACCGCGCTTGTGGCCACTCCACCACCTTCCCCGGCATCGCCTGCCACCCCGCCTGTCACCTCATTGCTGGGCGCTCCTCCCCCTGGCCGAGCGGGGGTGGAGGAGGCCGTGGCGAGCGCCGTCTCCGCAGGGGACGTGGTGGGGGCCGGGGTGGTGGCTCTGGCGGACCACCAGCTTCGGCTCCTCCGTCAGCTTCGGGAGGTGCACCCTAGCCATCCTTGACGAACCCATGGTCAAGGCGCATCTCGATGTGGCCCTTCCAGGCTCCGCGTGGGGGGAGGGGGTGGGCTCGCCCTCCTGCGGCCATGTTCGCCGCCCCTTTCCCCAGTGCCTGACTACTTAGGCACCACCCGCTCCGCCGAGCCAGTTTCCACCCACTGCGCTGTACCAGCCTCCACCTGCCTGGACGCCACATGCTCAGCCGTAGCAGCCTCCTACTTGGGCTGGCGGGTGGGATGCTGCTGCCCTAGCGCAGTCCTTCAGCACCATGGTGATGACACTGCCGGTCAGCGGCGAGTGGATTGCTGACTCGGGAATCTCGTTCCACACCACGCCGGATGCTGGTATTCTTTCTTCTGTCCACCCACCATACCCCTCCTGCCCCTCTTCTATCATGGTCAGAAATGGGTCTCGTCTTCCGGTCACATCTGTGGGCACTGCTTCTGGTTCTTTTCACCTTCCGAATGTTTGTGTTGCTCCACAGATGGTTCATAATCTCCTTTCTATTCGCCAGTTTACTGTTGAATTTGACTCTCTTGGTCTTACTGTGAAGGATCTGGCTTCCCGGCGTCCACTTCTCTGATGTGACAGCTCGGGTCCCCTTTACACACTTCACCTTCCGACTTCCGCTGCTTCATCTGCATCCTCTACTCCACCAGCTGCTTTCGTCGTGGCTCCTTCTTCCACTACCTGGCACCGTCGACTTGGTCATCTCGGTCGCAACGTTTTGGCTCGGCTTAGTCGTAGTGCTACTGTCCCTTGTACTAGTACTACTGATGATCACCTCTGTCATGCTTGCCAGTGTGGTCGCCATGTTAGACTTCCTTTTTCTTCTTCTTCTTCACATGCGAATCATGCTTTTGATCTTATTCATTGCGATCTGTGGACTTCTCATGTACTCAGTATTTCTGGAGACAAATATTATCTAGTGGTTGTCGATGATTTCTTTCACTACTCTTGGACTTTTCTTTTGCGTGCCAAGTCCAAGACTTTCCCCACCCTCTTACACTTCTTCGCCTGGGTGTCCTTGCAGTTCGGCCTCACCGTCAAGGCCGTTCAGTGTGACAACGATTGTGAGTTCGATAACGGCACCTCCCGGGCCTTCTTCCTCTCGAGGTGTTCAACTACGCATGTCTTGCCCGTACACTTCTCCTCAGAACGGCAAGGTTGAGCGAATGATTCGGACCACGAACGATGTCATGCGTACCCTTCTCCTCCAGGCTTCTCTCCTTGCCCGCTTCTGGGCCAAGACACCCCACACTGCCACCTACCTCCTTGACTGTCTTCCCTCTACTGCGTGCCCCGCTCCTTCACCTTGCCACGCCCTCTTTGGCACCCCTCCTCGGTATGACCATCTTCGTGTCTTCGGGTGTGCATGCTATCCAAACACCTCCGCCACTGCTCCCCATAAGTTGGCTCATCGTTCTACCCATTGTGTGTTTCTTGGGTACTCCCCAGACCACAAGGGGTACTACTGCTTTGATCTCACCTCCCGTCATGTTCTCATCTCCCGACACGTTGTTTTTGACGAGTCGGGTTTCCGCTACTTCACCTCTCACACACTGACTCCTGACCCAGAGTTGGATTCCATGTTTTCGACTAACCCAGCCACATATTTCTGTATATCCTTTTTCATCAGGTTCTCCTGGTGCACCGACACTGCTTTCGCCCCCCCCCCCCCCTCCGCGGCACGCGTGGCCCCGACGCCCTTTCCTGTGCACTATGCGTAGCCTGTTCAGGTCTACCGTCGTCGGTCGGTGCAGGCGCAGCAGCTGTCGTCCCAGCCTCCATCTCCACCTCCACCTCCGCCAGAACCGTCTTCCCCGCCTCCTCCACCGGACTCGCCGGCCCATGCTCTGGCCCACGCGCGTCTGGATCCGATGGTCTACTACCCGACTGTCCTCCATCGGAATCACGATCACACATATCCCATGGTGACACGGTGGGCGGCGGTTGTTCTTCGGCCTGCGGCTCTCGCCGCCTCCAGGGGAGAGCTGGGGATCTCTCCGGTACCCTCCTCTGTTCGTGAGGCTCTTGTCGACCCTCACTGGCGTCAGGTGATGGAGGAGGAGTATGCGGCTCTTCTTGCCAACCAGACGTGGGACCTCATGCCGCGTCCATCTGATTGCAATGTGGTCATTGACACGTGGATTTGGACGCATAAGTGCCGGGCTGATGATTCCTTGGATCGATACAAGGCTCGCTGGGTTCTCCGGGGATTCACACAGCGGCCTAGTGTGGACTATGATGAGACCTTCAGTCCGGTGGTGAAGCCTGCGATAGTGCGCACAGTTCTCTCCATTGCTCTATCTCAGTCTTGGCCAATGCCCTAGCTGGATGTGAAGAATGCATTTCTACATGGCACCTTGACAAAGACAGTCTATTGCAGCCAGCCAGCGGGTTTTGTGGACTCCAGTCGTCCGAATCTTGTCTGTCGCCTCAACAAGTCACTTTATGGTCTGAAGCAGGCTCCACGGGCATGGTATTCTCGCTTCACCTCGTTTGTGGTCTCGTTGGGGTTCACCGAGTGCAAGTCTGACACCTCTCTGCTTGTCTACCGCTGTGGCTCTGAGACTGCTTATTGCTCCTCTACGTTGATGACATCATCCTGGTTGCTTCCAGTCAGACTGCTTCAGTGCATCATTCAGTCTTTGCAGCAGGAGTTTGCCATGAAGGATCTCGGTGAGCTTCATCACTTTCTTGGTGTCACTGTTGAGCCTCGTCCCTCTGCCTCTTCCTTCACCAGCGCCAGTATGCCCTTGAGATTCTGGAGCGAGCTGGGATGACTGACTGCAAGCCTTGCTCCACCCCAGTCGACACTCAGGCCAAGCTTCTTGCTGCTGAGGGTGATCCTGTTGCCGACTCGACTGCTTACCAGCGCATTGCTGGTGCATTGCCCTACCTCACCTTCATGAGAACCGGATATCACATATGTAGTTCAGCAGATTTGCCTACACATGCATGATCCTCGGGAGCCACACCTTGCAGCGCTGAAGCGGCTTCTTCGCTACCTCCAAGACACAGTTGACTACGGCCTGGCACTTCACCGATCTCCCACCACTAAGCTCGTCGTCTGCATCGATGCTGACTGGGCTGGCTGTCCTGACACTCGTCGCTCCACTTCCGGGTACACCATCTTCCTCGGTGGCAACCTCGTCTCCTGGTTGTCCAAGCGACAGCTGACAGCCGGTCGTCTCCCGCTCTAGTGCAGAGGCGGAGTACCGGGCTGTTGCTAACGGTATTGCGGAGGCGTCTTGGTTGCGTCAGCTCTTGGCGAAGCTCCACAGCCCGCTCGCCAAGAGCACTCTCGTCTACTGCGACAATATCAACGCGTGTATCTCTCGTCCAACCCGGTTCAGCATCAGCGGACGAAGAATGTGGAGATTGACCTACACTTTGTCCGAGATCGGATTGCCATTGGCCACGTTCGGGTTTTGCATGTCTCGACGACCTCACAGTTTGCAGACATATTCACCAAGGGCCTCCCGTCTTCGACATTCTCTGAGTTCCGCTCCAGTCTCAACATCCTTAGTGGCTAGTTGTGACTACGGGGAGTGTTGTATGTATGCTTTGTTTCTTATCCAGTCTTGTACTCCGCTGCGCCGATAGTACAGACTGCGGGGGAGTGTCAGTGTATATATATAGCTCATAGGGAAATTGGCCCATCTAGAGGCCCATGTACATGTACTATATAGCCCACCCTTCTAGGGTTTGGAGGAATACACAATCATTCTTCCTACAGCCATGACTTGTTATTTCTTGATGGATTTACTTGCATGATCCCAACTGAGTTTGGATCACTATTTTTGTCTCATGTTGCTTCTTTTGCTGTTCTAACACATTATGAAACCCATCCCTCTTATCTCCTATAGCTTGTCAATCCTGCATGCCAATCGCTTCTGGGTCACTTACGGACTAGAACTTTGGAAGCATTTAAGGAGTCCTTTGACAAGGCCCTAACAACGGAGGGATTTGCTGTCGCTGCTCGTGATTGTACACAGGCTTTCTTAGAAAAGTTCGATAAAGGATAGGAAGAAGTCCATTTTTGGCCATCAAACTATTATGCGGGTTTGGTTTTGACCATTGAACTCTAAAACCAGGAATGTATGGCCACCCAACTACCAAAACCGGTTAAATTTGACCATCAGCTGGTTTTGAAACTGGTTTTCTGCTGATGTGGACAACAAGTGGCAGTGGGATCCACATAATGAATTAATTGCTCTGCTGACGAGGCAACAAGTGACACTGTCATGCGGGGCCCACTCGCCAGACCTCTCTCTATCCTCTCCTCCCCTCCCAACATCGTCTCTCTCTCAGCCTCCCTCCCCCACGCCGGCTCCTCCTTGCCGGATTCCTGTAGCAAGGGTTGGGCCCTCCTAGTCCTCTCCACTATCCCCGTCGCCGTCCCCATCCCTGTCCGTGGACTCCGGCGCTGCTCCTGTTGTGGTCGCGGGCAGAGATCGAGACGACCATGGCCATGGAGTGATGGCGGACCAGCAGCCGCGGGATTCAAAATTCCCGGCTGTCCAAGGCTCGATTTGATCTCGGGTTTGGTCGATGGAGTAGCGGAGGAAGTAGAGGAGATCCATGTGCAGGCAATTTGCAAATGGTGGAGAGTTGTCAGAGGATTTTGGCCGGCGGTTGAGCGTTCCTCGGTGATAGAGAAGGGAGGGACGCCGGTGAAGGTGACTAGGCCCTGCTTGCCGCCTGCTTGCGAGCCGAGCCACTAGCCTTGACCAAGCACAGGGGCTGCTGCCGCCCGACCAACCGCCGGTCCCTGCTCCGGCTACTCGCCCTGGCTCCCGCATCGGTCGGCCGTCGGTCCCTGCTCCTCCCGCTCGCCTGGACTCTCGCGCGGTCGCGCCTGCCGGCTCGCCTCTGTCAGCCCATCGCCGGCCATCTGAACGGAGGAGAGAGGGGGGCGAGAGATGAGAGTGGGGAGTGATAGAGAGAAGAGAGAGGGGTAACGCTGACAAGTGGACCCCACTGTCACATGGCGTCCACGTCAGCAAAACCGTCCATCAAAACCGCCTGATGTTTAAATCTGAACGGTATTGAGAGTTGAATGGCTAAAGATTTCTGGTTTTGCGGTTTGATGGTCAAAACCAAACCGAGGGCATAGTTCGATGGCCAAAAATACACTTTTTCCTAAAGGATACGAAGGTATGGTTTCAGGAATGCTGTCTATTCCCTTCATCATGGTTACCCCAATTTGCTTGGGACTACAGGCTTTGTTTTAAATTTTTATGGTTTCTTTAGAAAGGCAAAGGTTATGTTGATCCCCTGTCAGCTGACTCTAGGAGTTTGTGGGGATATTAGTTTCGGCTTGGAGTGGATAGTGGAAACTGATTACTAGGCTAGAAGTATACGACTTACTATTCATAGTCCACGACCATAATTAGAGCAGAATAACTTTGCACAAGTAATATGTATTCTAATGCTGCCATCAATGGAGAGCTGATCATTTAGCAGTTTAAGTAGTTGCCGCATGTTTTCCTGTTCTCCATTTTTTATTTTAAATAAAGACAGAGCACTGTCCTATCATATAAGAAGAAGTAATTGTACATAACGCGTCGAAGTGTACACCACCACCACAGAAACAACGCACACAAACAACACACATAACAAAACACTACACCACCACAAACTAGGAGAGGAGTCAGACGAAGCCACCGCAAACTACGCCGTTGTCGCCAAGGCTGTGCCACGCCAAATGTCGCGGCCCGTTGTTGAGCAGCAACTCGAACTCCTCCACCATGAGACTATCACCCTCAAGCCGCACACGCATGATCGTCGATCCCTCCGCTCCAGTGATGTTTCAGCAAAACACTCTCGTCGCAGCACCAATGAAAACCACTGATCCTAACCAGTGTGCGTGGAGGCCTCACCTCACCCACCGCCTCACACTCCTCTGCCAAGGACTCAGATATCTGAAACCGCTATGAGAGCATCACCTCCGTCCAGCCGTCACCGAGATCACCACTGCACCTTGCGCGCCAGCTCAAGCCCTCCAGCACCCATGGGCCCTCTGCACCTTCCTACCAACACGGACTGAGCGCACTTCCTCTGCTGACGCGCACAGGCAAGACCACCAACTAACCATCAGTGCCACTACCACAAGCCGATTCAGGTCTCTAGATGCGGCGCCTCCAAGTAGGGCACGACGCTAAGGCGCCGCCGTTACACATCTATAAATGGATAAGGCTTTCATCCTGAGAGCCTATTATTGCAGAGAACATGGTGCCCCCAACAGGAAAAAAAACGACGCCCCATGGCGCTGCTTCTCGGTCGAGCGAGCAGAGGAAAATCGTTTTGTTCCATTTGAGACATGTTGTTGGGCCTTTGTATCTAGCGGCACAGGCCCAGGCCCACCCGAAATTCGATCGGGAAAAAGCGATGGATTTTCCCGTTGGGCCAAAAAGAAGAAGATTGTGCCTGGTGGGATGAGCCACCAAACCATTTGCATATAGCTCTCTCCCTAAAAAAAATCGCATATAGCTCTGCTAAATAAACATTTGCATATAGCTACTTTTCAACGCATACAAAAATTAAAGCGAGACCAGAATAATTTTTTTCCTTCATGGGTAAATCAAGTCAAGCATCAGTGAAATTGCACATAAAACACACATAACTCAATTTGCTAAACTAAGGCCCAGTTTAGTTGGGGTAGAAGTGTAAAAAAAGATGAAAACCTTTTACATTGAGTCGCGTGCATAGGTAAAAAAATAAACTTGACCTGGTTTTATAGGTGAAAACTTTTTATGTTTTGAGTGAAATTAAACAGGGCCTACTTGTTTGATAACAAAACCAAATTGATATCGAAGAAAAGCAACGCTAGGACGCTCTCCCTCACTGTATGCGTCTCTTCAGTCTTCTCCCCCTTCAGCTCTCTCTCTCCCGCAAGGCCGCAAGCCCCGCTGTCCCTGCTGGTGCTCTCTCTCATTCGCGGCTTCCTCTCTCCATCACGGCAAGGGCCACAAGTCGCGGCGGCGGTGCGGAGTCGGGGCGGGGGCCGCCGCGCCCTCATCGGCAAAAGGGCCGGGGGACGGCCGGCGCCGCTCCCCATCGGCGCAGGGGCCGGCCCACCATCTCACCCCCGGTGCCACCACCGCGCCGGCCTCCCCCACCCCACGCCGCTGCCGCCACCGGAACGACTTGCTGACAGAGGTGGGCGAAGAAGGTGAGCGCGAAGGACGCGCCGGTGCGTTTTTCGCTCCCCCTCTCCCCTGCTGATCTGAATCGTGTTAGCTCTGATCTGAAATTCCATCACCTCTGAGCTTCTGAGCTCCAATCTCACGCTCTGATCTAAAGTCTATTGCTATGATCCGAATTACATGCTCTAATTGGAGTTCTGATATGAAATTCTTCATTTTTGAGCTCCAGTTGGTGCTCTGCTCTCAAATTTCAGGGCATGGCTCAATGACCGTACACACTCCGAGTCTTGATTTGTTTAGGATCTTGGGTGCCTAATCAGTTCGGATGATTAGTTCTTTGTGCAACGTAAATACTTTGATTATTGTGTAGGCCCGTTGCTGCTGCTGCTGCTGCTGTTAATTTTTTATATAAACATCATGTGTGCCTGGTTTGCATTGTTTTCATTGATTTTTGTCGTTTGTCTTGTGCACAGAAGAATACAGTGAAACGTTTTTACGGCTGTGAAAAATTTCAATAATTCCAATCAAGTGGCGATGGCTCGAAGCCCCTGTGACCTCCGCCTCCTCCTCCTCGCTGCCGCCGCGGCTTTCATCTACATCCAAGTAAGGGATCATACCTGCCCATTATTTCTGCCTCTACGTCTGCTGTTCAATTGAGGTCTCGGTTGTTCAGACTCCGCATCCTGACCGCATTACCCTCCTAGTCCTATGAATTCACTCAATTTCCATCCCTATGAGTGAGCTATACTGACATGGTCCTTCCTTTCAGGTGCGCCTCTTCGTGACACAATCCCATTATGCTGACCGTCTTGCAGAAGCAGTAAGTACTACTATTTGTCTGTCTTTTGTTTCTATCCCTTCTACATCTATGCATTTCCATTGCAGGTCTTCTTCATGTGTGGACTCACTGCAGGACTAGAATCAAAAGCACTACATGACTCAAAAGTTATTTACACCTGTAATTTGCTTCATACAGGAAAGATCTGAAAATCAGTGCACCAGTCAATTAAAGTCCTTGATTGATCAAGTCAGCATGCAGCAGGAGAAGATTGTAGCATTGGAAGGTACCAACACTTAAAACTTGCACCTCAATGTGATCTTTTCGGATGTTAAAACTCAAACTAAGAATATCTATGAGATTGCTCAAATCCAATGTTAGCAAGATACAATTGGTTTTAATGTATAGTTCCTGTCTTCCTGACACTATATTGATAATCACTATTCATTGACGCAGACAATATCTTGCTGCAACTTTTAGTTTATTATGCTGCGCTCCATGACAAACATGTCTTCTGCTGATGATAAATTGTCACTATGCTCATGTTCACCAATCGTGTCCTGAATAAACTTGTATATCTCAGACAACATCTGCTTTGATCATGGCACTACAGATATGATTTTCCCTAACTTATCAATATTCCTTTATTTCTTTTGAGGAGTTGTCTGCTTTCTTGTGTTATGCTGACTGAGAGATCCAATGGGTATTTAAGATTTGGAATTAACCTTTTTTGGTAATGCAACAGAGATGAAGATGAGGCAGGATGAAGAACGTGCACAGCTGAAGATTCTGATACAGGACCTTGAAAGTATGGAATCATTCACCTCCTAGCATTTGGTTAATAGTGATTTTTCTGTCCAAACTTGTCTACTTCTCTTGAATTTCTTTGTCCTCTCTCGAACAAGCCTTGTACACTGTATAGAGTAGCACATCGTTCACCTGTCAGAACCTTACCAAACTGGAGCATTATGCACATGGTTCATTCTTCCATGCATTGTGCGGTATTCATAGACAGTCTGAGTGTCTGGCTGATATTTCATCTTGAAATTAATTATAATGTTTTTAACCTCTCTGTAATCGAAATATTGTTTTCCATATCTTCTATATATGAGAATATTTTAACCATTGCATACTATGTAGATAAATTCGAGTAAAGTATGTTTAGAAAGGGAATTGCAAGAAATGGAATTAAACCTTGGCAGTTGCTATCTGCATATGGTTGCTAAATGATGGTCAAATGGCAACATACAGAAGTGTGACATCTGGTACTTAAACCTCGGCAGTTGCCATCTGCATATCGGGCCCAAAGTTGTATATTTACTTAACTGTATGCTGTTCTTCCTTTGATGTGTATATTCTACCCTTATGTAATTTCTAATCCTTTCTTAACATTTCTTTTAAATGCAGAAAGGAGTGTGCAGAAATTACTAAACAAGAATGTCGTTCCTGTTGCTGCTGTTGTCATAATGGCTTGCAATCGACCGGACTATTTAGAGAGAACAGTTGAATCTATCCTGAAGTATGGTTCATGTCTGAATCATTTGTTTTTCAAAAAGCGAAATGATCTATTCTACTCTTGATTCCCCAAAAGTTATCTAACTTGGTACTAGAACCCGCCAAGTGTAGTTTCTTTCTCAAATATGCAGGAGAACTGCATATCATTGCATTAAGAAAGGAGGAAGGCCAAAATAGCCGTGCAACACACACTCACACCTGCCCCTCACCCACCCACCCAGTGTAGTTATATGATCACATAAGAATTTATATACATTTGTCAAAATGTACATAAATTAACCCTGTTAAATACAAATTATACATGAAGTTTATGTACATAATTTTTCAGCTATTATGAATATTATAGGTATTTGGTCATTTGTGTACTTATATACACATATTTAAGTTCATTTTTCATCAGTACATATTAATCCTGCTTAGCTCGACATAGCTTGGCGCATAGAGCCCCTTTCTAAATGAGTTATGGATAATACTTGTTCCAGGTATCAGACATCAGTTGCTTCAAAGTTTCCGCTTTTTATATCTCAGGTACTTGCAATAGCAATTTCTGTTTTTGGATCAGTTAAGTGTGTGGAAACCCCATTTTTTTTTCATTGGTTCTTTACTTGTCACAGGATGGAACAAATGGAGCTGTGAAAAAGAAAGCTTTGGATTATAAACAAATAACATATATGCAGGTGCAGAAATAAATTTTCTGTTAGTTTTCTAGAGCTCTTTTATGCTTATTTTCCTTGTACTATAGACTACAATCCATAACTGGTTAGACACTGTCACAGAGAGATGATGTTCATAGTTAGTAATAGAATCCTTTACCCATTCAGCACTGGAGTCCTTTTCCTATTCCACTCATGCACTCTATATATTACCCCCCTGCGATGTTCAAATACAGTTATATGCTATTCAGCTTTGATGTTGGAAAGTAGGAAACCCTTGCATTATTTTGGTAGCATTAGGGTTCAACATTTGTGTGTACAATAGAATGATGGCAATGACTCCTGAACGAAATAGAGACCAAAAGACCTCTGATGTTTTCCTGCGGTGTCTATTTTCACTGAACTAAATGAGAGTGAAACTAAGGTAAACCTGAGAAATTTGGATATTTGACACTGAATTCGCATGCCTTGTGCCATGTAACCCTCAATTCGCAAGCCTTTTGAAATAGAACCCTCCGCCTTCGAATTTTTTCGATCTGTGCCCCTTTTCTTGATTTCGGAATTTTCTTCTTCCTTTTCCTTTTCCAGACCACCTGAAAGGAGAGTGAAATTGATATGGACCTAGAGAGTGCAGAGTCCGTTCAGGTGGTCTGGAAAAGGAAAAGCAAGAAGAAAATCCCGAAATCAAGAAAAGGGGTGGAAATCCCTCAGATCCAAAGAATTCGCAGGCGGAGTGTTATATTTCAAAAGGCTTGCGAATTCAGTGTCAAATATCAAAATTTCTGAAATTACCTTATTGGAAACAAATGATAAATTACAGAATATCAAATTCACATCTTATAGTGAATGTGAATGGTAGTAACTTTTTTCCCTTTGATTCATTCAATTGATTTCTAAGCAAATCAGTTATTGATTCATTTAGCTAAGACTTTCCGTGGTCCTTGTGTTTTTTATACGCCGCAGCATGTGGATCTTGAACCTGTACGAACTGAAAGGCCAGGAGAATTGACAGCATATTACAAGATTGCTAGTAAGTGCTCCTTAACTAATGTACGGTATACTTAAGGGTTTTATGTGGTTCCTAACACTTGCACATTTTCAGAACATTACAAATGGGCCTTAGATGAGCTCTTCATTAAACACAACTTTGCTCGAGTAATCATTCTTGAAGGTCTGACATCTATGATAATCCTTTGGCCATTTATTAGTAATACATATTTTTTTGTTTTCCAACAAGCTTTAATAATTTGTTAATAATAGATGACATGGAGATTGCCCCCGATTTTTTCGACTACTTTGAGGCTGCAGCTAAATTACTTGATAATGACAAGTATGTTACATTACTATCCTTTCTACTTGAAAGTCTGAGGAATTCGATATGTAATTTCTCTAGTTACTTTCCTTTTATATTCTAATAATTGTGGCACGTTAGGACGGTTATGGCTGTGTCTTCTTGGAATGACAATGGGCAAAAGCAGTTTGTTAATGACCCAAGTTAGTACTATGATAGTCTTACTTTTGAAATTCCTTTATATATTGGGAACACTACTCACTTTGCTATGCTACATTTTGTAGAAGCACTTTACCGTTCGGATTTCTTTCCTGGGCTTGGATGGATGTTAACAAAGTCCACATGGATTGAGCTGTCACCAAAGTGGCCTAAAGCATATCCTTGCTGTTGCCTGGACTTCTTTTTATTACCACATTTTCTATTTCCCCACCTTTTATCATCTAATTCTTCCTTGACGAGATTTTACTTATTGGGATGATTGGGTGAGGCTAAAGGAGGTGCATGGAAATCGGCAATTCATACGCCCGGAAATCTGTAGAACATACAATTTTGGCAAACATGTACAGTTGGCTATTGTTCCTCAGCTTTTCTTAAATATAATAAGAATAGCAATCATCGCTACCAAATTTCTTCATGTGATAGAGACCAATGCTGAACAGTCAAAAGTGAATCTGCAGTGGAATGCACCACATTTCTTTGCGCAATAGAAACCAACCGATAACAGTTTGTTGTTCGATGGCTATCCCCCACATTTACACTTCGGCTTCATGCTTTCTTTGCAGGGATCAAGCTTGGGACAATTCTTCGAGCAATATTTGGAGCCCATTAAGTTAAATGATGTTCATGTATGCAAAACTTTCCATATTGTTCATTTGTATTCCTGTTACAAGCTACTTGTTGCTGAAATTTACTTGTCCCGTATTTGTGGGCACAGATTGACTGGAATTCGGAGGATCTGAGCTATCTTGGGGAGGTAAGAACTAATTTGGATTTTGAAGGCTGCCAATCACATAAGAAAGTGTGCCTAATCATTTTTATTTTCTTGCAACACTTAAAGGATAAATTTTTAACCAAGTTTGGAAAAGAGGTGGCTAATGCCACGCCTCTCCATGGATCGGATGCTGTGTTGAAAGCCCACAACATGGCTGCAGATGTGAGGATCCAATACAACGATCAGGAAGACTTTGAGCAGATAGCTCGTCAGTTTGGAATATTCGAAGAATGGAAGGTCAATTCTTAACCCAAATGTAGATAGTCTCTCAATTATGTGAAGCAACAGTTTTTTCATATGTTGTAGCTTGTAGAGGTAGTTCATTGCTCCGTTAGCAATTGCCTATTTGGATTTGAAAAGTGTTGAAATGTGTCTTGATTTTCTTGGAAAAAATTCTAGGACGGCATCCCAAGAACAGCTTACAAAGGAGTAGTGGTCTTCCGATACAAGAGTAGCCCAAGGCGAATATTCCTCGTGAGCCCAGACTCTCTTCGTCAGCTTGGGGTGTAGTGGTATTGAGAAGATTAATTTCACCATGGAGCCAGTGGTGAACCCTTTATCAAATGGCAAATGCCAGCATATGTGTTTATTGATATCTGTCAGCATAGAGTAACTGGGATGCATGGCGAAGAAAATTTTGAGAAGTGATTGTCTTGGCCGAAGGACCAAGGTACCGAGTAATAGAGGCACGGGCTTGGTTTATGGGATTATTGGCAAGATTAATACATCAGTTTATAATTTTTCCTTGAATCCATAAAATATTAGTTAGCAGATCCTGGATTGTATTTAGGGTTTACACGATTCTGTGGTTATACACAAATAGGAGAATTTAGCAGCAGGCTGGCATGACATACTCGACCTTTAGGGTAAAAGAAAGGTGTTTTTTTTTTATGACTGAAAATTTTCATGTGATCCTCCTTTGCTCTTGGTGTGCAGTCGGTCCGGTGCCCTTTGCATCTTGGAATCAACAACGGATACCGTATCGATTAGGGTAAGTGGGTAACAGAGGCGTGGTGGGCTGGAACCAGCTTAAGTGGGCCGGATGGGCCATTTAGACAGAGGTCCTAACCTTTTCTTTTATTCTTTTTAATTTATTAACTTTTGATGTAGGTAAAATGATGTATTTCGAGTTATTTTAATTTATAAAATAAATATATACTATATGTTATACGTATCAGCGTACCGGCGTATCAACGGTTAATAATAATCCGGCGAGGAAGAAGCCCAGTTCCTCTCAAGCTGCGTAACAAATCTCTTAAATTAAAGGTCTTGCCTGAGCGCCATGCTCGCTAGATTTTACTTAACTTATTTTTGGTGCACCCACCATGCTCTATGAGTATGTTTCAATACTTGCAATGTGTGAATTTATATTTTTGCAGGTAAATGTTATGTTAAATCAAAAGAAACAGACGTAGTGTGCATCTCCTTAGTTTTTGCTCAAACATTTATACATGGCATAGTATTTTTACATGTTGACTGCAATATATGTTATAATATGCCATGCTGGTATTATAATTATGTTCATTATTGTTTTGGTATGGAGTCAGCTCCACCAATAAGCATGATGTTTGTTGCAAGATGTATGCCTTGCAAACTGCAAGTTTTCGAACCAACCATTACAACATTGTCTTAGTCCACAGTTCTAAAGACCAAATTAAAATGCATGTCTTGTTATCTTAACTATATGTGGATTCACCATGGCTTAACTATATATGCAGTCGAGGTTTCGCATAGATTTCCAACGACATTATTCCGGCCGTTTCCTTCTGCAACAGAACCAGGTTTTCTCTTAATGGCTAAGAATTGCGGCATTAACCAAGAAAAGAAGAAAATGCAATGGTGATTAATATCATGCAACGGTCTAGATTCGAAATCTGTTGCTAAATTCAAAATTATAAATATTTTGAAGACTGATGTTCATACAAATTAAGAAGCAAAAAATCTTAATAAAGAGTACATATAGAATTTAGGATTAAAAATATCAAAAACAGTAGTCAAATTTGAAATATTTGCTTAAATTGAAACTAAAATAATAATTTGAGCTATTTTACTATGCTTGTAAAGTACCCACCGGTACTTGAATGTACTTTGTAGAGGTACCCACCGGTACTAACCTACGTACCTATATGCCCTTTTGAATTAGAAAAAATAAAATAAATAATTGTTGGTCCTACTGTTTTTGGTACTTGGTCCCGCGAATTTGGTACTTCTGGTACCTATGTTTAGGTACCTCTAGACACTTCATTTATTTCCATCGCCCGATTCTCGGAAAGGACGGCTCTCATTATTCACAAGCGTTCTAAAATTTCTCTAATAATTCATGCAAAATAAAAACAGAAAATAAGGATGCATGGTGCATACAACCTGCCGGAAGAAAAGGAAATGAAGGATGCAAATTTACTGGGTCCAGACTCGACCACCATGCATGCCACTGCCCAAAATGCAAGACGTGGGGCCAACCGGCCAACCCAATTAAGTTTGATAGCAGATCGGGAAGTCGTATGCACTCTTGCCCGACGAAAGCATCAGTAAGCGTCGTATATACCTCCCTGCTTGCCTCTGTGTCGTCGACTCCTCCCTTCAGATTTAGCCTCGTCCACCATAGAATCCTTTGTTATTAGTTCACCAGCTGCCAGTGCCTATATCAGCGATCGGGATATATGCTGCCTCTTGTGCCCATCGGCACCATAAACGCTCGGATCATCATCATTCTTCCGAATGTCAGCGACTTCAAGCATGGCTGCACGCAAGCAATCTCACAACTAGGATTGTTGTTTCTCTTGTTTTTGTTTCTCTCTACTTATATATCAAATTAGTCTTTGCATCGGCAGATGTATATTTCACTGTCCCAACGTTTTCTCTCAAAACGGCACATACATTGGTTATTGATGTTCCTGCTCAATTTTCTCTCAATTCCTTCGTTGAATATGTTGGTGCTTGGTTGTCTACACTTCTTGGCAGTAGATCGTGTTAGAAAACTTGGCATATTATAATTCTAAGAATTAACAATTTAATTATGATGCGAACTGAGCGTAGCTCGGCTGATAAGGGTCCTTGTGGTGGAATCTGCCCACCAGGGTTAAGTCCTCGACTTGGCACTGGTGCTCGCATTTTTCTGGATTTATTCCGCTATTCTTTCAGTGGTAGGCGACGTGCCCGTCGACAGCGAGGCGCCAATGGTGACTTCGTCAATCTCGAGGATTTGCCGGCTCAGTCTTTCGAGAGGTGCTCATAGGGGTAGGGTTGCGCACGTGTGTTCGTAGAGGCGAGTGTCTGTGCGTGATTGCATGTCAGAGGTGCTCATAGGGGTAGGGTTGTGCTCGTGTGTTCGTAGAGGCGAGTGTCCGTGCGTGATTGTACGTCTGTGTTGTGTGATTCTAAAAAACAATTTAATTATGATAAAATGTAGTGATCTTGTGACAATGTGATATATGTGAGTATGTTCAAGTTTAGTCTTCTATTAAACAAGAACATAATAAAAGAGAAAATGAATAAAAAAGAGGTCTTCTTCGGTGCTCCATACCACCCTATACTACTGTTTGAAAATGACCAGTATAATACTCGACGGTTCAGATTAAATGTATATCACTGTAAACTGCACCAGTAGTATAGGTAGTGTAGGTGGAGTAGTATAGTGGTATAGGGGTACCGTAGGAAACATTACTAGTGGCATTATTGTAATATTTTTATAATATCTATTTTTATTTATATATTTTCGTTTTCCTTGACATAGTATAGTTTTATTCTATTTTACCTGTTCATTCACTTCGTCTGTTCATTTCGTACACGTTCATTTCTTGGGTACTCTGCTGATCGGCGGCGGCGGTAGTGCGGTGATTGCCGGCATCTTGGCGGCGAGCGGCAGGCACGTTGGTCGGCGCGTTTGGATCCGGGTGGCCGGACCTACCTCCTCGCTCGGGCTCCCCTCTCGCGATCTGGAGTATGCGGCGGGTCACTTCCTCTCGCGGGCTCGCCGGCGGAGAGGGGGGGGGGGGGGGGGGGGGGGGTTTGACGTCCTCGCGTGAGCGGCCAGCAACGAGGCGGCAAGCGGCGTGTGGACGGGGCGAAGCGGCCGGATCCAGGGCTGGCGGACCTACCTCCCCAGATCGAGGCTGCCCAGCGGTGATCCCTCCTTTTGCCAAGTGGGCCTTCGTGTTGGTGACACCAGCATCACTACGGAGGTTGAGGCCTGCGGTTCTAGGTGCCTTGCTTTGTCCAGCGGCAACAGGTTCGACCGATGGCCTGAATCGCAGTCGCGAGGAGATCATGAGGGCATGTGGTGGCTATTCCTTGTTGTAGCAAGCGTCTGCCAAGTATGCTGCCACCAGGTGTTTGTTGGAATGCCACAACAGGGGTGTGCACCCGTTGTGTGATACTGTGATGCAATGCCTGTTGAGATTACATGGGATGATGAAATTCTTGGCAAGGTTGTGACAACGCAGATCACCCAAGTGCGGAATGCTGGGACGACTGCAAGAGTAAGTGTTCTCTTTGTGCATGTCATTGTGTTGATGATTTACTCTGCAGCTTGTACATGAGTAGTGGTTATTGTACTCTTATTTTTCTGTTTTGTTAATCATGTTTAATTTGATGGAAAACTGTTTGTACTCGTATTTGTCAATTCTTGGCAGCAGTTAGGCAAGTGTGCTTATTGCTTTTTTTCCCGCATGGGTGCTTAACCAATTAAAGTGCTTAGGAGACATGCTCGTTAGAGTGTCACATTTAACAAAGGAGAGGGTTGACAGGCAGATAAAACATAACAGAGGACAGTGTGGAGTCTAAAACAAAATGCAGTGTTATAACGTAAAAACCTGGCCTTTTCCCAATCCACACAACAAAGGCATATTTTGACCCTGTTTTGTCAATGTTTCACTCCATTGTGCAGTCAGACATATTGGTGCCTTTGGGGTACAATATAGGTTGGTGGAGGCTATAAAACAATCATGAGTGTGGGTTATGAACATGCGCATTTTTTTCATAGGAAGAAAATAAATAAAACTAACTCCCTTCTTAATTCAGAACGACAAGGAGGACTATGTCATAATGTTACATGAAGAAATTTGTATTCCTCATCAGAAGTTCAGGACTGCAACTGCCAAGGTGGGATTGTAGCAATATTTATTAGATTGGTTGATTTCCTACAGCTTGTTTATGGCAGTGTCTGATCCCTTTGTGTGTGTTTTTTTGTACAGCACATGATTTGGTAGTAGGAAAAGAAGATTTACACGCCTGTAGATGTGTGGTTTGCTTTTTGATCTGGCTTGGTGGCTCCGAAGTTCCTTTCATGTGGGCAGACTGTACATGCTATTACAATTGCATTATGTACACAGGTGTTAGAAGCCAGCTGAAATAGAAATTCAGATATGTGATGCTCTGTAAAAGTTGAGTTACAGGGGCTGTTGGTGCGCGTTGAATGTTATGCTGGCTTGGTGGTTTTGATTTTTTTCCGTTGATCATGTGTCATGTGTAATTACAGGATCCCACTGATGATCGATAAGATTTGTTCTTGTGATCTCAAACAAAAAAAACAACTTTTTTTTTCTTACAGGATCCCACTGGTGATAAGACTTGTTGCTTATGTTTTTTCTAAATCGTTAGATCCATGGATAACTGGCTGTTATGGGGCATTATTTTGATCGTGCTACTAAATCATTAATCACGGTCCATAATAAAT
The DNA here is from genome assembly GCA_015476505.1 of Urochloa ruziziensis. Taxonomy (NCBI): domain Eukaryota; kingdom Viridiplantae; phylum Streptophyta; class Magnoliopsida; order Poales; family Poaceae; genus Urochloa; species Urochloa ruziziensis. The sequence goes on along the minus strand of CM027123.1, from coordinate 59,219,975 downwards.
CATCAATCATTGATAACTGTCATGTAAGGGGCAGTAACAGCATGCCACCTTGGAACATGTCATGCCTTTGTGTGGGGCACCAATGACATAGCTCAGTATGACAACACATGCACATATATGCAGCACGGCAACAAAAGATGGTTGCTTTGTCCAATTAGACCTTACATGCAGCAGTATTACTTAGTTAATTACAAATCAAAACGAAAGGTTCGTCTCTCTACTTCTTCGTTAGTTTCTTTTGTTTATCTGCAAGTGCATGTTTAAGTGCATTCCTCTTTTCTTGTGCTTTCTCAAGCGCACCAGCTATTGCCACTAATATTTTTCTTTTCTTTTGCAAGCTCCTTTGTCATGTCCTTTTTTTTCTTTGTTGTAGAGCGCATATGCTTCATACCGATGTACAATGTTTGTCTTCGCAGTACTTCTCACTAATCCTTTTCTTGTACTTTTTAAATTTTCCCGAGTTCTTATTATCCATCTGCAAGAGTGCCTCAATGTTAAACAGAGATCAAATCGTCTAGAAACTAATTACTTTGAAGAAAGCAAATACATGTGCGTCATGTTATATTCAGTTAAAATCATTGAGAAACTATTAACTTTTGAAGAAAGCACACACATATATAAATTTTCCAGATTGTCAAAAATTCAGAGCTGAATGAATCCAGAGCATCTGGACCTATTGTTTATATCACATATTTTTGTCCAAATTCATCAAATTTATGTACATCAACTATGTCACAGGCATCATGCATAATCATTAGTGAAAAAATTAAACTAAACTAGCAAAATCCCAATTTAGCCCATAAATCCCCAATCAGATATGCAGGTATAGGTACATGTCATTCCTCCTGTACTCAGAGCTGAATGAACTAAGCACGCACTGATGCACGGATGGGCTCACCTTCTCCTGCTGCGAGGTCGCAGCCACCCCTTGCCGGCGCTTGCCTTGGTTTGGTACACGGATAGGATCACCTTCTAATGCTGCGAGCCTGCGACCTGCGAGGTTGTCGCTGCACTCATGCACCTTGCCGACGCATACCTTGGTGCTCGGGTGTCGGGTGGGCTCACCTTCTGCTGCTGCGCAGGGGGGCGGTGGCGGAAGATCCAGCGGCGGCGGCGGCAGGGCAGGGCCAGGACCGGTGGCGGCGGCAGTGCACGTAGGAGGTGGCTGACGGCAACGGCAGTGCAGGGAGGCGGCAGCCAGCGACGGTGAGCGGTGGCGGCAGGGCAGAAGGCCGACGTTCTTCGATAAAGAGAAGCGCCCGCGAGATGTGTCGGAGTACTTTGGCCGGTCAAAAAAATAAATTAAAGTTTAATTACTATATTACCTTTTACTCTATACCCCGTACTACCATAGGGTAGTATGGAGCACCGAAAAAGACCTCATAAAAAAAGGTTCAGAATGTACCTTGGGGGCGGGTCTGTTCATGCGCCGTCACCAACTGGTTTGATCATACTAAACGGTTGTCCTTGCTTGAAATAGACGACTCAAACGGCAAGCATACGTCGCAGGTCGCCGCTCTAAACATCTCTTCCTAACTCGCTCTCCCTCTCCTGTCTGCGAGCATTTTTCTCCTCTTCATTGCTGCCCACCTGAAAAAAACATGTCTCTTTTATGTGAGACCAACGACGAACTAGTGGTCATTAGCAGTTTGTTTCCATGAGCATATGGACGGCACGATACGATCACGCATTTGGACGGCACCTTGTAAAAATGCACTCAATCATGAATAATGAGGATAGTGATCATATGCTTGGTGATGGCAGTCAGCCAAGACGCACAAATGGTGCCTTCGCAACATGTTCCTATGTTCGATGAAAGCACATACAAATGAGAGATTTTTAGTAAAACAGTTAGTGGTAGAGACTTAAGTAGTAGAGAAATAGAGGTAAGAAATTAAGCTTGCTTTATACCTTGATGCGGTGCACTTGCCAGCCTAAAATTTGCTTTAATTTACACCTTGGTATAGTGTAATTGGCTGCCTAATAATAAATTTTGCTTTATACCGTGCTAAATGGTGTAGTTGACCAGACTGCCAGTTACTTTTTGCTAGCTTATAAATAGATAGATAATAGGCGCCTAAGCAGGCACTGCGTTCCATCAAAACCTTTACTATCCTCCCCATCAAAAAGAAGGAAAAGAGCACAAGAGCATAACTTTGCGCGCCATGGAGAAGTGCGCGAAGCTGGGCAATGCAATTTTGTTCCTTACACTTTTCCTTGGATGTTTTTGCTCTACATGCTCAGTGTAAGTAACAACAATCAAATACTGCTTCCATTCAATTCCAAAGATCTTACAGATGGTATGTTTTCTTACCCGCTGGAGAGTTAATGTTTATGCCCGTTCCTTTGCAAAGTACTCCCACAGTTTCAAAGCGTAAGGTCGTTTTGAATTTTTGAAATTTGTATAGCAATATTTAATTATGAATCTAGAAAAGTCAAAACGACTTATATTTTAGAATGGAGAGAGTAGTATATATCAATGTGTTGGCTCTAAATTAATCTAGATACACTAGCTATAAAAACATGTATCACATTATCACACTAGCTTCTACTGCAACACCATGGAGAGCTCGTCGTCGCTGCCACACGGAGCTCGTCACCGGTTTGGAGCTCGCCGGCATCGGGCGACTCGAGACCCCGTCGGCTGCTGCTCCCCCTCGAGGAATTGAGCGCCGGTGGTAGCGGAAATCTTCATCCCCTACCGAATTGAAGCGCGGGCGCATCGATTCATGCACGTTGGGCGGCTTTGATTCTGGCCAGCAACGCATCTCCTAGGCTAGATTCGCAAGCTGGAGGAGCGGGGAGCATGGACAGCGGCGCCACCGCTGGGCGTAGTGGTGGCCACCCCGGCGGAGGGAGGGTCGAGCGGTGGCAGGCCCTGGGAGAGGGATGGTCGGGTTGCGACGAGCATGGGATGAGGAATCATAGGCACTGGCGGAGCTAGGTGGGGGCGAACCTAGGCTGTCGCCCCCCTTGCCAGGCAAAATCCTCTTAACAAGTCTGCCCATAAGCATTTGTTTAGGTCTAGTTAACCCACAACCACGGCAACCATTATATTTTGCCCTTCCTGCGTGTTGCCTCACGCTCCGCCACTGGTCATAGGAACACAGGAGGGGAGAGGCGGAGAGAAAGAGTCGTGTGGGGAGAAGAAGACCAGCTCGTCGTCATCGATAAGCAAAACAAATGGCTGTGACGAAATAAATGACCAGTGTGGTGGGGCTGAAAGTTTGGCGCACTTGAAGCGTCTCGCTATCGGACGTCCTCAGGTAGCAGTACCGTTAATGTTATATTACAGAATACAGATCCATATATTTTTTTGTATTGATGCATTTTAACGATTTTTTATATTGATGACACCGATAGGTCCCATCATGGAGGAAATGGGTCAGGCAAATATTTCTATTTCGGTACATTGCGGGACATATGACGATTTTATAAAATGCCGTCACGCTGGACTTAATTCTTGTTGGTGTTGTCTTGGGTCAATTGTAGAAGGCAGATGCTTCTCTACAAAGGCTGCTTGTGAGCCAAACCGTATGCGAGTGTAATAACACCAACAATAAATCTTAATAAATTATCGAATAACAAGATTTTTTTTAAGAAAAAAGGATGTTGTGCTTGCCTCTGTTATTCATGCATATATAAATTGGTGTCATGTCAACTACGAGAAGCGGACAAGTTATATCAACTCCTAATAGCAGCAGAGGCAAGAGCCCGAGCAGAAGGAGACACTTTGTGTGGGTTTAGCACGGCTCCAGCTCCGGCTGAAACAATTCTGGCTCTAGCTTGGAGCAAAGCAGATTCTCAAATGAAGATAACCTATGAAATGTCCATAATACCCTTATCCTTATTTTTTTCTCTATTTCTTTTTCCCTTCCCATTTATTTTCCTGCCCTTTTATTTCATATTCTCTCTCCTCATTCATCTGATTTCTCTCCACCGCCAGGGCGTCAGGCCGTGCGCTCGCCCATCTCCGCCTGTCCGCCGCGAGCTCCCAGGCCTCTGGCGGTCACCGGACGCTCCTCCGCCGCCGCCACCCGAGGTCCACCAGCCGCCGTGCGCTCCTTCTCCGCCGCTGCCCCGAGATCCACCAGTAGCGCGCGCACTGCTCCGACCCCGCCTCGAGATCCGGCGGTCGTCGCGCGCTGCTCCGCCCTGTACTGCACGACAAGCTTCGCCCCCACGCTCCCGTCTTCCTGCCTCCACCACGCGACTCAGTGGGCAAAAGGGACAGATGACCCCACGCCAGATGGTGAAGCCACGGGGAGCTAATATTTTCAGCTCCGTCTCCACCAAAATGCTCTAGAGAGTGCGAATCACGGGGAGCAGGTCGTCAAGTTGTTTCGCTTTGGGGCATTTGGCAGTGCAAGTCGTGGAGCTGTGTTGGCACTCCTTAGCCTAACTAAATCCGCAAGCGCACGGAGTCCGATGTAGCCTTTCACCAGGGGAGTAAAAACCTGGATGTCAAATCCAAGGAACGGTAGTCGCGACTAGTCTAGAACTTTCCTAACCGGACCCACTAGGGGAGGAAAGGGTAAAGGGTGTAGAGAGCTTAACCTTAGTTAGCCACTCGTTACCCCAGACAACCTATCTTAATCTAACATGATCTGCTTCGACGGCTAGAACGGGAGGAACTCAGAACGGGGTGAGAGAGGGGTTCTTCTGGGCTCAGCACTACTGTTATGAGTACACCCGAACGTGGTGGAGTACAAAGGACGGACAGGACTGTCACCACCTACCGCCTACCACTGCAGTTTCGTGGGGTGCAACACAACCTGAGGTGACTAGCCAGCACAGGCACCATGCCTAAGCTTTCAGCCACTGACCTCCACCCAACGCGAAGGGCTATAGAGGAAACCCCAAACAAGAGTCGTTGTCACTCGCGCAGACTCAGGTACCCGCAGATCATAGATAGCCAAGATAAATTGCTGAAAGTGAAGAGTAAACTAGCGAGATACTAAGGCAAGAGACCGAGGAACTTACTGAAGATATCTCTGAAGCTTTATTCCTCGGGGGCGGAAATGTTGAGATGAGACCGAGGAAGAAATCCTGGACTCTCTCTACAAAGCTCGGCTGTCACCCGAGCAACTCACCCACTCTCTCTCTACTCTACTCAACTCTAAGATAATAGTGGACTACATCTTGAGCCTTCTCTTCTCTCCTTTGGATGGTGTCTCTTGTGTGGAGGTGAAGGGCGCCTTTTATAGCCCTCCAAGGGTGAAATCCTGCTTAGGAGTGACGCACACCTCCTGCTTAGCATACACACGAAAGATCAAGCGTAGAGGCCACGCTTCCAGGCCGGCCAGCCTGAAGGAGGCTGTTCGGCCTGTGATTTCTGCCATCTGGCGCAATCTTTCTTGTGGACGCTCCTGATGATGTCCTGAGGTCGGTAGTTGCTGGTTTGGCGACGGTTACGACAGTTGGAGGCCGGCCGGCCTAGGGTAGGCCGTTCGGCCTGGCCCTGGCCCCTCTCGGCCCTCCGTTGCACCGACTCGCTCATCAACGGTTGCATGTTGTCCCTTGAGGTGGTTTTGGTTTCGTTTAGTTGAGGTTGTCCGAGAATCCAAGGTAGGTGGACCCTCCAATCCATGGCTAGGCCTTTCGGGTCCTCGGATCAAACCGACATCAAACTCACGGCTCATGATCATCCTTGGTGTGTTAGATAGCTTGTGGATCAAAACCATGGCCAGAAGAGGCAGAAGGGGGCCGGTCGGCCTAGGCTAGGCCGGCCGGCCTGGCCCTGTGCCAGTTTGGCCTCCTGTTTTTCCTGTTTGTTTCTTCGCTCACAAATTGCACAAAACTTGTGGAACTCATTAGTATAAATGATATTAGCATGATTATCACTATATGAGCATGAAATCTGGAGAAATGTTGGCGGTAAAAGTCATGGATATCGACCGCCAACACGCCCCCACACCTAGACTTTGCTCGTCCCGAGAAAAGGGTTGATTTAGATCCAGAGGATCAAGCAAAGCCTAGGGTCATGAAATCAAGAGTACGCATAAGAATTATTTCAAAGCTTTCCCTCGTACCTTGGATTCCAGGTGGCTAACACCTTCACTTTCACCTATTGAACCTCAAAATAAATCAATGGAGAGCCTGATTCCTCCTTCTCAGTACTTGGAGATTATTTTTTTTTCAAAAATATGGAAGCATACTCTCATTCTCTCAAGCCACTCAGTCGCTCAAAGTGTTTGATCCTCACTAAGGCTTTTCAAGTAGCCTCACCTACCTCTACAAGGTTATATGTGGGGCTCAAGGTAGGGATCGATAGAAATGGTTATCTCTTCCATCTATGTTGCGAGATCAAATAACTTGTCTCCGAGAGATCATGTCAACCATGAACTTTGGTCAAGTGCAAGTGAATGTGGACGATGGATGATGAATGTCCTTGAGTGGTATTTGATTCTAGCTTCTTCCATCTTTCCCCTTCTTCTCTCTCTTTTTTTTACTCGAGTAGGACCTCCCACTCATCTTTTTTTTTCTTTTCTTTTTTTTCAGGGGGATGAAGAGCTGCATGAGAACCACTTTTGATGGACTTTTATTCTATGATGGACTTTATTTGATGAAATGTGTACGTGAATGATCAAAGTGCAAGGAAGAACATGCATGTCTCAGAAGGCACGATGTTTGATCAAGCTCAAAATGTAAAGATAGCTATGTGGAGTTTCAAAACTGTGTCATGCATGATATGGCTCTGGATGGGACTTGGCAAAGTTGAGCATGAATGAGAGTTGCCTCATTTTTTTGTTTTATTTTTTTTTATTTTCAAAATGAAATTCTCCAAGACTTTGAATTAGAAAAGAACAAGCCTCTCATGTCATTATATCGTAAGAGTCAATAAGCGAAAGATCAAGTGATCCTATCGTAAAGTTCCAAAGGCACATAGGTACTTGCAAAGAAATAAAGCTTATGCACCTTTGATAAACATGTAAGATTTTCATCTCTTTCTAGGTGTTTCATTCAAATTTTAATTGTCGTGAACTCATGCTCGCATTTGAATTAAAACCAAGAAAGGAAATGGAGAAAGGGTTTCAAACCTCCGTGCGTAGTTGAATCTCAGCAGATGGCTGCCATGGTTATTTGGGCACGGGTGAAGACTGCTCGTCGATGTGTTGCTCGTCCTGTTTTCTGCGCACTTAGCGTAGAGTTAGAGCAGGGGTGTGGTTGGCACACAAGTGTGCACCAACCACCAAAAGCATGGCAGGAACAAAGCAACATTTTATTCAAAAGGGAAATATGGGGGTGCTATTGGAAAATAAATATCAGGAAAGCAAAATGAAAAGGGGAATTGCAGCACCCAAACCTATACTAAGATAATGGCACATTTTAGGTCCGGCCATGACCATGGACTATGGTTGTAACTCGGATACTCATAGTAGTCCATCACTTCGAGTTCCGGGATATCGGGCTCGAGGAATATTTTCAACTGAAAACATCCCTGTCATTGTCTTCGAGGAGAAGCATAAAAGAAAACCTTCCTTCTCCATCCTCCAATTCAGCCATTTGATTTCATCATTTGGACTCTGGCTGATTGAGGGTCTCTGTTTCACCTTTTTGTTCTCCTAATGGGAATGATGTTCTGTGTGCACAAAGTGTCTCGGGTGATTGCCCTTCCATCCCTTCTCCATGTCAGATTGTTCATGATATTCGGTTGATGTTTCTGATTGACTATCTGAAGATGGTACGGATTTGCGACCCGGTGATTTACTTCCAACCCGCTATTGCACTTCTAAGGCTGGAGTGAGAGTCTCCATCTCCTTATCCATAACATGAAGTGCTTCAACTACTATGGACGTTTAGTCCATGATCACCAAGATGCTCGTCAGTCCTTTGACTCAATGAGCATCGTGGGCACCACAAAGACTCTTAGCGTGTGTGTGCTTGGTTGGTCAGGTGATCAGTCTGTCGAACCTTAGCACGAGGTTTATACGGAAGGAAACAAAAACTTCCGCAGCTCATTCTCTGTGAGAAATGGAACCGACACTTAAGAATCTTGCGGGTCTCACATATGGGTTGCAGCGGTGGAGTAAACCAGTATGATATGAATCCCATTGGTTAAATCTGATAAGGTGAATGCATTCCTTCTCTCTAAGGGTGTTGATCCAAGTTTGTAAAGCTACCCTTGAGAGAGTATCATCTCATATGATTGAACTTGTATCCTTGGGAGATGATATGCCACGTATTTATTTGCTCTCTTCTTTTTTTTTGAGTCGTGAAGCAAATTCATGAAGGAGCAAGAATCCAACGGATGAGTTGTGGCTTGTCGTCCTTCTTGGTCAGGTGATATCTTGGTGTAGCATGGTCCGTGTGCTAACACTTTGACATCGACCAAGTAGGGTCTGAACTTGTCATGGGTGAATACCACTACAGACAGTTCCTTCTCCATTGTTTGTCGAACTCTGTTCAATGCTTTTGATAATGATGATTTCTTGCATTGATCCAGCTCTGTCCCGATTGTATGGTTACTAGCGTTGCACATGATCTTGATAGGAAGAATCCAATCAGAAGGTTGTATGATGGGGGGCCTTCTCAGCTGACACTTCTCCCAATTTGGGACAAGGTGGAGCCTTTGGAAATTCTCACGAACTCTATCCATATCCGCGAGGCATAAACCAAAGGTTGTCCATGGACTGAGACATCATCAAGGAATTCCTCCATGATGTTCTCGACAAGGACAAAGGATGTCCTTGATAATGGGAGAGAAGGCTGATATCATACAACTTTGTTGGTGCATTGCATAGACCAAACAATAAAGACAGGTGGAGGTAGATGAAAATTGACTTGTGCCTCACCACTTAAAGTGGGTGCTTACATGGGGTAAATAATACCCACATGCAGGTGTGCCTACCTCCCTCATCGCATCATTCAGCCAAAAGGCTGTTTGTCCGGTTCAAGCGATACGATGGGTGTTGGGGTTGATCCCCGTCTAGTCTATAGAGAATACCTAAAAATGGACCGATACTTCTCTAAGACTGTTGCAGCCTGCCGAGCCTCATTCTCTGTCAGTTTATCACTGATGATGACTGGCGTGCTGCGATTGTCGTGAAGAGGTAAATATCTCTATTCCAAGTGGAAGAGAGACATGTCTCAATCCAAGTGGCAGCAATCACAACTCTAGTGGAGGAGGCTGTGGTTCTCCACCATGTCGAGCTTGACTGCCCGGTTCTGCCCCTGGGATTGGGTGAGCATCTGAAAAATATGCTCATTGGTTCTTCACGGGGTCTGTCTAGCCCTTTGCGATAATGATCGTGCAAGGCTGAACTCACTGATCATGCAAGGTTGATCAGGATGTTTTCTTTGTCAACTCTGAGCTATAGCTCGATCGTGATTAAGTTGACAAGATGCTCTATTGGCTGATCCAACAAGAAGATTTTGTCACCTTTGAGGATATCGAAGATGTGGAAATCTAGGATCACTCTATTGCGCCCCTCAGGCACAACTCGGATAATTCTTTTGTTTTCCAACATCTGGCCGTTGATCCCTTTCAGGTGCTTATAAAAATCATCAACAACTTCTTGTGTGTCAGTCCCCTCAATAGGTGGAGGGCATTAAAGCTAGGGTCGACTAGCTTCTGCTTCCTCCGTCATTCCTTGCTCGTAACCGCAGATAGACCCTTGGTCTGCGGTCGTGACTTTCGGAATGAATTACTCAGACCTTGAGCGTGCACACCTAACGTGGCAGATCCTTAAGGGAATTCTCTTGGTCTGGGGGTTTTTGTTCGCTCACGTCGTGTGGTCAGAGGCGGTGGATCTAATGAAAGAGTGAGGATTTGCTGTTTGGTTCATGGGAAAGTCGGTGGGAGGGTCAGAAAACTGATCCTAAGGATGAGCACTATGTCTCAATCTACCAACGTTCGTTGTATGAGCACCATACCAAACTTCTCCCAGGTTGCTCCAAGTAGCTCATCTCTGAGCTTTGGGGATGGGATAGACAAACAGACAAACTTCAACATTCACTTTGATCCAATCTCCTCCAACTCCTCTTGCACTCCGATTGTACCAAAACTTTGCTTCCCCCATCAGAGAAAAACAAGAAGAGTTCCGTCTTGGTTCATCCCGGGAATGTTAGGAGAGAACTTCTCCTCATCTATTGCAAGGAGTGTGAACAAACGATGGCAACGAGATTGGGGCGGATCTCGAAGCCATCAGATAACGGGGTAGAAGGATGGTGTCAATTCCAAACACTCGCGAAATGGAACCGCCTGATAACTAGGAGAAAACTCCATGTGGTAGATGGTTATGGGGATAAAGTGTACGGCTAAAAAAAATCCTACACTAGTGTTGCTACCGTTCCCCGGCAACGGCGCCAGAAAAGCTTGTTGGCACTCCTTAGCCTAACTAAATCCGCAAGCGCACGGAGTCCTATGTAGCCTTTCACCAGGGGAGTAAAAACCTGGATGTCAAATCCAAGGAACGGTAGACGCGACTAGCCTAGAACTTTCCTAACTGGACCCATCAGGGGAGGAAAGGGTAAAGGGTGTAGAGAGCTTAACCTTAGTTAGCCACTCGTTACCCCAGACAACCTATCTTAATCTAACATGATCTGCTTCGACGGCTAGAACGGGAAGAACTCAGAACGGGGTGAGAGAGGGGTTCTTCCGGGCTCAGCACTACTGTTATGAGTACACCCGAACGTGGTGAGTACAAAGGACGGACAGGGCTGTCACCACCTACCGCCTACCATTGCAGTTCCGTGGGGTGCAACACAACCTGAGGTGACTACCAGCACAGGCACCATGCCTAAGCTTTCAGCCACTGACCTCCACCCAACGCGAAGGGCTATAGAGGAAACCCCAAACAAGAGTCGCTGTCACTCGCGCAGACTCAGGTACCCGCAGATCATAGATAGCCAAGATAAATTGCTGAAAGTAAAGAGTAAACTAGCGAGATACTAAGGCAAGAGACCGAGGAACTTACTGAAGATATCTCTGAAGCTTTATTCCTCGGGGGCGGAAATGTTGAGACAAGACCGAGGAAGAAATCCCGGACTCTCTCTACAAAGCTCGGCTGTCACCCGAGCAACTCACCCACTCTCTCTCTACTCTACTCAACTCTAAGATAATAGTGGACTACATCTTGAGCCTTCTCTTCTCTCCTTTGGATGGTGTCTCTTGTGTGGAGGTGAAGGGCGCCTTTTATAGCCCTCCAAGGGTGAAATCCTGCTTAGGAGTGACGCACATCTCCTGCTTAGCATCCACGCGAAAGATCAAGCGTAGAGGCCACGCTTCCAGGCCAGCAGGCCTGAAGGAGGCCGTTCGGCCTGTGATTTCTGCCATCTGGCGCAATCTTTCTTGTGGACGCTCCTGATGATGTCCTGAGGTCGGTAGTTGCTGGTTTGGCGACGGTTACGATAGTTGGAGGCTGGCCGGCCTAGGGTAGGCCGTTCGGCCTGGCCCTGGCCCCTCTCGGCCCTCCGTTGCACCGACTCGCTCATCAACGGTTGCATGTTGTCCCTTAAAGTGGTTTTGGTTGCGTTGAGTTGAGGTTGTCCGAGAATCCAAGGTAGGTGGACCCTCCAATCCATGGCTAGGCCTTTCGGGTCCTCGGATCAAACCAACATCAAACTCATGGCTCATGATCATCCTTGGTGTGTTAGATAGCTTGTGGATCAAAACCATGGCCAGAAGAGGCAGAAGGGGGCCGGTCGGCCTAGGTTAGGCCGGCCGGCCTGGCCCTGTGCCAGTTTGGCCTCCTGTGTTTTCCTGTTTGTTTCTTCGCTCACAAATTGCACAAAACTTGTGGAACTCATTAGTATAAATGATATTAGTATGATTATCACTATATGAGCATGAAATCTGGAGAAATGTTGGCGGTAAAAGTCATGGATATCGACCGCCAACAAGCTGCCCAAGGAGTTTTAAGCCCCCACCGTCTTCTCCACATGACTAGTTGATTGTACCATATGAGAGCTTCGTGGTACAATGACACACAATATCACTACATTATTGTGTCATTGAAGCTGGAATTCTCGCTGGATTGATCGCAGCTTATTGGATAGTTTAGGGCACTTAAACATGGAAAACGTCCATTTTTGGTTAGGTTTTAGCCAGCGAAGAAATCTTTAGCCATCCAAATCTTAAAACCGTTCACTTTTGACCATTGGGTGGTTTCGCTGATGTGGACGCCACAAGATGGTGGATCCCACATGTCAGGACCTCTACCTCATCTCTTTCTTCTCTCCTCTCCCTTTCCTCTCTCTCTGTCCTCCGTCGGTCGCCACCTTCCCCTACACTGGCCGCCACGGTCCCTCCTCCCAATCTGCTCCCACGTAGGCACCCAACCCCCCTCGTCGCCGCACCCATCTCATCACCACCTCCATCTTTGGCGGGGGCACAAGCGGTGCCCATGGAAGCGGAGGGATACAACAGTGGCCGGGACAGGGAGATATGAGCACGTGGAAGGGGAGCTCACATGCGATTGATTTGAAACGTTAGACGAGGTTGGGGGAGGCCGAAGGTGCTCATTGGCGTTGACGCTTGGCGGCGACGCAAAGCTACGGGTGGACGGGGAATCTTCAATTCTCAGCTGAGGATCAACTGACGCTCGTCGAAGTTGGGTCAAGGTTGGAGCCGGGAAGGTAAGCACATTTCATGTGTGGGCGATTTGAGGGAGGCAGACGGTGCCTGAAGCATTCAGCGGCGCAGGTGCTCGGCTCGGTGGAGAAGAATGGCGGAGGAAGAAGAGCAGAGGGGAGGCGCTTGCGGGGTGAGAGTAGTGGCGCAGGGGGAGGGGGCCGCTGACGCAGGTGAGGCTCGAGGGGAGGGCGGCGGAGGAGAGATAGAGGATAGGGAGAGGAGAGGGGTGGGCCCCACTCATGTGGCATCTACGACAGCGAAACGACCCACCAAAATGGCCCGATGGCCAAAAGTGAACGATTTTAAGAGTTTGAGATGGCTAAACATTTATAGTTGTGCGGTTTGATGGCCAAAACCAAACTGAGGCAATAGTTACATGGCTAAAAATAGACTTTTTCTTTAAAATATTGCTTGCCTAACCTAACATCAGGATGTCGATTTAATACCACGATAGAAGCATACGCTCACAGAATGGCACAGATCTCGGTGCAGAATGAAGGGTTGAGATGAACAGCATCCGGATGAGCGGGTGCCAAGCGGCGCCAAAATTCTACCTTCCTGTCCCCTTCCTTCTCCAGTTCTCTCTGTCCGTCAAAACCCCCGCCAACCCTTCTAAAAAAACCCTGCCAACCTGCAATACCCTACCAACGGCGCCATGGCGCCGCCGCCGCCTCGCTCCCCTCCTTCCATTTCCTCCGGTAAGCACACCCCCCGAACCCCCGTTACCTCACCCAGGCACCGCCCCAGACCCTAACCCCGCTGCTTTCTCTCTCCCTCCTCCAGCCGCAGCCCTCTCGTCGTCGATGCAGCACATGCTTCTCCAGGCGGCGTGCGACGGCGACCTCCGCCTCTTCAAGAGTATGCGCCGCGCTCCCCGGAACACCAATTTTTGTCGGTTGGTGCCCGGACACTGATTTTGCTTCGTTCGGTGCGGGGCGCCGCCGCCGCCGACCCGCTGCTTTGCAGGGCTGGTCCGGGCGCTGGACAAGGGCAGGGGCCGCCTCAGGGAGGCGGTGGAGGCCGCGAGGACGGACGGCGGCGACGGAGCGCTGCACCTCGCCGCGGGTGCCGTGCAGATGGAGGTGTGTAGCTACCTAGTCGAGGGGCTGCGTGTGGATGTGAACGCCGTCGATGACAAGGGTTTGTCTATTTATTTCAAATGCGTGCTTTTACTCAGTCCAAAATTACAGAACGATGCCAACGAACCACTGTTTACTTTTCTCTTTTGATTGAGGGAAATTGCGGCATGCTATATTGATTGTTGTGGCCTGGTGAACTAGCGTCTTGGTTCTTCATTCGTAGTTTACCTGATTTTATTTGCCGAAGCTGCTGGTTACTCGATCTGTGGGTTTTAAATATGATTGATGAGTTCTCTTGGGACTCAGTTCTGTTGTGCCTGCTCCTTATTATCCAAAAGGAAAGCACAAAATGATAACCATGGGTTTACTTTTGGCTTTGTTTGCTAGCTATGTCATGTTCTCTTGCTGTCATATGATTCATTTGAAATAGATACAAACATGTGATTTGTTTTGAAAGGGATACAAACATGTAAGTAACTGAACTGGAGATCTCTGTTTTCTCGTTGGATTTTATTTTGCTACGTATGAAAATGCCCCCAAGGGATCTGGTGTTAGTACTTCAATTTCATTTCACGTCACAGAGATTTATAGCCAAAAGGAAAAAAAATCTCAATTGATTCTGCAAACTTATGGAACTTTTAAAATGAAGAAATCAAGTCTGCCCTACATTGCCTCATGCACTTTACTTCTCTACTTAATGCAATTCCTAAAACTTCATCTATCTGTGAATCCGCACTTTCTTTGTAATCTTGAGGATAGTAATTCTAAATGTCATGTTGGCAATGGCCAAGGTAATTCTCCTAGAATTACAAGACACCTGTGCACTCAAGAGCTAGAGGTTGAAGATGAGCACAGCACAACACACACGCACACCTTTCTGTTCTTTGTGAACTGATTTGAGCTGCAGCTGCTCCTTCTCTCTTATAGAATGCAAAGGTCAACTGCCTAGTACAACTACTTGAGCACCTAGTACATATACTTGAGCACTATTACCAACTACACTACCTGCTACTTGTACTATATACATGACAGGGCATACTGCCCAAATACTCATGGCACTGCTGTCCTATACGACAGTCTGTGTACAATGGAGCTCACCTGCTCCATTGACTTTGCTAATCAGGGGAAGATCAATCAAGAGCAGCACAATTACAGCCAACATGTCATGCACTAAAATATACTGCCGTTGCAACCATTTTTCAGATTTACATTTTTCCTGGTGTTGAAGTATTTTGAATCAATATGCATCCCCTTCTGTGTTATTGACAGGTAGAATCCCTCTGATTTTTGCGGTGCTTAGTGAAAATGCCGCTGTTGTCAAGTATCTTCTTGATAATGGTGCTGATCCAGACAAAGCTGATGATGATGGGCTAGCATCTTTACATTCTGCTGCTGGAATAGGTCCTCCCTCTTCATTTGTATCTCTATTCACATGTGCACCATGCTTTTTATATATTTTTTTATTTGTAACATATATGTGGGCGTATTCTATTCTTAATAGGGCTTATCTGGCCTCTTTGCAGCGTAATTTATATTTCCTTTCCCAGTAGATTACCTTCAAATTGGATAGTTAGGTTCTGCCCAACTATCATGCACTACTACACAAACCACTTTCTCAAACGGGCTATCACAACCGGTTTTGGCAAAACCGGTTATGATAGGGCATCACAGCCTGGTTTTTAGTTAGGTGGGGCAAGCATACGTCAAAACCGGCTGTGATGACCACTATCACAACCGGTTTTTGTTAGAAACCGGCTGTGATAGTCGCCGGGCACATCACAGCCGGTTTTTCTTACAAACCGGCTGTGATGCCCCCTTTCACAGCCGGTTTGTAATTAAAACCGGTTGTGATGTGCCTGTACAGTACAAAACCCTCTTTCCCTCCCCTCCCCTTCTTCTTAAACCCGACGCCCACCCCTCTCTCAACCCTTTTTGCTCTCCATTTTCACCAAATTGCTCTCTAAAGGTTGGGTTTTTTTGAAGAATCACTCCATCAACTTATTTTGAGGTGGGTAACTCGCAACCATTTCAATTTTGAGCATGTTTCATCCACTACATTTTGAAATTTGGCATGAATTTGATGGAGGGGAATTTGTTCCATTTTAGAGAGCATTTATTGGCAAATTGCAATGGGGAAAGTGTGATTTGTTTGAAGAATCACTCCATCAACTTATTTTGAGGTGGGTAACTAGCAACCATTTCAATTTTGAGCATGTTTCATCCACTAGATTTTGAAATTTGGCATGAATTTGATGTAGGGGCTCTCTTGTTCCATTTTAGAGGGGATTTCTTGTCAAATTTCAATGTAGAAAGTGGGATTTCTTTGAAGAATCACTCCATCAACTTAATTTGAGGTGGGTAACTAGCAACCATTTCAAATTTGAGCATGTTTCATCCACTAGATTTTGAAATTTGGCATGAATTTGATGTAGGGGCTCTCTTGTTCCATTTTAGAGGGGATTTCTTGTCAAATTTCAATGTAGAAAGTGGGATTTCTTTGAAGAATCACTCCATCAACTTAATTTGAGGTGGGTAACTAGCAACCATTTCAAATTTGAGCATGTTTCATCCACTAGATTTTGAAATTTGGCATGAATTTGATGGAGGGGCTTTTGTTCCATTTTAGAGGGGATTTCTTGCCAACCTTCAATGTAGAAAGTGGGATTTCTTTGAAGAATCACTCCATCAACTTAATTTGAGGTGGGTAACTAGCAACCATTTCAAATTTGAGCATGTTTCATCCACTAGATTTTGAATTTTGGCATGAATTTGATGGAGGGGCTTTTGTTCCATTTTAGAGGGGATTTGTTGCCAACCTTCAATGTACAAAGTGGGATTTCTTTGAAGAATCACTCCATCAACTTAATTTGAGGTGGGTAACTAGCAACCATTTCAAATTTGAGCATGTTTCATCCACTAGATTTTGAATTTTGGCATGAATTTTAGATGGACAACGATCGAGGCTGGATGTACAGGCCAGCGGCCAAAAGAGATGTCATATATATCAACGGCGTTGATTCATTTGTGAAGGTTGCGAAGGCTTACATCAACATGAGTGATGGATATGTGTATTGTCCATGCTATGACTGCAAAAACCAGAAACAGTTTCGTAACGTCGAGCAGATCCGGTATCATTTGTTGTCTAGGGGGTTCGTGCCAAACTACAAGATTTGGAATAAGCATGGTGAGGAAGGTGAGAATGAAACCACGCAGCAAACTACCCGAGAGAAGATTAGGGAAACAGTACACCATCAGGCCACACAGGCAGTGGAACTTGAAAATGAGCCAGAACCGGTCGAACAAACATATATGGAAAACATCGGTGAAACCTTCGCCGAGACATTAGCTGCGGATGATGTGGTTGATGGTCTTGACCAGATGATACGTGATGCGGAGCCAGAATGCTTGGATGCAAAGAATCTGAAAAAGCTCGAGCAGATGAGAAAGGATGCAAAGACTCCGTTGTACAGTGGTTGTAGCATGTCGAAACTTGAAGCTGACCTCTTGCTACTGGAGATGAAGGCAACAAATGGTGTGTCAGACACGGGCTTTGACATTTTGCTGAATATTCTGGAGAAGATGCTTCCCAGCCCTAATGGGTTGCCGAAGAACACATACCAGGCAAAGCAAATGATATGTCCGATTGGGCTAGAAGTACAAAAAATACATGCATGCCCAAATGATTGCATCTTATATCGTGGTGACTATAAAGAATTAGATGCATGCCCAGTGTGTGAAGCTTCTAGGTACAAGTCTGTATCAGCTATACATATGACATGTGATCGAAATAAAAGACCACCCGCCAAAGTCGTCTGGTACTTTCCCGTGATTCCTCGATTGAAGCGTTTATTTGCAAACCCAAAGACAGCAAAGCTTATGCGTTGGCATGAAGAAGAGCGTCTGAATGATGGAAAGCTTAGACATCCGGCTGACGGTTCACAGTGGAGGGCTATCAATTATCATTTCAAGAAGAAATTTGCCAGTGAAATAAGGAACGTAAGGTTCGGATTGAGTACTGATGGTATGAATCCTTTCAACATGGTTAGCAGCAAACATAGCACCTGGCCTGTCACTCTTTGCATATACAACCTTCCGCCTTGGCTTTGTATGAAGCGGACGTATATTATGATGCCTTTGCTGATCGAAGGGCCAAAGCAGCCATTAAATGAAATCGATGTGTACCTGGAGCCACTGGTGGATGATCTTGTGACTTTGTGGGATCATGGTGTCAATGTTTGGGATGAGTACAAGAGAGAACACTTCAAGTTGAAAGCATTGTTATTCGTAACAATCACGGACCTCCCCGGCCTTGGTACTGTATCTGGCCAGGCTACAAAGGGCTATAATGGTTGTGTGGTTTGCGTCGACGAG
Organism: Urochloa ruziziensis; assembly: GCA_015476505.1. Classification (NCBI taxonomy): domain Eukaryota; kingdom Viridiplantae; phylum Streptophyta; class Magnoliopsida; order Poales; family Poaceae; genus Urochloa; species Urochloa ruziziensis. Next base: position 59,201,948 of record CM027123.1, on the reverse strand, counting down.
ACCGACGCTAGATGGTTAAATAATAGCAAGAAGATGGTCTACATGGGCCATCGTAGGTTCCTTCGCAGAGATCACCCATATCGGCGGAACAAGAAATCATTTGATGGGACAACCGAGGAGCGCTCGGCTCCGAGTTATCGCGATGGACACGAGATCTTTAAAATAGTCAGCAAACTTGATGTGGTATTTGGAAAGGGAAAAGGAAGTGTACCCGCACCAGCAGGCGCTTTATGGAAAAAGAAGTCTATATTCTTTAGACTTCAATATTGGGAATTCCTTACTATTCGCCACGCACTCGATGGCATGCATCTAACTAAAAATGTGACTGAGAGCACCCTCGGAACATTAATGGCCATGAAAAAAAGGGAAAGGACTCACAGGAAGTCCGTCAAGACCTACAAGAATGGGGTGTCAGGCCTGAACTACATCCTATCATACAGCCTGATGGGAAAAAGAAGCTTCCAGTTGCTTCATGGACAGTGACTAAAGACGAGAAAAAGAAGATCTGTAAATTCTTTCATGAGTTGAAAGTGCCCACCGGATACTCGGCCAACATCAGGAGGCTGGTCAACATACAGGAGTCAAAATTCAACATGAGTTGCATGAAGGCCCACGACTGCCACGTTATCATGACACAACTTCTCCCTGTTGCGTTAAGGGGTGTGCTGCCACCGAAGGTGAGGGATCCCCTCATAAAGTTGTGCTCTTTCTTCAATGCTATATCACACAAAGTCATAGATCCAACAACGCTAGACAAGCTTCAAGAAGACCTGATCCATACTATAAACAGGCTCGAGATGCATTTTCCACCGACATTTTTTGACATGTCAGAGCATCTGCTTATTCACCTTGTTGCTCAGATAAAATCAATTGGTCCAATGTTCCTGCATAACATGTTTCCTTTCGAGAGGTTAAACAGTGTGCTTAGGAAGTATGTTAGAAACAGATTCAGACCGGAGGCTAGCATGGCAAATGGTTGGGAGACTGAGGAGGCAATTGAGTTCTGCACATACTATTTGGATCTGCCAAGAGTCGGTGTGCCTTTATCACGCCACGAGGGAAGGCTGGTTGGGAGGGGGACGATCGGCCGTCATTCGAGCAGGATCGATGACCTTGATGCTTTCACGCAAGCACATTACACTGTTCTACAGCAAGCATCTGTAGTTTCGCCATATATTGAAATGCATATGCGAGAGCTACAGAACCAGAACAGAGCCAAACAACAAAAGTGGATCATGAAAAAACATAGAGAATGCTTTGGTGACTGGTTAAGATTGAAATTAACTGTTGGTACAACTGGTTCTCGTGAGCTAGATTTGTTGGTTATGGGACCATCAAGTACGTTGACAAAGTTTCAAGGATATGACATAAATGCGTACTCATTCTACACAACAAAGCAAGATGAAAAAAGTGTCAACCAGAACAGTGGTGTTCGTATCGATGCTTATGACAACAATCAACACTTGCAGACATACTACGGGACCATTGAAGAGATCTGGGAGCTAGATTACGGGCCCAACTTAAAGATACCTCTTTTCCGGTGCAAGTGGGTGAATCAAGTGGCAGTCTTCGAGGACAAGTATGGTATGACTGTCGTCGATCTTAAGAAGACAGGCTACAGAGACGAACCATTCGTTTGGGCGAAAGATGTAGTGCAAGTCTTCTATGCAAAGGACCTCGCTAATGATGGAAAACACGTTGTTCTTCAAGGAAAAAGGAAGATCGTCGGTGTTGAAGACACAACCGAGGAAGAAGGGAACGACTTCAACGACATGCCTCCTCTCGGGCCTGATGTCGACCTACCTGTGTTTGAAGAGAAAGATGATGAGCCAGCTTACGTCCGACGTGATCATGACGAGGCCGTCATCGTTAGTTGAATAATGCATAGTTATGTAATAATTAGAGTTAATTGCACTACTTTTACCTTATTTTGGTATTAAGAGTTAATTGCACTACTTATACTTTATTTATATATTTAGAGATAATTGCACTACTATTGTTTAAGTATTTAGAGTTAATTGCACTAATTTCCCATGCTTTTTTGTTTTAATTTTATTGTGTGCAAAATATTATAAAATATTTGTAATATTCATCACGGCCGGTTTTTAATAAAAACCGGCTGTGAAAACACTCTTCACAGCCGGTTTTTAATAAAACCAACCGGCTGTGAAGATAGTGTTCACAGCCGGTTCTTAATAAAAACCGGCTGTGAAGAGTGTTTTCACAGCCGGTTTTTAATAAAAACCGGCTGTGATGTGGCACACAGCCCGAGGCAAAACCGCCCAGTACTTATTGCTGGTGTCTGCTCGCAAGCTCACGCCCGAGCTCATTCTCTCGCTCTCTCGCTCTGCTAGCTCTTTGGCTCGCTCTCTGGCTCGTTTGCTCTGCTAGCTCTCTCGCTCGCTCTCTGCTGCCTGCTCGCGAGCACCACCATCGCCCGGTCGACAAACAAAGCTTAGGTATATATATACATCTTCTCTCTTGCGTTTTTTTTCATTTGTATTGTTGTACGTAGTTTTCTTTCGATACGAGTGCAAAGCTCAGGTATTTAAGTTGCTATATCATATATAGAACTATAGCTAAATGTTTTCTTCTGTTAAATAGGAAAATATATAATGCCGAGACAGCGTGCAAGATCAAGTCGTGGTAGACTGTATCCGCCGCACCCAGCTATGTTTTCGGGAGGTCTCACTGCACCACCACCAAACCCTCCAGGACCGGTATTTGAAGGGTTCATTCCGATTGTGCCTGAAATCCGTAGGGATTTGGTAAGACTGGTATAATGTAATTTATTTATGATTAAATTATATGATTATTATGTTATCGTATTGATTCTTAACTAATTTTGAAATCAGGCGATTAATGCACTTGAATGGTTCAAAACTGTAGTAACTAACATAAGTGGCTCTTGTCCTATGGTGATAAGAGAGAGAAGTGGTATAAATCGTGGGAGATATACTGTTTCTCTTTCAATCCAAGCCAGTGCTTTGCGCGACCCAAATCCTAGTGAAAATTTTATTTTCCACGTGCATTCTGGACCCTACCATCAAGAATTTGTTGCCGCACGTGATGCTGTGAGAAAAGCCCTGGTACAAGTGGAAAGTCATACAAGACATTACTTTCCGGACTACAGTTTCTTCAAGCTCAAAGCACTAGAGATGAATGAGACAGACGTGACACAGATGCCTAAAAGGATTTCCCCTGCTTATGAATCGGAATACGTAAGTTAACTCTGATGCATATGTTATTTTTTCCTTAATTTTTTACTAAAATGTCAAATTTAACTCTTAATTTTATATGTTTAACGTATAGGATGACTTGTATAATGGATTCCTGCACACAGAGAATGGTCTGAGAGAAGTGTTGCATCACATCCTACCACAGTTGGGCTACTCATTCATACCGCCACATTCATATCGAGTAAATGGTGGTTTTCAAGCATGTGTAACCTTGACTTCACCAGAAGTGCCTTCGATGACAATATATGGTGAGACATTGGATGCGAATTATAAGGCAAAGGATAGTGCATTAATATATGCACTAGATTATGTGGATCGTTATCTTAATATAAACATTATTGATGTAAACTATTCTACCTATCTCATGAGGGTTTGTGGCGTGCAGGGGTAGCTAGACTACTGTATTATGGTGTTGTAAGGACTTAGTAATGCGTGTTGTGCTATCAGTGTGATATTGTAAGAAAACCGGTTGTGATATTGTGTTATGGTTTTGTAAGAATTTAATAATGTGCGTGATTGTGTAAGACTTGAATTGTGTATGATGTAAGATTTGAATAAAGTGTATGATGTAAGATTTGAAATTAGAGATTCAAATTTTTGCACTACATCAAAACTAGCGACCGTTACTAAAGCAATAGACGTGTCTCGTTATTCCAATGTGTATTTTGCACACACTCAAACATTTTTGAAATTGTTCATACAGTATACATATTTTTAATATGTGATATACACTAAGTTTAGCCTAGTGCAGGAGTCTCAAATTTTTTGAGACTTATTCTATTTTCTATGAATTAAATGATTTTTCGGCTGTTAAAATGGAAAAATATATCACAAACGGTTTTTGTTTAAAACCGTTTGTGATGCCACCATCACAACCGGTTTTAAACAAAAACCGGTTGTGATGTTGAGCATCACAACCGGTTTTAAAACAAAAACCGGTTGTGATGCCACCATCACAACCGGTTTTTCTTTAAAACCGGTTGTGATGCCTATCTGAACATACAGGCCCCCGCGCGCGCCTGCCCGTTCCAATTTTTCACAGTCGCGCTCTCTGCTCGCCGCGTCCACGCTCTGCTCGCCGTCGCCGCTCGCCGCCGTCGACGCTGCCCTCGACGCGCCGCTCCCTCGACGCGCCGCTCCACCCCGACGCGCCGCCCTCGACGCGCCGCTCCACCCCGACGCCCTCGACGCTCCCCCACGCCCCCGGCGCCCCCGCGCTCCACAACGCCCCCGGCGACCCCGCGCTCCACCACGCCCCCGGCGCCCCCGCGCTCCACCACGCCCCCGGCGACCCGCGCTCCACCACGCCCCCGGCGACCGCGACCCCGGTGCCCCCGCGACCCAGGTGAGCTCCGGATCCACCCCCTCCCCCTTGCACTGAAGGTGTTCGATGAAATGCCGACATGTACTTTTGGATGACCAACCATCGACGTCTCGATGATGCCACTAACCAGTCACTTCACTAGTTCGTATCACTTGTTTGGTGCTCATCCATTCAAGTTAATTACTGGTTTAGTCCATGTTTTTTTACTATATGCTATATAGTGCCTACTCATTGTGCTCTCATTGGTCCACATGCTTCCATTTTCATGGTGTTTGTTGGTGATGGCAGAAATTGATCCTTAGGCAATCATGCATGAAATCAAATCCATTTGCTATTATCTTACATTGTTTTTTCTAATAGTGATCAGCGATCTTATCATAAAAGAAAATAACAAATAAAAATCGACAAAACTCCTTAGATGAATAAACTAACGTAGTTATCTTACCTTTTTGCCCTTTTTATCAGTCAAAGATCGAGGCAAATATAAAAGGTTGTCGCTAAGACGGTAACCCATCACTAGACACGTCAGAAAAATAAAATTATCTGTTCTGAGCTATCGATCTGTCTGGATGAACATGGTTTCGTGACAGCTTACACTTTTCGTATTTAAGCATTGACTTAACTAGAACTTGGTTTGGACATCATATCGTATCTTGGTTTGGACAATTTTAATTAAGCTCCTAAAATGGTTAATATATGCAGGGGATAGTTTATAAATCAGAATCTTAGTTTGTATTCACTTTATGTAAGGAAAATGCGTCATTTCACACGGTTGAGAGCCCGTTTTGGGAAACAAGACGCGAATGAAGCGGAGAATGCTGGTGCTCACCAGGATGGCGGAGACGATGGTGCTAACCACGAAGGAAGCCCTTCCGCGTACCTCAACCTAGACTTTGGTGCTGAGGAGGTAGTTCGTTTGCACACACCTTTGCTATAATTAGTTTGGTGACAAATTGATCTCATTAGTTTTGATCTCTGCACGTAGGAGCATGTTGGAAACAGGTCAGAGGTGACCGAAACATCAGAAAAACCTAAGGGCAAGCGAGGCCGAAGCAAGATGCCTCAAGGGCGAACTGTAATAAACGCGGTCGATGCATCCGGAGAGCCAGTAGATCCTATTACGGTCCAGGGGCCTTACAAAATGGCCATCGGAAATATAGTGAGGGACAATGTTCCGATAAAATATCAGAGCTGGAACGGAAAGGAGGATCCGAACCTCACAGTGCCGGACCAGATCAAGGAGTTATGTTGGGAGAAGTTGTTGGAGAGCTTTATCTTCCCAAGTGACTCGGCGCGGGAAATAGCGAAGAAAAAGGTCTTGAAGACAATGGGTGAGAGATTTAAGCAATTTAGGTGTATACTATATAAGCATGTCAAGGCGGGAACCGAGCCAGACTGGGATCAATACCCAAGTCAAAGGGCTTACTGGGCTGACTTTCTTGCATACAAGAGTAGCACTAAGGCCAAAGAAATGAGCCAGCGGAACACTGAAAATGCACTGAGTAACCCCCTCCCTCATAACTTGGGAACTCGTGGGATCGTGCGCAAGTTACCGCAATGGGACGCAGAGTTTCAAGAGATGGAAAAGAATGGTGTCGTGCCCGAGACCGTAGGATGGGAGATGCGTTCTTTGATATTTGCTCTCTCCCATGGGAGTAGTCACGGTCCTGATGGAAAGCTTGTGAGCAAAGATGAACGTGCCAAATATCTGGTGAAACGGATCCAAGAAGTACGTGAGGAGGTTGCCTCAGGTGCTTTTGTTCCAGATAGGGAGAATGACGTGCTGAGCCGAGCCTTGGGAACCAAAGAGCATCCTGGCCGCGTACGAGGAATGGGGCTAGTTCCGTGGGAGCTTGGCTTCGCTGAATATTCTGACTCGTACAGAAGTCGATCAAGGTCGAAAGCACAGCGAGAAGCAGTAGTTGAAGATCTTATGCAGAAAGTTCGTGATGAAATGGATGCTTCTCAAGCAAAGTTGCGTGAGACGATTCGCGAGGAGATTCGTGGAGAGTTGCTTGAGCAAAGCCAGAGCCAGCGTCCTCTTGTTGCAGCTCAAGATGGCTGCGACATTCTCGCTAGCCCAGTTGTGCTGCCTCGAAGCAGTTGCGGGAGTAACGCGCATCCCCCCGTAGAAGACCCCAATAACAGATTCCCGGTGGATGAGATCACTGAACCAAAGGCTTGTAAGTTATATGTGATGTCGGGGTTTATCAAGACCAAGGTGGCCATAGGTCTAGCTCAGCCTACCCGAGAGAAAGAGGTTTTGCATTGTCGAGAACTGCCGACCGGTTTTGCAAGAGTGACACTTGACGCACTTGTGAAGAAGAAATACGGCGTAGTTGAGTTGGAAATTGCAGGGCAGGATGACAAGGTTAAGCTCAAGGATAACCTTGGATGCTTTGTGGCGTGGCGGAAGCGCTACATATCCTTTACTGATTCGGATTCGGAAGGGTCGTCAGACGAGAACACTTTTCCACCAGAGAGGGTACCAAGTCAGCCTAGCCCTCAAATAGATCAGAGTCCGCCTCGGAATGAACCAAGTCCACCTCCAAGGAAAGAAACCCCCCAAGGGAACCAACTCCTCCTCGCAGGCCGGCTACGAGGTCCTTGCTAAGTGCATTCACTGAAAGTCCGGTGAGGACCAGATCATCGCAGAAGCGGCGAGCATCCAACTCAAGCCCGCCTCCGCTAAAAGAGAAGAAAAAAGCGGTGAGTGGAAGCATAACATCCCTCCTCCCTGATAAGGACGAGCCGACGGTAGGCAGACAGGCGGTTGAGCACTTTCACAAGTTGTGCTTGGTTAAGCAAACGGGGAATAACAAACCGCCAAAGACAGACTTTGAGCGAATCACTGCTAAGAAGTCAATGTTGGAATTTAGCAAGCTGAAGCACCAAGATAACCTTGATCAGGAGAAATCAATTAAAGCTCAATTTTGCAAGGAAGGTGGCATGACTGAGGAAGACTTGGACAATATAGCGAAGGAAGATGGTTACCTTGTCACTGCTCCAACAAAATTAGCTTGGACGTTTGAGCACGGGAAAGACCTAGTTTGCCCAGAAGAATTGCCTGGCCTACCGATGAAGATGAGGAATTTGCATGATTGGTACAAACGTCAATCCGGCATTTACTTTGGAGTGAGGTACCCAAAGGAATTCTTTGGCCAAATAATTGAAGGCAGTCCTCGTCACGACAGGTACCTCGAATACAAGTCTCTATTTGAGTTGTACCAGCAAGATGCTCTCGACGTCAACATCCTCTTCCTGTGGTGCTTGTAAGTATTCTCTTCTGATGTACATTCTGTTCACTTCTTTTGCTCAACACAATGCATTTTACAACTATATCTTTTTTAGGATGGAGTCCCACTTGTTAAAAGAGCGTGGGATTAAAGACATAGCCTTCTTGGACCCTGTTGCAGTAAATGAGAAGAATTTTGCAAATGTTGATACCATGCATTATTTGTACAATGCTTTTTGCCTTCTTAAAATGAAGGAAAGCATACTTCTACCGTACAACTTCCTGTAAGTGTGTTCCTAGTTACATTCCATCTCTCCTTTATCTAACCGTTGTTAGTTACGCGGCAAAAATGATCATGTTTCACCCTTTGGTTTACAGCAACCATTATGTTCTCTTGGATATTTGCATTCTTCAAAGTTCCATCAAGGTTTATGACTCAAAAGATAGGCCTCTTGATATGATCGATCCACTCATTCAAGTACTAAACAAGTAAGTATAGACAAATCACTCTTTTGGATCAAAATTGATTGCATCTGCCTAATCACATTCACTCCGAAAATGTCCTGTAGGGCTTTCAAAATGTATTGCAAGAAAAAGGAAAACAAAGGGTTGCATAGACCCTTCGTCACAGATAAATTCATTGTATCATCTACAAAGTGGATTAAAAAGCAGCCGATGGGAAACAATCACTGCGGGTACTATGTCATGCACTACATCCACTGCTACACTGGTGACGACTTTAGCGCTCTAGAGAGACAGGTTTGTGGGGGTTTACCGCTTTATGTGAACCTAACTAGGGTTCGTATCGTCTTTTACTTTCTCAATAGTTTTAGCCATATATGTTAATGCATTTTTGATTCACTAACTCATGTTCTTACTTCACTACTCATGTGCTTGCTTCGCTCTCACTCATGTTGCAGGAAGCCGAGGTTGGTGCGTCCGCGATGATTGCGACCGAGATAATTGCACTTTCAGAACAGCTTGCCGGGTTCATTCTCGAACATGTTATATCCGAAGATGGAGAATACAACATTATGAAGCCGTGAGACTAGATGGAACTTGTAATATATTTGACATGCACTCGTAGTGTAGCGGAACTTGATATGCATCTATTGAACTTGATGTGTATGAACTTAATGTAATAACGTCTAGATGGTTTCGTTGAAATGTTATATTTGGATGCATCGTGCTTTATATGTGGGTTCTGAATATGTGATTGATATTTATGGAATATTTGATATATATGCGAAATATATTTGCTATATGAAAAATTAAAAAAAAAGATCACAGCCGGTTCTAGGCTATGGCGAGCTAACTTTTCTAGATACATGCATGCATCATTTATGAAGGTTATGAGTGTAAGGAAGCCTATTTTAATATTAGGAAGGTTATTACTATTAGTAATTACCCATAGGTGTCCATTCAAATGCAATCTGTTGGCTGGTGCCTAAACACTATAAAGGCAGGGCATGCATCTTAGGAGATTAATGAGGGCTATGCTCACCAAGCGAGCTGATCAGAGTCTCCTGGCTTTCGGCAGAAACTCAGAAACATTGAGAGGGATCTCAACATTATCTTGTCGTTTATCTCCCTCCATAATATTTACCTTATGTCCCTAACATGCTCAATGTTTCTTTCTAGTACAAGAAGATGGTAAATGGTATGACACCTCTCTATTTTGCCGTAAATGCTGCATCGACGAAATGTGTGAAGCTCCTACTTGAGGTATGATAAACTTAAACTTCAACATTTTGACATACTCAGGTTAACAAACTCTATCTTTGTTTCGACGGGATTCTGTTCGTGATCATTCACATCCACATTTGTGGTGTGCTATACCTTTTTAGCCCCACAACTCACTTGTCAGTGTGTCTTTTAACCTTTATTGTTTGGACAGTGACCATCAATTTAGTCGCCACAATATGATGGCAATGAAACAGAAAGAGCAGCCTCTTTTCATTTCTGAAACTGCAGGTACTTGAGTCATCTTGATGACATACAACTTTTTTCAATGATAGGCTGACTCTACTGACAATGGAGATTATATCTTAAACGCTTTAATCGATGCTCCAAGTAATGGTTCAGCTGAGTGCTTGAATTGCATGCTTGGGTTTGGTCCCGATTGGCATCCTCGTAACAATGTAAGATCTATCTATTTGCTACTGTACTTTGAACTTTGATCTTGCATCTGTTGTGGACACTCAGTATTAAATCTCTGTAAGCTATGGGACACTATATTTTGATTAGAAGTCATGCTGACTTTACCATTCAATTTTTCTAGTTGTTCTGTTATCATAGCGGATGAGCTTAATTTCTCCCTCTGCAAAACCCAGCCTACTAAGCCATGTCACACTAGCTCCTGTTTTATATTTTGTGCTAGTGTCTCAACAATTTACTCACGCAATTGTTCTTTTCTGCTTGATGGACATAAATACACATAGTATGAGGTGTCCAAAGTGCTAGTGCCTCAAACTTACAATGTAGCAGTGCCCATGACTTCCGAATGCACTTCCAGGGTGCAAATCTGATCGAGCCAGTAGAATATGCATTATAGGCTAATTTACTTGAGTAAATGCTGGACTTGGTGAGCTTGCAATAGCACTGGTTCTGTATGTTTTGTTCCAGATGGAAAATTTTCCAGGAGTTGCAAGTATTCATCAATATCATGACCAAAAATTCAAATGGTTCTTTGTATATTTGTTAATTAGCATCTTCATATTGGAGTACTTTAGCGAAAGGGCCTCTAGCTGGATTGGTTAGATGGTCTGAATAGCACTCCTCAGGTCCTGGGTTCGACTCCCCGTGGGAGCGAATTTTAGGCTGGGGTTAAAAAAATCCCCTCGTCTGTCACCACGCCAAAGCACGTCCCAGGTCGTAACTGTGGTTGGTTTGGGCCACTCCTACATGGGTAGCTGCAGCGGTCGCTAGCCCAGTGGTTGTCTCACAAAGGGTTACGGACCCCTGTGTAAGGGTGGGACAGAGGTTCGGGGGTTTTCTCGGTCTGCGTGAGAAGGTCTTCTCTTAGCAAAAAATGCCCGGGGGCTGTCTTACCCCCCGCAGGTCGAGTTTTTTTTTTATATTGGAGTACTTTATCATGTAATTGTTATATGATGTGGCCAACTCCACTCATTAGTTGCCTGCTATTTTTCCAAGTTCTGAAATCTCTGTTACCACCTTCATTCAGCCATAAAAGGCATGATTTCCACTTTCAGAACTAGGGAAAATGCAGGTTTAACGTCTAAATAGTTGCTTTAGAATTTCTATGTATTCCATGCATCAAAATTGAAAACACTGTTCATTTGATATGCTTGAACCTTTATGATTCAGGAGGATCCTGTGGATCAAAAGAGAATTGCAGAGTTGAAGGCACAAGGGAGTAAGGCAGTCGCGAGAAAAGATTTCCTTTCTGCAGCAGAATTCTACAGTATGGTAATATTATAGCACCATATTTCTCAATGTCTATCTTTCCAGCCTCTATTGCTATGACCAAAAGTCCATGACGTTGTAAACACCACCGGAAGGAAGGCCAGGTGGAGTCAGCATCTAGGGATGAGACTTGATCATAATAGGAGGAATGAACATAGAAATGGAAACTAAATTGATTCATGCTTACCTTTAGACTGATGCATACGCCTAATAAGGAAGAGAACTAAATCTACACCTGATAAACCATATCCAGAAGATAACGATATCTAACTTCATGAAAAAATGACTTGGTTATGTACCCAACTACTGCAGAAGAGTCTAAACTCATTGATCATTCTTGGAGCTTGGATGCTACGGAAGCATTGAAATAACTTCTTTTCAAAAGCGTATTGCCATGTGTACGAGGTGTGCTGCAATTAGCCAAAGAGGAAGCACATCTAGGTGTGTTGGCTGGTGCTGGAAGCCAGCTAGACATAGTCTAGTGGTTGCGTGCAATGATGGGGTGCATGTATAGTACTACAAAGGAGTGCATCTACATCTCTAGAGGATATTCTCCTCAATGTAATGATGTGTAGCTCTCTTTTTGAGAAAAATTATGGGGTGCATCTACATCTTGCCAGAGGGATATTCTGTTAAGGAGAACATTTGCTTCGTGATGACAAAAAGAACTCTTCTTACCTCAATTAGCAGAGAAATGCCAAGATAAAGTGTTACCACAGTGTTTACCTTGAAGACTAGTGCAATCATCTGAGATGCGTTCACGATTTTTGATGTTGCTCTTATGTCATAAGTACTGTACAACTGTTCGGATGTAATATAGTTACTTTTCATTGAACTGATAGGAAATGCAACTTAAATTAAATATTCTCAAGGAAAAGTAGGAAATGATACTGCCATGGGCTGTCGGCTGGGCCAATCAGGTCTATTAGGCTGGGTCCATTAGGGTTAGGTTTAGAGATAAGATTAGATCTGATGAGGACATGACACTCTTGCATACAATCCTTCGTTGCAAAAATAAGGTGAACTCGTTCCTATGTATTCTTTTTAGTTATTCTGAGAATAGATTACTACCTAAAGATATTATTATAATTAGGAACCATGGAGGGGACGAAGAAATACATAAACATTGGCATGGAGGTAAAGAGGGCCAGCAAGGGGCGTGCAAGTCAAGTTGGAGGCCCAAATCAAACCTTTTTGTTTCTAGTTATTCACACAGTGCATTGATTCCTACAAAACTTTTTTGAATTTCAGCTGGGGCAATTAAACATTGTATATAGACGCTTATATATTCAACAATAATGTGAACACTTATTTTCAGCATTTGCAAATCTTCTAACTGTTGTTTTTAACTTTGTTGGATGTAGGCAATGGAGCTTGACCCCGATGATGCAACATTGTTTTCAAATAGGAGCCTATGCTGGCTTCACATAGGTGAAGGAGGCAAGCCTTTGCTCAGTTTGCTGGATGCTTATGAATGCAAAAGGAAGCGGCCTGACTGGCCAAAGGCTTGTTACCGCCAGAGCAAAGCCTTAATGTTATTGAAGGTTGGATAGAAGACACACTTTTCTTGTCCTTTCTTTTATTGCCCTGCCAATTGTTTCTAATCATTTAGTTGGTCCTGCATCATCAGGAATACAAGGGTGCCTGTGATGCACTTATGGATGGATTGAAGTTGGACCCCTGGAATGCTGAAATCGAGGATGAGTTGCGGTAACCAATCTGGTCCTTCACAGTTTCATTATGTTGGATATGATCCGAATTATAACGTGTGTCTTGTGGGGACGCCTGGAGGGCCCACGGTTCGGGTTGTATGTTTAGCGGATTTGTTTCCGTATTTGACTGCAGTCAGTTTAGTCCACCCATATCTACATCTTGTAAGCCGCAAGGGATGAGAAGACGACTCATTGTATTCCCTGCGTTGTAACTCTCTCATTATAGTGAAGATCGCCGGTTGGCGCCCGTGGTTTTTTTCCCGCAAGGGTTTTCCACGTTAAATCTGTGTCTCGTGTTCGATCTTGTTTACGCATTATTTGCTAACAAGTGGTATCAGAGCTTGGCACGAGATTGTGAAAAAAAAATTAGGGTTTCATCTGTTCGCTGCGCCGCCGGTCCGCTCTGGAGATTTTCCTCTGCGCGCGCGTTATCTACCGGCGTGTTGCTGTCTCATCGTTGTCTCCGACGTCTGAGGCGGATTCCCGGAAGGAATCGTTTTTCTGATTCGTTGGTGCTGTCATCGAGTACGCGGACGTGTCCGAGTCGAAGTCGCCGGCTCCGGTTCCATCTACTACAAATTTGCCTTGTTCTCCGTTCCCTGCAGCACCCTTCTGCAGCGATCGTCAGACGCAGCACTTGAAAGAAAATTCTCCGCTGCTGCTGCTGCACGACGTAGCAAATCTCCCTGCTGCACGTGGACCAAGGCGATCGCTGCTGTGCGCTGGTCAGGATCAGGATCGTGAGCTGTTTGCAACTTGGTGGAGATTTGCTACGTGCACACGAGAAGGCTACCAGGAGGGGATTTTTTTTTCAGTTTCGGCTAATCGTACACAGCAAGTGTACACGAGGCTGCAGGTTTTGTTTTAGGGTTTCACAATATACCTAGATTATTTACTGCAGATTATTTTTCTCTGGTTATTTCTTCTCAATGGCTTCTATGAAGTATGATATTCCGCTGCTGGATCGAGATACAAGGTTCGCTCTATGGCAAGTCAAGATGCGAGCTGTTTTAGCGCAAGCTGATTTAGATGATGCGCTTGAGAAATTCGGGAACAAGGATTCAAAGACTTGGACCGATGATGAGAGGAGAAAAGATCGTAAGGCCTTGTCTCATATTCATCTTCATCTCTCAAATAATATTTTGCAAGAGGTTTTGCAGGAGAAAACTGCAGCTGCTCTATGGCTCAAATTGGAGTCGATTTGCATGTCAAAAGATTTGACAAGCAAGATGCATATGAAGATGAAGTTATATACGCACAAGTTGCAAGAAGGTGGCTCTGTCCTTAACCATCTTTCGGTCTTTAAGGAGATCGTTGCTGACTTACAGTCTATGGAGGTAGTTTATGATGATGAAGATTTGGGTCTTATTCTCTTGTGCTCACTGCCTAGTTCTTTTGCAAACTTCAGAGATACTATTTTATATAGTCGTGATTCTCTAACCATCCATGATGTTTATGAGGCATTGCAAGCCAAAGAGAAGATGAAACTGATGGTGTCTTCTGAAGGTTCCGCTTCCACTGGAGAAGCTTTGTCTGTTCGTGGCAGGACACAAAAGAATTCTAATAATGGTTATAGAGGCAAGAGCTCGAATGGCTACAGGGGCCGTTCAAAGTCTAGAGGCAAGGATGACAAATTCTGCAAGTATTGCAAGAAAGACACTCATTTTATTTCTGAGTGTTATAAATTGAAGAACAAGGAAAAGAGAACTGGCACATACAGACCGAAAGGTAAATCTGATGATGAAGGTAATGCTTCTGTTGCTGCCACCAATGTTAATTCAGATGGTGGAGATGTTCTTGTTGCTTTTGCTGGATGTGCAAATAGTGGTGATGAATGGATTCTTGATTCCGCTGCTTCCTTTCATATGTGCATTAATAGAGATTGGTTCATCACTTATGATTCTGTCCAAGGTGGTTCTGTTCGTATGGGTGATGATAGATCACATCACATTATAGGCATTGGATCTGTTCAGATTAAGATGCATGATGGTATTATCAGAACTTTGACAAATGTGAGACACATTCCAACTATGAGCAAGAATTTAATCTCTTTGAGTACTCTTGATGGCAAAGGGTACAAGTACTCCGGTGGAGATGGAGTTTTGAAAGTGTCAAAAGGTTCTCTTATTGTGATGAAAGGTGATTTGAAATCTGCCAATTTGTACCGTCTTCGTGGTACTACAATTACAGGTGATGCCGCTGTAATTTCTAATTCATTATCTACTTCTGATGCTACTAATCTTTGGCATATGCGTCTTGGGCATATGAGTGAGCTTGGCTTGGCAGTGTTAAGTAAGAGAGGTCTTCTCGATGGGCATAGCATCAGCAAGTTGAATTTCTGTGAGCATTGTGTGTTTGGCAAACACAAAAGGGTGAAATTTAATACCTCTACTCATTCAAGTAAAGGTATGCTTGATTATGTGCATTCTGATTTATGGGGACCATCTCGCAAGCCTTCTCTTGGTGGTGCTCGTTATATGTTGACCATTATTGATGATTATTCTAGAAAGGTATGGCCTTATTTCTTAAAAGATAAATCAGAAGCATTTTCAGCATTTAAAGAGTGGAAGACTATGGTTGAAAACCAAACTGAAAAGAAGGTTAAAAAGCTTCGTACTGATAATGGTATGGAATTCTGTTCACACGAATTTAAAGCATATTGCAAAGCTGAAGGCATTGTTAGGCATTACACCGTTCCTTATACACCTCAACAGAATGGTGTAGCCGAGCATATGAACAGGACTATCATCTCTAAGGCTCGTTGCATGTTGTCTAATTCTGGCTTGAATAGACGTTTTTGGGCTGAAGCTGCTTCCACTGCTTGCTATCTTGTTAATCGTTCACCCAGCATTTCTATTGATAAGAAAACTCCAATTGAGGTATGGTCTGGTTCTCCTGCTGATTATTCGCAATTGAGAGTTTTTGGCTGTACTGCTTATGCTCATGTTGATAATGGTAAATTAGAGCCTAGAGCTATTAAGTGCATCTTTCTTGGTTATCAACCTGGTGTTAAAGGTTATAAATTGTGGAATCCACAAACTCAGAAGGTTGTGATTAGCAGGAATGTTATCTTTAATGAATCTGTTATGTTGCCTGACAACCTATCTACTAGTGCTCCTGTTCAGCAGAAAACAAGTGTGCAGGTGGAGCATTTTATTGATTCTGATCATACATCAGAAAATGATAGTGTTGCTGTACAAGAAGCACCTATTGATGATAATTTACCAATTGTTGATGATTCTTCTGTTGTTGAGCATTCTTCTCCAGTTGCGCAGCCTCCACAACATTCTATTGCAGCTGATAAGCCCAAAAGGGTTTCTAAGCCAAGAAAAAGATTAATTGAAGAATGCAATATTGCTTATGCTTTAAGCGTTGCAGAAGAGATTGAAGGTGCAGAACCTTCTAATTATTTTGAGGCTATTACTTCTGCTGATTCTAACAATTGGATGACCGCTATGCAAGATGAGATGGAGTCGCTTGAAAAGAATGGTACTTGGGATTTAGTAAAATTGCCCAAGAATAAAAAGCCTGTTCGTTGCAAATGGATTTTCAAAATGAAGGAGGGTATTTCTCCGGTTGAGCCAGCAAGGTATAAGGCAAGGTTGGTTGCTAAAGGCTATAGCCAAATTCCAGGTATTGATTTTAATGATGTCTTTTCCCCAGTTGTGAAGCATAGTTCTATTCGCACTCTTTTGAGTATTGTTGCTATGCATGATTATGAGCTTGAGCAGTTAGATGTTAAAACTGCGTTCTTACATGGGGAGTTAGAAGAGGACATTTATATGGACCAACCTGAAGGTTTTATTGTTCCTGGAAAAGAAAACCTTGTGTGTAGATTAAAGAAATCTCTTTATGGCTTGAAACAATCTCCTAGGCAATGGTATAAGAGATTTGATTCGTTTATGCTCTCTCATGGTTTTAAGCGGTCTGATTATGATAGCTGTGTCTATTTAAAGACAGTTAATGGTTCAGCTATTTATTTGCTTCTTTACGTTGATGATATGTTGATTGCTGCTAAATATAAATCAGAAATAGTGAAATTGAAGGCACAATTGAGTAAAGCATTTGAGATGAAGGACTTGGGTGCAGCTAAGAAAATTCTTGGTATGGAAATTATCAGAGATAGAAAATCTGGTATGTTATACCTCTCTCAGCGAGGTTATATTGAAAAGGTTCTTTGTCGTTTTAATATGCATGATGCAAAACCAGTGAGTACTCCATTAGCTGCACATTTCAAATTATCCTCTGATTTATGTCCAGTGTCAGATGAAGAAATCGAATACATGTCTAAAGTCCCATATTCGAGTGGAGTTGGTTCACTTATGTATGCCATGGTTTGTTCTCGTCCTGATTTATCTCATGCATTGAGTGTTGTCAGTAGATACATGGCCAATCCTGGCAAAGAGCATTGGAGAGCTGTTCAGTGGATTTTCAGATATCTTCGAGGTACTTCTAGTGCTTGTTTGCAGTTTGGGAAATCTAGAGATGGACTCGTTGGTTATGTTGATTCTGATTTTGCTGGTGATTTGGATAAGAGGAGGTCTCTCACAGGTTATGTTTTCACCATTGGTGGTTGTGCTGTTAGTTGGAAAGCAAGTTTGCAGGCTACTGTTGCTTTGTCCACTACTGAAGCTGAGTATATGGCTGTTTCTGATTCTTGTAAGGAAGCTATTTGGTTGAGAGGTTTATACTCTGAACTTTGCGGGGTTTCTTCTTGCACTACTATACATTGTGATAGCCAAAGTGCTATTTGTCTCACTAAAGATCAGATGTTTCATGAAAGAACAAAGCACATTGCTGTGAGATATCATTTTATTCGAGACGTTATTGCTCAAGGTGAAGTTAAGGTATGCAAGATAAGTACTCATGACAATCCCGCTGATATGATGACTAAGCCTGTTCCTACAGCTAAGTTTGAGCTATGCTCACGCTTAGTTGGTATTAAAGTTTGAAGTCCTAGTGACTTTCGGCGTCGGTGATCAATTATTATTGAAGTGAGTTCATTGTTGATACTTCATTTGCTACAAGATGGAATTCGTCTCAAGGTGGAGTTTGTTGGATATGATCCGAATTATAACGTGTGTCTTGTGGGGACGCCTGGAGGGCCCACGGTTCGGGTTGTATGTTTAGCGGATTTGTTTCCGTATTTGACTGCAGTCAGTTTAGTCCACCCATATCTACATCTTGTAAGCCGCAAGGGATGAGAAGACGACTCATTGTATTCCCTGCGTTGTAACTCTCTCATTATAGTGAAGATCGCCGGTTGGCGCCCGTGGTTTTTTTCCCGCAAGGGTTTTCCACGTTAAATCTGTGTCTCGTGTTCGATCTTGTTTACGCATTATTTGCTAACACATTACACCCCAAAAATTAATGATTTCTTAAAAACTTTCATTTTTAGGTTAGGCAGGATTTTTTTATCAACAATACTTGGGAGAGCTACCTTGCATTAAGAAGAAACAAACAGTTCGTTACAACATGAGGCAATAATGCGCTCGCATCACAGCATTCTCATGCCAACTTGTAATCCATGCTTATTACTAAAAGGGCAGCATTTTCACCATGCTTGCTGCCTTCATCCACCCTGTGCACTTGAGGACTTTAGAGATTTTGAAAAGTATGTGTAGCATCTCACGGTGATGTACATGGTTGTGCATTATTGGTAAAAACTTCTAGGAACAACTCTTATAGGTCCAAACGTGCAGGAAAGCTATTCAATCCTTGAAGTTGTCTGCAACCACCAAGGTTATGTGACCCACTTGGGTTTTGCTGAAGATGGCTCGAAACACGTGCACATTTTGTGGGAAAGGCAGGAAGCTACGTACATGATTTGGTGCCCTACTTTTGTAAGTTAAACTAGTTGGTGCTGAAGAATTTTGAATTCTCGATGCCCCTTCTGAGCAGTGTTATGGACTTATGGTGTAATCCTGGAACTGTAAACTGTTCGTGACCAAAGTTTGCATGAATAGTGACACTCTTCTAATCATTGCTTGTATGTTCACCCATTCTGGGCGCCTTCGCACGTCGCATGTAATGTGTAATACAACGGTTATGGGCCATGGAAGGCGATCTGGCCCTAGTGTTTTGAGCTGACTGCACGTCGTGCACGATGTTGGTCTAGCTGTGGTTTGGTTGGATTCGGGGCATGGACATTGCATGATTTGGTTTATTTAAGAGTTGCAGCTGATGGCATGGCTAGTTGCAGGAGTGTTAGTCAATTGTCAATATATAGTTGTCTTTGAGAATGAGGCATCCGCGGACGACATAAACAACGGCCATTTTTGGCCCCGGTGCTAATGGAGTATTAGCACCGGGTCCAACGGCTAGCAGCCGCGCGCAGGCGCGCGCGGCGCGCGTGGGGGGGGGGGGACCTTTAGCACCGGTTGCATCCAGCAACCGGTGCTAAATCCACCCCTTTAGCACCGGTTGCAGGCAACATTTAGCACCGGTTCTAGCTATGAACCGGTGCTAAATCCCCGATGTTAGCACCGGTTGCAGCCAGCAACCGTTGCTGATTATCTACCTATATATTCCCTCCTTCCTCCCCACGCCCGAGCCAGCATGAACACTCCGAGCTGTGTTCATGGTGTGCTCGGGTTGAGGGGAGATTTTGCCAAAAAAATTTTCAAAAATTGTGAAGCTTTCCTTCTTTTGAAGCATTCTACGAGGTACACAATTTCATCCTCTCATGTTCTTGTTTAGTTTCTATTGTTATTATACTTTATAAATATGAAATTTGTAAAGAAAAAAGAGAAGAGAGAGAAAGGGTTATATATGTGTGTTCATAGTGTTTTAAATTTAATGTTAGGTATGTATTGGAGAAATTTTGTTAGAAATCTTTTTTGAGTATGCTTTTTAGTATTTTATTTATAAATGAAATATAATGATTTTTAAAAATGTGTTATGTAATTTTTTATATTAATTGGAGATATGTGAAATTGGTTAGTTTATTTTGACAGAAGTTCGTATGTTGTAATGAGTATTTTTCCAATAACATTTATTGTTTTTTGAGAAATAAAAGCCTTGTGGATATATCGATATGACTACTGCTGGAGGAAGTGGGACCGGTGATAGTGATCGTGGTTCGTCTCGCGGGAAGGGCAAAACTACAGTACCACCTCATGATAAGTCGAAAAAACCAGGACCTTGGGTGAAAGCACAACTTAAATTTTTGATTAAAACACAAGAAGAATGTGTTGCAAGGGGTGAGGAACCTGGTTTTGATCTTCAAGATCTGTTGCGGCGCTACGGTCCAGCTCCACCATCTTCTGCACCAGGAAAAAATATATCAGAGCATCCTACTTTCCCACCGAAGGATGGTTAAAGATATAGGTCATGTTGCATGTTGGATGTGGAGAAATTTATGTACGACATCTTGAATAAGTTATGAACATTGGTCGTGTTTCATTATGACTTTGAGAAATACAATTTTATTTTCAATTAGATCACTTTGTAATGTATGAATAAATTATGAACCTTGGTCGTGTTGGATATTTCGAAATAAGTTATGAACATTGGTCGTGTTTCATTATGACTTTGAGAAATACAATTTTATTTTCAATTAGATCACTTTGTAATGTATGAATAAGTTATGAACATTGGTCGTGTTTCATTATGACTTTGAGAAATACAATTTTATTTTCAATTAGATCACTTTGTAATGTATGAATAAATTATGAACCTTGGTCACTTTGAAATGTGTATGAATTAATTAGATCACTTTGCTAAATGTAGATGAATAGGCAATGGATGCACTTGGCGGACCGACGCAGTCAGGAGTGGGTTGATGGCATGCATGCTTTTCTCGATGTGGCGGAGGACAACAAGTCGCCGTCAGGTGACATGTTTTGTCCGTGTGGGCAATGTAAAAATCAGAAATCGTACAAATCAAGAGGGGTTCTTCACTTCCATCTGATGACCCATGGTTTCATGCAAAACTATGCGGTTTGGTCGAAACACGGTGAAAGAGGAGTCATAATGGATGACAATGAAGAAGAGGAGGATGATAACGACATTCAATATGGTGCCTTTGCGGATGTTGCAATGGATTATGCAGATCAGGATGGTGCTGACCAGGAAGATGTTGCTCCACAGAATGACCCTAATGATGCACTTGGTCAAATGTTACGTGATGCCGAGCAAGGCTGCGACAATGACAAGGAAAGGAAAAAGATAGATCGTATGTTACAGGACCACAGAACTGATTTGTACCCAAATTGCAAAGAGGGCTGAAAAGGTTGGGTATCACGCTTGATTTTTTGCAGTGGAAGGCATGTAATGGTGTTACTGACAAGGGTTTTGAGGAATTATTGAAACTCGTGAAGAAGATTCTTCCCGAGGGTGACGAATTGCCATCAACAACGTGGGAAGCAAAACGTGTTGTTTGCCCTCTTGGTTTAGAGGTGCAGAAGATACATGCGTGTCCTAATGACTGTATCCTATATCGTGGTGCTGAATACGAAAATTTGGATTGTTGTCCGGTTTGCAAATGCACACGCTACAAGATCAGGCGAGATGACCCTGGTGAGGTTGATGGGGAGACTATTAAGAACAAGATTCCTGCGAAGCTGGTGTGGTATTTTCCTTTAATACCACGTCTGAAGCGTTTGTTCAGGAACAAAAGGCATGCCAAGTTGATGCGATGGCACAAGGAAGAACGTAAAAACGATGGTATGTTGAGGCACCCCGCCGATGGATCCCAGTGGAGAAACATTGACCGAGCATGCCCAACGTTCGATGCTGATGCAAGAAATTTAAGACTTGGTTTAAGTACTGATGGCATGAATCCATTTGGTGAAATGAGCAGTAGTCATAGCACTTGGCCTGTGACTGTATGTATCTATAACTTACCTCCTTGGCTATGCATGAAGCGAAAGTTCATTATGATGCCGGTGCTTATCCAAGGTCCAAAGCAACCTGGCAACGACATCGATGTTTATCTAAGACCATTGCTTGATGAACTTAAACAACTGTGGAAGGAAGAAGGTGTTACTATGTGGGATGAGTACAAACAGGAAAGTTTTAACCTTAGGGCACTACTTTTCATCAACATCAATGATTGGCATGCACTAAGTAACCTGTCCGGACAAACAAACAAAGGATATAAAGCATGCACACATTGCTTAGATGATACTGAAAGCATCTATTTGAAGCATTGTAGAAAGGTTGTTTACATGGGTCATCGTCGATTTCTTCCTTCGAAGCACGAACTACGAAAGAAATGTCCACACTTTGGTGGGGATGCGGAGCACCGTACAAAGCCGATACACCGCAATGGACAAGATGTATTTGATATGGTGAAAAATGTAGAAGTAATATTTGGAAAGGGAGATGGAAGCCAACCTGTCAAGGCAGGTGAGGATGGGCGTGCCGCGATGTGGAAGAAAAAGTCTCTCTTTTGGGAGCTTCCTTATTGGAAATTGTTAGAGGTCCGCAACGCAATTGATGTGATGCATCTGACGAAGAATCTTTGTGTGAACTTGATCAGCTTCCTTGGTACTTATGGGAAGCCAAGAGATACACTGGAAGCACGACAGGAACTTAAACGTTTGAATCTACGGAATGATCTACATCCAGAAAACAGATACAAAGGACGCAAGTACCTGCGTCCCGCTAGCTTCACTCTCTGCAAAGAGGAGAAGGCAAGTATGTTTGAATGCTTGAACAGTATCAAGGTCCCGTCAGGCTATTCCTTCAATATTAAAGGAATAATTAACATGAAAGATAAAAAGTTCTTAAACCTCAAGTCTCACGACTGTCATGTGTTGATGACCCAACTGCTTCCCGTCATACTGAGGGGTGTGCTACCAGTTAATGTGCGGAAAGCGATTGTGAAGCTATGTGCATTTCTTAATGCGATTTCTCAGAAGGTGATCAATCCTGAAGATTTGGATAGGCTACAGAACGACGTGGTCCAATGTCTTGTCAGCTTTGAGATGATATTTCCACGATCATTCTTCAATATTATGACACATCTATTGGTTCACGTCGTCAAAGAGATTCGTATACTGGGCCCGGTATTTCTTCATAACATGTCCTTTTGAGAGATACTTTGCTGTTCTGAAGAAGTATGTACGTAGTCGTGCTCGTCCAGAAGGATGAATTGCTAAGGGATACGAAACAGAGGAGGTGATTGAATTCTGTGTTGACTTTATCGAAGACCTCAAGCCGATTGGGTTGCCTGAATCACATCACGAGGGGAGACTTGGTGGAAAGGGCACACTAGGAAGAAAGACGATGGTAATCAGAGACATGCTGACATTTCGTAAAGCACATCTCACAATTCTGCAGCAGTCAGCCTTAGTTGCTCCATACATCGAGAAGCACATGAAGATTCTGTATGAAGAAAATCCAGGAAAGACTGCGACATTTATTCAACGTCAACACAATAGTAGTTTCGCAGATTGGTTGCGAGAACATCTGATGGCTGTTGTGGGTATTGATGCGCAACTAGCCTTTCTAGCTAGGCGTCCATCGACCACGATCTTAAAATTTCAAGGCTACGACATAAATGGGTATACATTTTATACAAGAGCCCAAGACAAGAAGAGCACCAACCAAAATAGTGGTGTCTGGATCGATGCGACCGACAGCAATGGCAATAAGAACTCATACTATGGTGTCATAGAGGAGATATGGGAACTGGAATATGGTCCTTTAAAGATCCCACTATTTAAGTGTCAATGGGTGAAACTGACTGCAGGAGGAGTTACAACTGATGAGTATGGGATGACTATAGTGGACCTAAACAAGTTGGGTTTCTAGACGAACCGTTCGTCCTAGCCAAAGATGTGACACAAGTTTTTTATATAAAAGACATGGCTAGCAAGCCAAAGAAAGGGACGAGCAAGCAATCGGACCCATCAAAAGACGAGCCAAAGTGTCATATAGTTCTTCCTGGAAAAAGAAAAATCGTAGGAGTTGAGGATAAGACAGATGAAGATTATGATATGCTCGACGGTCGACCTCCATTCTCGGTGGCTGCTGACCCAACCGTCCTGTTAGCAGCAGAGGAGACACCCTATCTACGTCGCGATCACAATCAAGGGACATTTGTTAGGAGAAAGTTTGTTAGCGTTCAAGTAAACAATGATGCTGTATAAGTTAATTGCACTACGATGAAAACTGTAATATTTTAACTTTTTTTCTCTTTCATTTCATATATAACAAATATATTAATTTTTTATATATTAATTGCACTATGACGTGGCTAATAATGTTTTAGTTATAATCTAAATAAATAAGACTAACTACAATCTAAATAAATAAGACCAAGTATAACCTAAATATATAAGACTAAGTATAAATTAAATAAATAAGACTAAACATTTAGATGTAATATTATTTTAACTTTTTTTCTCTTTCATTTCATATATAACAAATATATTAATTTTTTATATATTAATTGCACTATGACGTGGCTAATAATGTTTTAGTTATAATCTAAATAAATAAGACTAACTACAATCTAAATAAATAAGACCAAGTATAACCTAAATATATAAGACTAAGTATAAATTAAATAAGTAAGACTAAACATTTAGATGTAATATTATTTTAACTTTTTTCTCTTTCATTTCATATATAACAAATATATTAATTTTTTATACATTAATTGCACTATGACATGGCTAATAATGTTTTAGTTATAATCTAAATAAATAAGACTAACTACAATCTAAATAAATAAGACCAAGTATAACCTAAATATATAAGACTAAGTATAAATTAAATAAGTAAGACTAAACATTTAGATGTAATATTATTTTAACTTTTTTTTCTCTTTCATTTCATATATAACAAATATATTAATTTTTTATATATTAATTGCACTATGACGTGGCTAATAATGTTTTAGTTATAATCTAAATAAATAAGACTAACTACAATCTAAATAAATAAGACCAAGTATAACCTAAATATATAAGACTAAGTTTAAATTAAATAAATAAGACTAAACATTTAGATGTAATATTATTTTAACTTTTTTTCCTCTTTCATTTCATATATAACAAATATATTAAATAACACTAACTACAACCAAAATAAATAAGACCAAGTATAAATTAAATAAATAAGAATAAACATTTACATGTAATATTATTTAGCACCGGGTATTTGCAAAACCCGGTGCTAAATATAAAATTGCGCCAAAAAACTGGCGCCAAACGGAACTGGGGCACCTTTAGCACCGGGACCCGGTGCTAAAGGTCCCCAATTTCGTTTGGCGCCCTGGCGGCTGACCTTTAGCACCGGGCCTTGGCTGCGCCCGGTGCTAATCTTAAACCTTTAGCACCGGGTCTTGGCTGCGCCCGGTGCTAAAGGATCTTTAGCATTAGCACCGGGCGCAGCCAAGACCCGGTGCTAAAGGTCCGCCCTATATATAGAACACTTAGAAATTTTCGCGTCTTCGTCTTCTCCACTCCCCAGTTCGTCTCCCCGCCGCCGTCGTCTCCAAGCGCCGCCGCGCCGTCGTCCCCAAGCGCCACCGCGCCGCCGCCGTCTCCACCCCCGGCGCCGCCCCTCCACCGTTGCCGCCGCCGTTTCCAACCCCGGCGCCGCCCCTCCACCGTTGCCGCCGCCGTTTTCAACCCCCGCGCCGCCCCTCCACCGACGCCCGCGGCCTCGACCCCGACGACACGCGCGCCCCCGCTCGCGCGCCGTCGCCGGACGCGCCGCCGCCCCCGACGCGCCCGGGCCGCCGCCCGCGCGCCGTTTGGCCGCCCCGGACGCTCTGCCGCCCTTCATCAGCAGCCGCCGCCGCCGTCCCGCGGCCTCCCGCCGTCGCTGGCCGCGCCGCCTCGGCCCGCCCCGCGCCGTACGTCGTCGCTGGCCGCCGCCCCACCGTCGCGCCGCCAGCGCGCCGTTGCCGCCTAACTCGACGCCCGTCGCCCTCCACGCGCGTACCGGCCGACGAACGCGAGCTCGTCTCAAGCGATCCGCGAGCTCGATCGGCTAAAGCGATCCGCGTCCGCGAGCGGTTGTTCGTCTGAAGCCGGCCGAGTGCGACCCTACGACTGCCGAGAACCGCCGCCGACCGCCGCGCGAACACGAGCTCGTTTGAAGCCGACCACACGTAAGCCCTTTCCGACGTGCATGGAGAACCCGACAGCTGCATGTGTATTAATTTTATAGTTAGTGTAAATGATTAGGGTTAACGTTAAATTTACTAGAATTTATTTATTTGACTTAGAATTATTTCTTTAACGTACAGTGATTATTTATTTGGCATAGAATATTTATTTAACGTACAATAATTATTTATTTTGACGTAGAATATTTCTTTTGCGTACAATACCTATTTATTTGACGTAAATATTTATTTAACATACAATAATTATTTATTTGACGTAGAATATTTATTTAACATACAATAATTATTTATTTGACGTAGAATATTTTTTTGCGTACAATACTTATTTATTTGACGTAAATATTTATTTAACATACAATAATTATTTATTTGATGTAGAAAATTTATTTAACATACAATAATTATTTATTTGACGTAGAATATTTCTTTTGCGTACAATACTTATTTATTTGACGTAACTATTTATTTAACATACAATAATTATTTATTTGACGTAGAATATTTATTTAACATACAATAATTATTTATTTGACGTAAATATATTTCTATAGCGTACAATACTTATAAGTATTTATTTGACTAGAATATTTTCTTTAACGTTCAATAATTATTTATTTAACATAGAATATTTATTTTTGAAGATGACGATCCACGAGGAGGATAATGAAGAATTCTTAGCAGCTCAGTTTCATTTGGGTGTTTATGATCGGCCACCGAGCATGGAAGAAATAATGCAAGGTATTTCTGGTGGCGATAATTTGGACCAGGTGCAACCTAATGTGGGTCAACGTAATAGCGATGAGCCCACGTCTAGTCAGGTGCTAATATTTCTCATAAACATTATATACATTATCTTAACATAATGTTGTGACTAATTTATACGTCTAATTATTCTAGCCATCTACGGCGACAACTGCCGCTACGAAACGCCCTGGAAAAAGAAGTACAACTAAGAGGCTGAAGGAGGTCAAATTGCACATCACCAAAGTGGAGGATGATGGCGAGCCAACTGAGCCCAAAGAAATTGCCAGAAAATATGTCTCTCAATGTGGGGTTATTGTTCGTGAACGCGTTCCCATTAGCATCAGGAAATGGAGATCTACGGACCCCAATGAACCGTATGTTCTGGCTAATACAGAGAAAGAAATGATATGGACTGATGTGAAAGAAATATTCGGATTTCCTTCAGATCTTGAAGAGAAATTGAAGGATTGGACGCTGAAAAAGATGGCAAGTCAATTTCAAAACTATAAGACAAAATTGTGGAAGAAATATCTCAAAACAGAAGAAATTCCGGATTTTGACAATCACCCTACCATAAGACCTCATCATTGGGACGCGTTCGTGGAGTACAAACAGTCCACAGAAGGATCTGAGATATCCGCAAGGAACATCGACAATGCGGAAAAAAAGAAGTACACCCATCGAATGGGTTCAGGCGGTTATAAAGGCAGCGTCGACAAATGGGACAAGATGGAAGAAGATCTCTATGCTAAAGGCATTCGTCCAGCGACACATGACTGGCCCTTACGATCCAAGCACTGGTATTATGGTCATGGAGGCACTCTCAGTCCAATAGACGGATCTTTGATTTTTGGCGAGGACTTGCGAGACCTAGCTCACCGCCTCCTTGAAATCATAAGGAAAGCTGAGGCCGGAGAATTCATCCCTGACAGAGAAAGAGATGAGCTAACCTATGCCTTAGGAAACAAGGAGCATCCTGGAAGAATGCGCGGAGTAGGAACTTCTGTTTCTTGGAAGTATGCTTTCAAGGAGGACAGCTCCTCCTACAGGAGCCGTAAGCGGAAGAAGACCGAAACAGAGAACAGGATGAGGGAGCTAGAGGAAATCGTAGCCGCCCAGGGCGCACGGATACAGGATATGGAGGGAGAGATGGAACAGCGAATGAAGCTAGCACTTATTCAGATGACACAATCTAGAGGAACAGAAGATCCTGCTGCTTTGGCTACCCCTCCACAACAACGTAGCAGTCACGCTTCCACAGAGCTTCCGCCAGCTCAATCAGAACCGGCCCGTTACCCTGTGGATGAAATATCTCAGCGCACCGCTTGCGAGCTTCATTCAACATTGAAGAACATATCAGTGGTGGTACGTATAGTAACAATGACTTAAAGTTAGTTTACATATGTTGAACATATTATTGTGTTATTAACTTTTCCGAATATATTAGGTTGCATACGGCACGGCTAGACCATTGGAAGAAGGACAAACAGTACACTCCAAGGAGATTCCATATGGCTACGCACCAGTCGAGGTGGAACAAGTTGTCTCAGACTACAACGGCTTGCAGCTTGACATCCCCGGAGGTGATGGGGAAACACTTCTTGGACAGTGTTGTCACGGCATCATTCTATAGAGCAAGCGTGACATCATCATACCTGGTGTGGAAGCAACAACCTCGACAGGTCCGCCAGGTCCACCGTCTCCGCATGACGATGATCCTCCGGCAAATGATCCTCCGGCAGATGATCCTCCGGCAGATTATCCTCCGGCTGATGATCCTCCGGCAGATGATCCTCCGGCAGATGATCCTCCGGCTGATGATCCTCCGGCAGAAGAAGATTGGTCTCCACCGGCGAGGCCAAAAAGGAATCCGCCCAGAAAGAAAACTGCGCCAACAAGTCCTCCACCACCAAAGCGGCCAACTAAGCAAAAGAAAGTGCTGGCAAAGAAGAAATTAGCTTACGAGCTGACGGAACAGGAACTTGACGAGGTAGTCGCCGCAGAAGTACACGCGCATTTTCACAAGAAGAAAGAGCCTGAGAAAGAGTTCGTGGTTGACCCGGTCAAGGCGGCGAGGTTCTTACAAAATTTGACCAGGGCAGAACAGAAAAAAGCCGAAATATCTGACTACGACCGCTCATTAATAAAATCTTTTCAGAAAAGGAAGAGAGATGAGCAGGCTGAGCGGTTGGCATCGCCTAAGTCAAAAGTGAAGCCGGCATCGCCTAAGTCTAAAGTGAAGCCGGCATCGCCTAAGTCTAAAGTGAAGCCGGTAACGCATAAGTCGAAACGTTCTACTATTCCTCAGCTCGGCGAACAACCTCAGCAAGGATTGACTCAGTTGCCAGATGCGCACGAACTGATGATCCAACGTCAAATGGAAGAGACAGGTCTCAGTAGAGCGGTCCTCACTGGCCAAGAATCCCCGCCCAAAGCTAAAGTGACTAAGTGACATTTTGAGCTTGGCAAGTCGTTCGTCCCGCCAGATGATGTGAAAAAGCTACAAACAAAGATGTATTTATTGCATGGATGGTACATGGTTCAAGCGTCGAAAGGACGAGACATGTTCGGGTGTCGCGTGAAGGATGAGGATTTTTTCAATGGAGAAGATACGATTTGGTTGGAGTTCAAAGATATCTACGAAATCTACCAACGAGACGCCCTGGACATGTCTTTGATTCAAACCTGGGTTCTGTAAGTGATTTCTTATAACAATTTCTTTATTGTCATTTAAAAACTCTATGAGTGACGGCGCTACTTTATTGCTTATTATGTAGAATGGAGATTCAAAGATGTCGGAGGGAGCGTATTTTTGACGTTGGTTTCATGGACCCATCAAAGGTAAACCAAGAAATGATTTATAAAGATCCAGAGGCGACATATCAGAACTTATTCAAGTATGTGGATAAGCAAAATTTTATGGACTCCATACTATTGCCATACCACTTCGGGTGAGTGCTAACACTTATATTATCTCATTTTATTTACTTAATTTCTTAGTTTCTTTAAATTATCTCATTATGCTAAAACACTTATACATATGTATGTAGTTACCACTGGGTGCTCATAGTACTGAATCCTGATAGAGGTGTGGTTAACGTCTTCGATTCGTTGAGGAAACCACAAGAACAGTATCAGGAAATCATTGACATGTTTACAAGGTCGTATATATAAGTAAATTTCAACAATTCAAATTTTTCTATATACTTACATTATTGACTTATTTTATTTGAACTCAAATTTGAGACTAACAACATGATTATGTAATTGTAGGATGTGGAACGAGATTCGTGAAAAACACCCCGGTATTGGATATGAAAAGCTCGTATGGAATACTGAATTCCCGGTACGCATGCAATTTGTACATATACGTCTTTGCTAATCAACTTAAAAAATTATCTTTAACTTTGTTTTCGCCAACAGTGTCATCAACAGGGGCCGGGCAATAATTTATGCAGATACTACGTTTGCGAGTACATACATAGCTGGATTAAAAAAATATATACTAACCATGATATCATGGTACGCAATATCTATTTACAAGTTTCTAATTCAACTTCACCATTATTATACTTTAATTTTAATTGTTTACAATTCGTAGATGATGTCCATCTCTAGTAAAAGCCTAGAGCAGCATAAGATCGACGCAGTTGCAGAACAACTCGTTGGATTTATTTGGGACGAGATCATCAATGTGAATGGAGAATTTCATTATGATGATGCATGGGACAATACGGACACCTCAAGTCTTCGTTCCTCCGTCGCTGGTCCTAGATCCTCTGCTCGTCCTAGTTTATCATCAGCTCGTCGAAGTGCAGGATTGTAATTTATGGATACTTAGAAAACTTAACTCTTTTAGCACTATGAGATGATGTAACTCTTTTGGCACTAAGATATGTAATATATGTCTTTTTTATGTTTATACGAGCCTTATACAAATACTAGTGCAGTGTAGTACGACATCCGTATTAGAACAAATACGTAGACGAAATACGTTGGCGAAATACGTATACAAACAAATAAATATGGAGGCTGGAAAAAGGAAAATTATATGGTTCCCCTTTAGCACCGGTTCTAGCCACAAACCGGTGCTAAAGGGGCTCGCGCAGGGGCCATGTGCGCGGCCCCTTTTAGCACCGGTTGGTTTCGGGACCCGGTGCTAAAGGGGGCCTTTAGCACCGGGTAAATGACCCGGTGCTAAAGGTGTACCCCTTTAGCACCGAAAGATCCGCACCGGTTGGGAAACCGCTGCTGAAGGGGGTTTCCCAACCGGTGCGGATGCCTCATTCTCTTCTAGTGAATTGTTTCCTTAAGAAATATGAATGGCTTCTCGAAATAACAAGGTCATAGCTAGCAAGTCTAGCATAGTTGGGGACTTTGGCATTAGTGTGACTTGTATATATGTGATCCCACCATTTTTTTATGGGTTGTATTCCATTGAAACCCATATCCTCGAGCTACTTTTAAAACGCTGCCACGGGGAAGTATTAGATATCGTCTAGGACGCTGCTACACATATTTTTTATATTTGCAATAAATTTATGATAAATATTTTGATACGGAAGGAGTATGATTCGGCACGTCAGATATTTCGTTGACATAAGCATCATTTGTGCAAAAAAAAAAAAAGAGGTGGCATAAGCATCCATCTTACAAGCCATAGCCCTAACCTCCTTCCTCCATGCATATGCTCAAAAAATATTCGTCTCCTTGAAATACTTAGCAAATCGGTGCTGGGTAGGGCTAACAAGAATTGGATTGGGCAAGAGCAAATCCATCTTACAAGCTTGAAATATTTTGAGCCAAAAAATCACACCCATTCCTGCCAACGAGAATTGGATTGGGCAAGAGCCCGGGCTAGGTTGCCCACCATTTTTTTAATCTAAAAATAATTGAAATAAATAATCAGGTGGGGCTGAGCCTATCTATTTCTTTCGCTGGTAAAACTAGCACCACACCCATTCCTGCCAACGAGAATTGGATTGGGCTGTTGTTGCTGCCTGGCGGGCAGCTGCAGTGCCTAGGCAGCGATCCCCACCCCAGGACTACGAAATCGAGCGCCTGAGATCGCTGCCTACGCTAGGCAGCTTTGCCAGGGCGGCAAGCAAACAAGCTCCACATGCTTAGCAATTAGAGTCGTCGGCCAGGCTAAACCCGGGTGGGCTTGGATCAGGCTAGGCCTCATTTGCTCAGATCAGCTTTGAAGCATCGAGTTCATTTTTCTCTTGACCCTTAGGTCTATATCAATCTTCGAGTCGTTTATAATTAATGCTAATACCCCCATATGATTTTTTATAAAATATTTATTATTTTCTATGAACTTGAAAATCTTTCTAGAATATATTTTTCATAAAGCTTAAGCATTTTCTTGTAAAGCTAGAACAATTTTCTCAAGAACTCGTAACATTGCCCTGCTCAAAATGTCCTTATAAGAAAATTTTACTTCAACGAAAATAGCACCCAAATGTATACTAGCTAGTGAAACGGCCTCTAGTCTACTGGTTAGAACACCTAAGTAGCATCTAGCAGACCCAGGTTCGACTCCTTGTGAAAGCAAATTAACTGAGTCTAGAATAAAGCAATTATAAAAAAAAATAAGTTGTGACTCCTTGTGGGAGGCTTTGGAAATTATGATTTCTTTTAAAATTTTTGTTGCATGTGGGTGATATATATAAGGTTTATTAAAAATATGCCATTACAACTTGCATGGGCACTTCGGTCAAAAACTTGCAGGGGCAACCCGTGAGTTATAATGGCGTATTTCCCATAAACCCTATATAACCTATTTTAATTTGTTTTCTCTATCACGTGCAAGCAACGATTAGTGCTTGGATCGCCCCACAAATATGCACCATTGACTAGACGAAACATAGTCACTTAAGACCTAGTAGTAACCCTCTCTCCTTGACTAGAGCTATTAGGGCACTCCCAACCCATACTCTGCTCATAAAGTCCATATGACGAACACTCTATCACAAGAAACCATAGCCTTCAATGCA
Organism: Urochloa ruziziensis; assembly: GCA_015476505.1. NCBI lineage: Eukaryota > Viridiplantae > Streptophyta > Magnoliopsida > Poales > Poaceae > Urochloa > Urochloa ruziziensis. Next base: position 59,169,179 of record CM027123.1, on the reverse strand, counting down.
GATTTTGTATCTTGGAGTGTATCCAATCATTCAACCATACTCCTCTCCAATCATTCAACCAGATTTCTCTTGTTTTGCGTGTAGACTTGGTGTCTACTCCCTCCGTCTCAGGATATAAGGCGCGGTCAAACTTGGCACGGTCTTCAATAATAACATTTGACTCTTAATATATTTCATAATATAATATTTGTAGCAACAAAATTATAGTCATATGAAAGTACTTTTAAATATGAATACAATTATATTATTGTTGTAAGACAAAGTTTTTATCATACAAGCTTAATTGTAGGTCAAAGTTTTTAAAGTTTGAATTTTGATTTATGTGCGCGCCTTATATCCTGAGACGGAGGGAGTAACTTAGACCTGCTTTCTACATTTTTGCCTCTCTTTCCTCATTAAATTGCTTGCCACATCAGCAAAATTTCTACATGGCAATGTAATTAATAAAGATAGACTCTACTATGGAGTCTGGGTTGGAACTGCCTTTATGGTCACCAAATCTTTTTTTAGAACGTGCGTAGCATGTTTTTTCATTAAGCGGAAGAGAGTTTTACAACGAGATAACTTTGAGAGAACCCTCAAAGTGCCGGACGATAACAAGCGAAAAGAGAACAAACAGACCAACAGAAACTAAACAAAGACTAAACGACAAGAGCGACCGTAGCTAGAAGGGCTACCACCTAACCCAAGCAAACCTACCAACCCTAAACGAGACTAAACTTTTGAGCCTGACAACAAGCCTACACCAACAAGATCGCCTAAGGTCCTACAACGAAACAGAGTGGCAAAGCATCCACCAGAGACGAAGACATGGCGGCCAAGCATCCGCCCGGAAGCAACAGAGGTGGCCAAGCATCCACCAAACGACGACAAAGAAGCCCTCAGCGCAGAGGGGCGACAACCTTTCATCGGACGACGACCAAAGGAGACAAAGCAGCAGCGTCAGCAGTGACAAAGCATCCACTGGACAAGAGGCGACACAAGTGGCAAAGCATCCACTGGACAAGAAGCGACACAAGTGGCAAAGCATCCACTGAACGACGGCAAGGCAGCCGTGGGCAAAGCGAAGGGCGGCAAAGCATCCGCCAGCTGAATGACCTAGGCAACCGTGGTGAAGAAGACAACCGCAGAGAAAAACCGACAACCACAAGTAGAACCCGACCAAAGCCTGTAGAGGGGTATGCACCAGGGATACATGCACGTCACCGAGCGACTAGCAATCTGAGCCGAGGAGGTAGGGCGAGAAGGTCATGCAGGACGATGCCTTCATGAAGGGAGCAACGTCGACGTCGCCATCGTCCGACTGCCCAAAGTGAAGCAGTCCAAGTCTTCACCTGGCGAGACCGAATGGGTTTGGAAGCTACAACAACGCCTCCAGCAAGGTAACTACGTCAAAAGACGCAGCCGTTGTTGGTACCGGTAAGCACCGACCATGGCTTTCGCCAAAGACCTCCAAAGCCAACTCACTCGACGGGCCGCCAAGGTCTAGATGCAAATCAGAGCGATGGAATGGCAGCAGGTAACCAAGGTGACGATGAAAATGAAGCACATATGATGGAGAAGACGCGGCGACCTAGAGGCACTGGTAGAACCGACCGTGGCCCGGGGTGGTGGTGGTGGTGGAGGGGGGGACTGCATCCCATGGCAGCAACTGCTGAGAGAGGTGGCCACTAGCAGCAATCCAAATGAGGCAGCGCGCGGGCCCCAGGCCCAGAACCGGCGGCGGCTCGGGTTCCTGGGCCCGGGCCCGGATCCGGCGGGGCCCAGACCCAGAGCCCCTGAGGCGGCGGCGACAGTGTGGTTGGGGTTTTGGACATCGTCGACTTTGCAGGTCGGTCTCTTTCGCGACAAAATCCTAGCATTCGTAGAGTGATATGATTCTAGCTACTCGAGATCTCAGCGTCGTCTAGTTCTGGATGCAGTAAAGACGTAAAGATTCCAGGGCTGCTTATGTAATTTGTGGTAAGGTTATCGTCGATTGGTTGGTTTTCATTCACAACCTAAATCACCGGACCACTTTGCTGGTTGCTGCTTAGTCTGCTTGATCAATCCATAAGCACTTGCCATTTCCTTGTACTACATTGTTGGTTTGGTGGTCTTGCTAAAGTTTATGCATAGCAGCGTCATGAAAGGCACATGCATTTTATCAGAAAATAGAACGAAGAGTACACCTTTATTTTGATTTGTCTTCAGTAGGCATATTCTTTTGTGCCTACTAATGAGCAAATAGTTTCGTATTAAATAGTCTGGGCTCAAAAATAGAAACACATGCATCCAGGAAGGTCTGAGTTCAAGCACCTTAAAAAAAAAAGGGTCTGAGTTCAATACCCATCTTGCAGCCTGCAGCTTTTCTAGCCTTCGTAATGTGGACTTTTCGTGGCTTTAGCAGTCTCAAATTCAATAAAAACAAAACTTTGGTTGGAAGGGGACAATTTCGTTGGTGACTGGAATAAACTGATTTTTTATTTTAGATCCCCGCTAGCCTCAAATTCTGATATTTTACTAAATGCATTACCTAATATCATGCGTCCCTATTTTATTTTCTATATCCAACTAACATTGTTTTCTATGCTGTCATAAAGCCTTTTCCCTGCGCACATAGAGATAAAAATATGTTTTGATAGAAACAGGTCCCTTCGCTGAACCGATGTATGCATGATTAGTAAGCTTTGTTATTTTCCTTGACAGGTAGAACTCCTCTGATTAATGCTATACAAGGTGGGAGTGTGGATACTGCCAAATATCTTCTTGAGCATGGTGCCGATCAAGACAAAGTTGACCGCTATGGGTTTGCCCCTCTACATTCTGCTGCTGGATTAGGTATCTGTCACATCTCTGTCATGCATCCGCGCATTGCAGTTATTTTACAGTTTGGGTTTTTTCTGTTTGTAATATATTATTTACTATTTTCTTACTAGGACCTATTTATCCTTATTCCACAGAACCTTTTCTGTTCCATGAGATAATGTATGTGAATTATCTTCAAACTTGATAGGTTAAGTAACATCGTAAACATCCTAAAATGTGTCACCTGTGCATGGGAGGCGGTGGGTCATTTATGTATCTATAGATAATTTTCATAAACTGCAGTGTAGGTCCTGTAACACTGCATGTGTTTAAGGAAAAATTAATCATCATAATTAAGCACTAATGAGGAGAAATATAATGGATTAAAGGAGGTTTGACCAAATAAGTCAACATGAGGGTTGACCAAAGTCAACTATGATGAAATGGGTCAAAACATGTGCAATTGAGTAAAAGTGATCAAATTTGAGTTAAAGAAGTTGAAATTTTGATTTAAACTCAAAATTTGAGGCACTTTTCAATAAAGGTCAATTATGGCTAAGTTACCATGTTGGAGTGGCCACATCTTGAAATTTTTCTTGAACACATGACCTTGGTCCAACATGAAAAAGTACCTAAGAGCTATGAACTTTCATCTGGTTATGTTGACCTAGAGTGAAAAGTTGATTTGAGTTTTTAAACTAGAGCCAAAAGTTTGAATCTAGGGCTGTTTCGGCTGAAACTTAGAAATTTCTGCTAAGTCTGGAAAACAGCATTGAAGGGTCATGTTCAGAGATAGATTTCTCCAAATTTTTCATATGAAGTGTACCACTTGTTCATCCAAAATGGAATCTTGGATACTTGTACTTGCACCACACCAATTTTGGGCATAAACAAACAAGGTTTGCTAATTATTTGGAGCTTCAACTTTTGGATGAATTGCACCCAAACTCTGAAAAACGTGATGAACACAGACAGACTGTTGATGGCCGAGTTTTTCTCCAAATGTTCAGAGATCGATTGTGATCGATTGATTGATCCTTTGGCCGAACAAGTTATACAACAATTGAAGCCTTTGTACCAGCATGAACTTTGGTTTTTGGATCAAAGGAAGTTTGTATTGGAATTTAAGAGAAATTAAGATGGGGAGGAAGGGCACTGGAGGAGCTCGAGCTCTGCTCGAGCAGAGCAGCGCCGCCGTTCCACCGCTCAAGCTCGGCACGGTGAAATTTGAATGCGCCACGCGTCGACGAACCTGCGAGGACGAAGCAGACACCCAAGCAAGAGGTGGACGCCGCCACGACGGTGAAGTTTTGAATTTTGACAGCGTCGTCGTCATCCACTCGATCTTGTCCTCGTTTCCGTTCCTCCCGGCCGCCAGCTCCTCGCCGTCGCCTCTGCCGCCGTCGAGCCGCCTCGGCTCGTTTCTTCCAACCCCACCGCCGCAACCACCTAGCCAACGATCCCGCTATCTCCAACCCCGACGAAAACTGCCCAACCGCCGCCTCGGACCGTCCCCTGTTCCGCCGCCCGCCTTAGTCGCCCCCTCCCCCCCCCCCCCTCCCCCCCCCCCCCCCCCCCCCCCCCCTCCCAAGGTGAGCTCTACCTTCCCGGCCTTTTCGTTCTTGAACAAGCACATGGTTAAGCTCCTGGAGGAGCGTGGATGGTGCTGCGTCTCTCCTTTTGTCCAGCGCATGCTTATTCTCGCCGGAACGTGCAACCCTAGCTCGCGTTCCGCCATGTCCTTGGCCGCCGCTGTGTTTCTTTCCGTGCTGTCGACTTTGAGCACCTAGGATCGTGTTCTAGGTTGTGTAGAAGCCATAGGTTTTGATTCTCATCGAAGTTTGGCCCTTGGCCGGCCGTGCGCCGCCGCTCGCCGCCGTGCGCCGCCTTGCCGCCGCCGTCGCCGCTGTGTGCCGCCGTCCAGCCACCCCGCTTCGTGTTTAACCCCACCAGAGAGTTCCCCTTCGCGTGCCGAGGCGAGCCATGGCCGTGTCGTGGCCGGGGAACCACGCCGCCGGCGACCCCGCTGCCGGTCAGTGCCGCTCGTGCCCAGTGAAGGCAGAGGGACCCTTTTGTAAATTCCAGGGACCGCGGGTGAGAAGGAAAAGAAAGTCCAGGGGTTTTCTGTAAGCTGCGCAGTTTAGTTTTTATAAAATGCATTTCAATAGGTTTAAACTTAGGAAATGCATAGTAAATTGTAGACAACTCCAAATTGGGTGAAACCAGTTTTGTTGAGTTCATAATTTTATGCTTGATGCATGAAAAATCAGTAAGGGCATAGGAAAAAATATAGATTTTCTCCTTTATTTTAGGCCTTTTATAGAATTTAGTTTTATTTGGGAATTTTGCTAATTTGATCATCTTATGCATCATTTCGTGTAGATTCAGATCCTTTAGAAGTTGAGTACGTGGAGGTCCCAGCTGAAGCAGCTCCAGAAGGTGAGGACGTGATCGTGATCGAGCAGGAGTCCGACGTTGCCCCCGCCGTCCCCGTAGAGGTTGTCGAGCCCGAGACCCAGCAAGGCAAGCACCGGAGCATCTATCCTTTACCTTTATGCCTTAATATGAGTCCAAATATTATTTCATGCTTGTGCACTACGTTTATAGGAGTTGAATGGAGTCCTTTATGCATTATAACTTTCCTTGACTTAAGGACATCTTTGCCATCTGTTCAAATAGGTTTGCTTAGCTAGCCTCTGTAAAGTCAAGTAATTTCCGGTTACTTGCATAAGGATAAACATCTAAAACTTGTTAGACTTTTGCAAATGAACAACTTTGTTTTGGAATGATGAACCGGGCAGGACATGATCTTGAGACGACAGAGAAATAAGCAGGTAAGGTAATGGCACTAATGGTTGGTACTAGTGGTTTGGCACTACTTGGGTCCTGCCTGGTATAATGAAATTAAGGTCCGTCCGTTGGTTGGCCCTACTGATCAAGCTTTGAACGTACTGATCACATGTCGGTTTATGGGGCCCGATAAACTGATGTACTACCGAGGCGCTGAAGTTTAAACCGTGACTCGCCACGTCTGATGGAGGAAGTTGGGCGGGGTTGCGGGCACTGTAAACTCATGGCACCTTTGCCCGGACACTGATGTGCCATGGGGACGCAACTCCGGGCTATGCGAGCTCAGTTTAAGCAACGGAGGTCCAAGGCAGGGAAAAGTTGCCCCGTGTGACTCTTCGGAGGGTGCACGTGTCGTGTGGTTAGGTTTCTCCTGCAGGATGTAAATTCGGTCCGGATCGCCGCACTTCTCGGTTACGAATACCGCTTGATCTCTGACCATCATCGTAGAGTCTTGAAAGCTTATGGTTTTAAACTCTTTGATGATGTTAGAATTATTGTATTGTGGTCCAAACTTTTGATATCTAGCAAATCCTAAGGCCACAAATTGGAAGCTAAAATTTGTGCTTAAGGACATACTCCTAGTAAGCTTGCTGCAACCCTAAGTCTTTAGGAGTCTCCACTCAAGAGCCTTGCATACTTGAAGTCTTTTCTTTTATCCCCTCGTCGGGTCAGTCTTGCTGAGTACTTTGTACTCAGTCCTTCTTTACCTTGCTGCATAATTTGAAGAGCAGTAGATGTTCTTGAAGACTGGAGGCCCGAAGGACGAGAAGCACGTACGAGCATGACGTGTTTCTTCTTTTAGGAACGCGTAGTTTGAATAAACTTTATAACTGTGCTGTCCCTGACTCTAAGTACGTATTTTGCTTTTGACTCTTAGAACTGGTATTGTATGTTTAAGGTGAATCCTCTTATGTTGTAATAATCCGCTGCTTGTAAAACTATTTGCTTAAAGTTTGTAATGTCTGTGATGAGCTCCTGTGTGATGCGATCCTGAATTTATGCTTGTAATGGAAGCTTTGGTTTATCGAGTGTGGCTAAGCACTCGACAGACGACCGGGTTTATACTGACTGAAGTACGTGGCGTGTTGGACGCCTAGAGCGCTATACGACGTACTTGAGTCAATGTAAATTGGATGGTTCTGCCACAGCTGGTATCAGAGCCATAGGTTCAGGAAATTGCAGGCATTACTTGTTTTCAAAACCTTAGAATGCTCTATTTGTCTAAAACAATCTATGGTTTAGGTGGTCTCTAAAACTAACTATAGGTTAGGTTTACTTTTGTCTAAAACTTATGATTCCACAACGACGTACCTTCGAATCAGGTATCCAAGGTTATTTAAGTTCCGCAAAAGATATGATATCATGACTCTGACTTGCGCAACTCTGTTGCGTGAGGGGCTCCGTATGATCTTGTACGGAGGGCGGTGCACTCGAAAGAGGGAACCGACATCGTCCGCCTGATGTGGAGTGCGGGTTCTTGCCGTTGATCTGAACCACGGCCGTCCTGTATGGACAATGATATGGGACGTTAATGATCAGTCATGTGATGTGGGGATCATGACCATGTAGCCAGGACATGTTTACCTGGCACTTGTCCCGTAAGGCGATTTGTACGGGACGTGAATACTGCCCTTGTGACGTATGAAGCGTTGTCCATGCAGCGTTGAACGTATGGACACCACTTCTATAGCGAGTAGGTGATGAATGGTTTTCCTTGCAGGTGCGGTAGTCACTAACCTCGTTCCGAGTAGATTCGTTATATTGAGAGCTTATACGATGTACCACCGATTGTAAACGAGTGCGATATGACAGGAATATCAAGGACGTAGGTTACCGTGCATCATGCTATTGCATTCATACTTGGGTTTGGGATTTTGGTTTCTTTCAAAATTTTGGTTCACAGAAAAACTCTAGCTTAAACCTGGTGCCATTTCTGTTACAGATGGATGTGAACGCTCCATGGAAGTATGATGAAGGTTGGACCCATGGTGATTATCATGATAGGCCTGGTTTCACGAAGGTTCTTTGGGACACCTTAGAGAGCATCGACTATCCCGGTCCGGAATATAAATGGAGGGAGTATGCCGATGAGCATATTTATGGGTGTGAAGCTGTAGTTTATATTCCAGGAGCGACCGGTCATCCTAGATGGAGACCCATGGAAATTCATCATGTTGGAGTGGAAATGGGTGATGCCTTGGATGCAGTGGCACACAAGGCCCTGACAGCATTTTGTGCAGAACACCCTGAAGAGGTGGAGCGTAGTAGGGCAAAGTTTTTCCCAATGGGCAATCAGATGGAAGAGGTTTGGGAACAGCGTAGGCAAACTTTGCAAAATAATGACGATCCTATTTTGGCTACTTCAGTAGATTATATGGGAGCTATGTACAACATGTATAAGGAGCGAGAGTTTGAACACTACGTCAAGGTCAGAGAAGCTACTGAGGCCAGGCGTAGGGAGCAAGCTTTGCGTGCAGAATACGAACGACTGGAAAATGCTAGCGCACCCTTTGGCAGGAATATTGGGAGTATGATAGCGTCTTCCAGTCGGGTTGTGAATAACCAGGGTCATGAAGCAGATATGAAGCGAAATAATGAGATGATTGCTGCAACTGAACCCAAAGATCAAGCGGCAACTATCGCTCGACTCCAAAGTCAGATCGACACTGGGCTAGAGTACCTCAATTTTAGGGAGACCAGTGCCTGTGAGATCATCAATGATCTGAGGGAAGATATTGCACAGCTGAATAAGGAGCGCGTTATGCAGTTGGATGAGATCATATCACTTCGTTTAGCTTTGGAAGAGGCACAGGCTCAAGTACCCCCAGCACCACCAGCACAAGGTAATGAGGCCAATGCAGAAGAGAATATGGGTGCACATGAGGACGTTGAGGAGGATGGAAGTTGGCAAGAGGAGAATGTTAATGAATTCGAATTTGCACTTGAGCCCGAAGTGGAAGGTGAAGAGGGATGGATTTTCGATGATGAAGATGATAATTTGGAAGAGGAGGAGGAGGAGGACCCATCCGAAGTTGAGGGGATGTCTGATGTTGAAAATCCCTAAGTGGACACATGGCAGAAGTCCCGGCAGAATCTGATGGAGAGAACTCGGTCAATCAGGACGCACCCAATGGAGCTAATGATTTTGATCTTGAAATTAGGAATTTACTTAGAGCTAACAATCAGCGGATCCAGGAGCTTCTGCACAGGCCTAGGAGGCGATTAAGTCATAACTAATCGCGTTGACCGCAGGATGGGACGAGTAAGAGGTGGTGAATTTGTGATATATGTGTTACTTGGGTAGAGAGCTTGAAATAAACGAGCCTGGAGTGTTGGGCTATGTAATATTTTTGTAACAAGTTGAGAGTCATGGGCTTGTATGGTTGTAAGAACAAGTATTTCTTATTGTATGAGTTGAAGTAAGAACCATGCTAAGATGTACCAGCTGAAATTTTGTAGAATGTTGCTGAGTTGTAAATTTTGAACCCAAGTGTCGTAATGTAATGCTTTTGTTTTCATGGATAAAGTTTCCATGCTATCCTGTATTGTTGATGGAATTGTATTGAAGAAATGTTTTGAGCATGAATCATGTGATAAATTTCTGAAAATGTTTGATAGCAGCTGGCAGGCATTGATGATTTACCCTATTCTTGTCTTGTAGAATGGGTGATCCACGTAACAATGGGGCTGAAACCTCCGACAAGAGGGCCCAAGACCTCCCGGGGCCTCCAAGCTTGGCGGATGCCATTGCCAATATGATTGGATCTCGGGAAGAGATGACCCGACTGCTACATCTGATCGCGGAGAATACGACACCTACTCAGCATGGACGTCGTGATGCAGATCAGTCGGTTACTTATTCTGGTTCCTCGAAGTTCGGCCACCACTCTTCACCAAGCCAGAGCACCCTCTGGAAGCTGATGAGTGGCTTCGCACTATGGAGCAGAAATTCCGTTTGCTACCACATATTACTGATATCCAGAAGACGGAATTTGCCGCTCAACAACTTCAGGGTCCCGCAGGTACATGGTGGGCAAATCATATAGCCATGTTTCCTGCTGGAACACAGCTAGCCTAGTAGGAATTTAAGGAAGCTTTTCGTGGATATTTTATTCCTGCTGGTCTCATTGAAATCAAGAGGGATGAATTTCAGAAGCTGCGTCAAGGTGGTAAATCAGTGGTAGAATTTGTTAATATGTTCAATCATCTTTCACAGTATGCACCTGACCTGGTCGACTCTGATGCTAAGAAGAAGGAGTGCTTTCTAAAGAAATTAAATGATAAGATGCAGGATAAACTCTCAGTTAACACCTTTAACAGTTTTAATGAGTTGGTTAGCACTTCTATCCGAGTTGAGGAAAGGAAGTCGAATTCATAAAGAATCAAAGAAGAGAAGGAGCTCAGCTGTTGGACCGTCTGGATCTCCACCACAAAAGACAAGGGTAGTGTATCGGGTGCCGGTCAAGCCCAGATACAGGCCGCCACAGCCACAACAGCAGTTCCAGCAGTCCCAACCCCCAAGGCAATGGGTGGTTAGAGCACCTAACAATGCACCACGTCTGCCAATGCCAGGTCATGTACGTGCTATTACCGGTTCTGCAAATCCACAAGGTTGCTTCAATTGTGGTAGAACCGGGCATTTTGCTCGTGATTGCCGATTTCCAAGGACGGGTCACCAATACCCAGCACTTCCTGCTCCAGCACAAACCCAAGGTTCTGGGTCAAGGTTTGTAAAGAAGAAGTTCCTAAATACCAGGACGGGAAAAGTCAATTATATGAACGTGGAGGAACTGCCAGAAGAGGAGCCCGTCATGGCTGGTATGTTCTCCATTAACGAGCATCCTGCTTTTGTTCTATTTGATTCTGGTGCTTCGCATACTTTCATTAGTAAAGCTTTCGTTGAACAGTGCCAAATAGCTACTCAAGTATCATGTCATCGATACTTGATTCATTCACCTGGAGCTACCTTGGTTACTAAACATCTGGTAAATCAAGCCATGCTAGACTTAAATGGTACTAAGCTTTCAACCAACCTTCTAGTCTTAGAGAATCAAGGGATAGATGTCATCCTAGGGATGAACTGGATGAAGTACTACAAAGCACTTCTGGATATATCATCTAGGTCTCTTCAATTAAGGACTCCGGATGGAAAATCTTTTGAAATCCAATTACCGGTTCAAGGAATATCTGATGGGAGAGTAAATAAAGCAGAAGCTGTGAAGTTGGAATCTATTCCAGTGGTGTGTAATTTCCAGGATGTTTTTCCAGATGATCTCCCAGGAATGCCACCAGATCGAAATTTGGAGTTTGTAATTGAACTTGAACCGGGGACGGCACCGATATCTCGGCGGCCGTATCGAATGCCACCAAATGAATTGGAGGAATTGAAGGTGCAACTTCAAGCTTTGATAGATAAAGGTTTTATACGTCCAAGTTGTTCTCCTTGGGGCTGTCCAGCTATGTTTGTTAAAAAGAAAGGATCAGACCTTGAGGTTAGTTGTGGATTACAGGCCTCTAAATGCGGTCACTATTAAGAACAAGTATCCACTTCCAAGAATTGATATTCTTTTTGATCAATTGAGTGGTGCCAAAGTCTTTTCAAAGATCGACTTACGGTCAGGGTATCATCAGATCAAGATAAGGGCGGAAAGATATTCCTAAAACAGCATTCTCCACCCGATATGGGTTATATGAGTATTTGGTGATGTCTTTTGGGTTGACAAATGCGCCGGCACATTTTATGTACTTGATGAATTCAGTATTCATGCCAGAGTTGGATAAGTTTGTGGTTGTCTTTATTGATGATATATTGATTTATTCCAAAAATGAGGAAGAGCATGCGGAACATTTGCGGATAGTTCTCAACCGACTTCGAGAGCATAAACTATATGCAAAATTGAGTAAGTGTGACTTTGGCTTAAAGAAGTTCCTTTTCTGGGGCATACCCTTTCAGCGGATGGTGTGGCTGTAGACCCAGGAAAAGTAAAGGATATTCTCAACTGGAACCCTCCAATATCAGTCCATGAAGTTGGAGTTTTCTTGGAATGGCAGGGTATTATCGCCGTTTCCTTCCAAATTTCTCCAAAATTGCAAAGCCAATTACTGAGTTGTTAAAGAAGGAAAACAAGTTCATATGGTCACCGGAATGTGAAGAAGCCTTCCAGACGTTGAAGAAATTTCTGACTTCAGCTCCAGTCCTAGCTCAACCCGATATCAATAAACCCTTTGATGTTTATTGTGATGCTTCGGGCACTGGTTTGGGGTGTGTCTGATGCAAGAAGGACGAGTGTTAGCAGTATGCATCTCGACAACTCAAACGTCATGAAGAACATTATCCAACCCATGACTTAGAACTTGCTGCAGTAGTCCATGCACTCAAGATATGGCGACATTATCTTATGGGAAATTTGTGTCACATTTATACATACCATAAGAGTCTCAAATATATTTTCACACAAACTAATCTGAATATGAGGCAACGAAGATGGTTGGAATTGATAAAGGATTATGACTTAGAGATTCATTATCATCCAGGTAAAGCAAATATCGTAGCTGATGCCTTAAGGAGGAAAGCTCATTGTACTTGTACTACTGCTCAACCGTGGTGTAACACCTTATGCAAAGAATTGGAGAAGTTAAATATTGGAATAGTTACTCAGGGAACGACATCAAGTATGAGTCCTGGAGGTGATCTTAAAGAAGAAATTATTGCAGCCCAGAAGAAGGACGTAGGTATGAAGCACCTACGGGAACGATTGCAAAAGGGTGAAGCTCCATGTTTCCAGCAAGATGAACAAGGAGTATTATGGTTCAAGCATAGACTGGTGATACCCAAAAATTTCCAACTAAGAAAGAAGATTATGGATGAGGCACATTTGACTAGCTATTCTATACATCCGGGCAGCAATAAAATGTATCAAGATTTGAAGCAGAGATTTTGGTGGACTCGAATGAAGCAGGGAGATAGCCAAGTATGTTGCAGAATGTGATATCTGCCAACGAGTAAAGGCTGATCATCGTAGGTCTGCAGGACCACTTCAACCTTTATCAGTACCCAGTTGGAAATGGGAAGACATCTCTATGGATTTTATTGTGGGCTTACCTATAACATCTGGAGGATATGACTCTATATGGGTAATTGTGGATCGACTTACCAAGTCGGCTCACTTTATACCCGTACGAACTGGTTACTCTGCGAAAAAGTGTGCCAAATTGTATCTTGCCCGGATTGTGTCACTACATGGAGTACCTAAAACCATTGTTTCTGACCGAGGGTCTCAATTTACCTCTAGATTTTGGAAGCATTTGCACAAGTTCCTTGGTACTACTCTTAACAGAAGCTCAGCATATCATCCACAAACTGGAGGACAAACTGAAAGAGTGAATCAAATCCTTGAGGATATGCTTCGGGCATGTGTGCTGACTTATTCAAAGAAATGGGATGAATGTCTTCCATTTGCAGAGTTTTCTTATAACAACAGCTATCAAGAAAGCATCAGGATGGCGCCTTTTGAAGCTTTATATGGACGAAGATGTCGAATACCTCTTAATTGGTCAGAGTCTGGTGAAAGAGCAATATTTGGACCAGATCTTGTAAAGGAAGCGGAAGAGAAGGTCCGAGATATCCAAGCCAATCTTAAAGCAGCCAAGTCAAGACAGAAAAGTTACTCAGATAAGCGAAGAAGACCCTTAACTTTCCAAGTTGGAGATTTTGTGTATCTTCGGGTATCGCCGATGAAAGGTGTGCAACGTTTTGGAGTTCGGGGAAAATTAGCACCAAGATATATTGGTCCTTTTCAGATCATAAATCGACGAGGCCCAGTGGCTTATCAACTACAACTTCCGGACACCTTAGCAGCTGTGCATAATGTTTTTCATGTGTCACAACTCAAGAAATGCCTTAGAATACCAAGTGAAGCCATTGAAATAGAAGAAGTTCAACTCGAACCTGACCTATCCTATGAAGAGAGGCCTGTCAAGATTTTGGATCAGAAAAGCCGTGATACTCGAAGGAGGAGTATTGTGTTTTATAAGGTACAGTGGAGTAATCACACTGCCGATGAAGCTACCTGGGAGCAAGAAGAATATCTGATGAGGACATCACCAGTACATCTACACCAGCAGCACCTTCACCCCAAGAACCACCTTCAGGGCCGATCACTCGGGCTCGTGCAAGAGAGTTGAACTACGTCATGGTGCTAAAGAATGAAGGATATGTGGCTGGATTCGGACTGCGCACGAACGTCAACTTGTGACGGCCGCCACGACTTCATCCGGACTCCGTTTTGGGCGATCAAGTACTTGGTGGAAAGCTTATCAAGTCTACTTTCAGATGGATCCGGACTCACCTTCATATCTTCACCGAGGCGGCCGCAATCGTCATTTTGAGTCGGACTGTTTTCTGTCCAAGGTGTTGCGCCACCTTATTTTGGCCCAATGGGCCGTGTATTGAGTTGGGTCCATTAGGGACGCGTCCTAGGGTTGTAGCACGACCCCAACTCCCTTGTGGCCGTGCTATTAAACCCTATAGCCGACATTAGCATCCTCGAGTTTTGTTTTACATCTAGCTTTAGCTACACCGAACACGCACAAATACGTGCTGTCCTCGTGTGATTCAGAACTCCACCTTCGAGTGATATTAAGATTGCTCGCCTTCTTTTTCTTGTTCGTTCTTTGATTGCGTACAGGAAGTTCTGATCTTGGTTGCAACAGGGTCGGTAACCACAGGGAGTTGGTTCAGCGATTGCATTGGCGCTTCGGGTTCGCTCGTCGTAGTCGGATCGTGAGGGTCGACTTCCACCAAATCAAAATTATCCTCCACTCACCGAAAGATCGGGCACTCCAGCTCTATCAAGTGGTATCAGCTTTCCAGGTTGATCGGTGAGTTTTTATCGAGTGTTGTTCCATTACCTACAGTCCACAAAACCCAAAAAAAAAATTCAGGTTAGACCATTGTCCCAAAACCTTTCTTCGCCTTGCACTTTCTTTCAATAATTTGCGTTGTTGAATTTGTGTGCTTCGCGTTAATTTGTTGCTGGTCACTTTGTGCTTCCGCCGTTTCCCATCTCCACCACCGCCGCCGCCGCCGCTGTCCTACCTCGCCACTAGCACCACCGCCGCCGCAATCATCATCACCACCAGCGCCGTTACCCCCTCCAACCGAACCCTACTCGGTTTCGTTATCCTTTCCCAAGCCGCACTCCACGCGCCGCCAATCCAACCGAACCCTACTCGGTTTCGTGTTTCTGTTTGAGAAAAGAAAAAAAAAAGGAAAAAAAAAGAAAGGAAAGAAAAAAAAAGGAAAGTTCTGAGAAGAAAGACAAAGGAAAGAATTAAAAAAAAAGGGAAAGCGCAGTTCGTTTTTGGAAAGTTCGGTTTTTCGTTTGGCAGGTTTGTGTCGTTACGAACACCCGTTTTGTAACGGCCATAACTTTTCGCTCGGATCTCCGATTTCAGCGTTCTTTTTTTTCCCGGAAAGCTTACGAAATTTCCTATACAGGGCACCCCGCGTAGCGCCAGGTGAGCTCGGTTTCGAGGCCAAAAAGCGCCGTTTACACAGCGTAACGCGGCCCGGGAGATTTTCCGTTTCTGCAGCCCACTTCCTTGTTGCCTTCCCTTGATCCATCGCGGGTGGCACTTGTTACCAGCAGCTTTGTTACGTGTTTAGCACTATTATTCAGCTTTGCATTTATTGTTTGATTGTGCTAATCCTTGACTTGAGTGCAGCCTACCCAGAACTACACATATTCCTACGACGAGCAGACTTTGTTTCTCCAGGCAATCGCTGCTCCAATCTTTCACAGGTGCCACTTGTTGTCTGTGATCGCTCCTGTTGCTTGGTAAGAACGGATAAGAACTTGATCGTAGCATCTTTGTGAGCTTTCCACCCACATCTTTGTTATCGTAGGATCTGTTTTTCTTGTGTTTGCGCTAACCATGTCAGGAGACGACGACAAGATGGACTCCAAGCTGCAAGGCATGCGGGCAGACCTTGATGGACTTAAAGACGACATAAAGACGCTGCACGAGAAGGTTGATTCCGTGCTCTCTTCATCCAATGAGCGTCTCGACCAGCAGGACCTTGCTCAGACAGCCGCCAAGTGTACATTTGACGCCTTGACGGCCCGGCTTGATGCGATGAACACGACGCTCACGACGATGAACGCGACGCTCACGGACTTGCAGAAGGGCTATGGTGGTGACACGGAATATGAGGATGGAGACCGTCAACCTCGTGCCCGCCGTGTGGTACGTCATCCGGTTAATGATTCATTTGCGAAGATTAAATTTAAGATTCCTACTTTTAATGGCAAGTATGATCCTGCTGCATATCTTGATTGGGAGTTAGAGGTAGAACAAAAATTTTCATGTCATGATATCCCTGCTACGTCTCAAGTTAAGGCTGCTATTAGTGAATTTACTGAGTTTGCTTTAATTTGGTGGCGTGAATATAACTCAAACATCCCACTGCTGTTCCATCTACTTGGGCTCAATTAAAAGCCGCTATGCGACATCGTTTTGTTCCTTCTTATTATGCCCGAGATTTGCTTAACACCATGCAGCGATTCCAGCAAGGCCAACGATCCGTTGAGGAGTATTACCAAGAGTTACAAAAGGGTATGATTCGTTGTGGTTTATTTGAACAGGATGATGCTGCCATGGCACGATTTCGTGGTGGATTGAACAGGGAAATTCAGGATATACTTGATTATAAGGAGTATAATGATATGACCACGTTATTTGAATATGCTTGCAAAGCTGAACGTGAAGTGCAGGGACGCCGTTCGAAGACATATACTAACCCTTTTGCAGGAAGAAGCCCGTCGTCCAGCTCTACACCTTCCACTCCAGCACCTTCTACACGCTAGCATACGCCGCGTGAGAAGACGACGAAACTTGCAGCACCTTCGACGAAACCTACACCAGGCGCAGCTTCTTCCTCGGGACGTACACGAGATGTTCGTGTTTTCGTTGCCAAGGCTTTGGGCACATGATTCGGGACTGTGGCCAACACCCGTGCTTTGTCAGACGTGACGATGGTGCGTACTCTTCTGCTAGTGATTCCGCTGAACCTCACCATACTATGATTTGCCACAACCATGCCAGATAATGAAGGCGGTCCATGCTACTACCTAGTGACGCGATAGGTATGAAAGTCTTGTTGTGCAGCGTGTTCTTAGTAACACAGGTCGCATCCGCCAGAGAAAAATCAGCGACACACTCTTTTCCATACAACGGTGGTTGCTGCAAGGAGCGGTCGATTCGCATCATCATGACAGTGGTAGCTCAACAACTTGGCGAGTACAGCGCTGGTAGAGAAGTTGTCCTTACCCACCCGTAATGCATCCGCATCCCTATCATATTCAGTGGCTTAATGAATGTGGAAAGATTAAAGTACACAGTCTGTACGTGTTCCGTTCTCCATATGTGCCTATTATTCTGATTTTGTTTGATTGTGATGTTATTCCTATGGAGGCATGTTCTTTGTTACTTGGTAGACCTTGGCAATATGATACTGATAGCTTGCATCATGGTCGTTCGAATCATTATTCTCTCATGTTTAAAGGTCAGAAAATAATTATACATCCCATGACACCTGAAAAAATTGTTAAAGATGACCTTGCTCGAGCCGCTAAAAATGCTAAACAACTTGTACCATCACCTTCTGAAATCAAGTTGAATGCACCAGTTTTATTTGCTACACGTGCTGATTTTGTTGATCTTTGTGTTGATGAGCTACCTTGTTATGCACTTGTATGTTCTAGTGTGCTCGTTTCACTTGATGATGTACCATCTTTGGATATTCCCCCTGCGGTTGCTAACATTTTGCAGGAGTACGCTGATGTTTTTCCCAAAGATTTACCATCGGGACTACCTCCACTTCGTGGCATTGAGCACCAGATCGACTTCATTCCCGGCGCACAGCTTCCGAATCGCGCCCCGTACCGCACAAATCCCGACGAGACGAAAGAGATTCAGCGCCAGGTCCAGGCGTTGCTTAACAAAGGGTACATTCGTGAGTCTCTTAGTCCTTGCTCCGTTCCAGTGTTACTTGTTCCAAAGAAGGATGGATCGTGGCGTATGTGTGTAGATTGTCGTGCTATTAATAACATCACTATTCGTTATCGATATCCTATACCACGCCTTGATGATATGCTAGATGAGCTTAGTGGTGCCATTATTTTTACTGAGATTGATTTGCGTAGTGGTTACCATCAGATTCGCATGACATTGGGCGATGAATGGAAAACGGCTTTTAAAACTAAATTTGGTTTATATGAATGGTTGGTTATGCCGTTTGGTTTGACTAATGCTCCCAGCACTTTTATGCGTTTGATGAATGAAGTCCTCAGGCCTTTCATAGGTTTGTTTGTTGTTGTATATTTTGATGATATCTTGATTTACAGCAAGTCTATGGAAGAGCATTTCGAACATTTGCGTGCTGTTTTTAATGCGTTGCGTGCAGCTCACTTGTTTGCTAACATGGAAAAATGCATCTTCTGCACACAACGTGTTTCGTTTCTTGGTTATGTTGTTACTCCACAGGGTATTGAGGTGGATAGCAGCAAGATTGATGCAATTCGGGAATGGCCTACACCAACGACGGTTACGCAGATTCGGAGTTTTCTTGGGCTTGCAGGTTTCTACCGTCGATTCGTACGAGATTTTAGCTCTATTGCAGCACCTCTACATGAGCTTACAAAGAAAGGTGTGCCTTTTACTTGGACTGATTCCCAGGAGCTCGCCTTCACTACATTGAAAGATAAGTTAACACATGCTCCTCTTTTGCAATTGCCTGATTTTGGTAAAATATTTGAGCTCGAATGTGATGCCAGTGGTATTGGGTTAGGTGCTGTTTTGTTACAAGAAGGAAAACCTGTTGCTTATTTCAGTGAAAAATTAAGCGGTGCTAGTTTGAAATATTCTACTTATGATAAAGAACTTTATGCTTTAGTGCGTACTTTGCAAACATGGCAGCACTATCTCTGGCATCGTGAGTTTATAATCCATTCTGATCATGAGGCTTTAAAACATATTCGTACCCAAACTAATCTGAACCGTCGTCATGCTAATTGGGTAGAATTCATTGAGTCTTTTCCTTACATCATTAAACACAAGAACGGGAAGGACAATGTGATTGCTGATGCTTTGTCTCGCCGATATAATATGCTGTCACAATTGGATTTTAAAATTTTTGGTTTACACCCTATGAAGGATCAATATGTCGATGATAATGATTTTAAAGATGCTTATAAACATTGTATGACTGGTAAACCATGGGGGAAATTTCACATGCAGGATGGGTTCCTGTTTCGCGCTAACAAGCTGTGTATTCCAGCTAGCTCGGTTCGTCTTTTGTTGTTACAGGAAGCTCATGGAGGCGGACTAATGGGACATTTTGGCGTTTACAAAACGCTTGAGGTGCTGGCCACCCACTTCTTTTGGCCTCGGATGCGTCCTGATGTTGAGCGCTTGGTCGCACGATGCACTACATGTCAAAAGGCTAAGTCACGTTTGAACAACCATGGTTTGTATATGCCTTTGCCTGTCCCTACTTTACCTTGGCTTGATATTTCTATGGACTTTGTTTTGGGATTGCCTAGAACTAAGAAGGGGAGGGATAGCATTTTTGTGGTTGTTGATAGATTCTCTAAAATGGCTCATTTCATTCCTTGTCATAAAACTGATGATGCTAGTAATGTTGCTGAATTGTTCTTTAGGGAGATTATTCGTTTACATGGTGTTCCTAAAACAATTGTGTCTGATCGTGATGCTAAGTTTCTAAGTCACTTTTGGAGATCTCTTTGGAACAAATTAGGCACTAAATTGCTGTTTAGCACAACTTGTCACCCACAAACTGATGGACAAACTGAAGTGGTCAATAGAACTTTGTCAACCATGCTTAGGGCTGTTTTGGATAAAAATCTGAACCGTTGGAAGATTGTTTACCTCATGTTGAGTTTGCTTATAATCATGCAACACATTCTTCTACAAAGATGTGCCCTTTTCAGATTGTTTATGGTTATATTCCTCGGGCGCCTATTGATTTATTTTCGCTTGATGCTGTGGACGCCCCACATATTGATGCCGTTGAACATGTTGACCATATGATTAACCTACATGAACAAACACAACAAACCATTGCTGCTACTAATGCTAAGTATCAAGTTGCTGGTAGTAAAGGAAGAAAACATGTTACTTTTGAACCCGGTGATATGGTTTGGTTGCATTTGAGGAAGGATCGTTTTCCTACTTTGCGTCGTTCTAAATTAATGCCTCGTGCTGCTGGTCCTTTTAAAGTGCTAACCAAGATTAATGATAATGCTTATGTCCTTGACCTGCCTGCGGAGTTTGGTGTTTCCACTAGTTTTAATGTTGCAGATTTGAAACCATATGCGGGCGAGGATGAGGAGTTGCCGTCGAGGACGACTTCAGTTCAAGAAGGGGAGGATGATGAGGACATCACCAGTACATCTACACCAGCAGCACCTTCACCCCAAGAACCACCTTCAGGGCCGATCACTCGGGCTCGTGCAAGAGAGTTGAACTACGTCATGGTGCTAAAGAATGAAGGATATGTGGCTGGATTCGGACTGCGCACGAACGTCAACTTGTGACGGCCGCCACGACTTCATCCGGACTCCGTTTTGGGCGATCAAGTACTTGGTGGAAAGCTTATCAAGTCTACTTTCAGATGGATCCGGACTCACCTTCATATCTTCACCGAGGCGGCCGCAATCGTCATTTTGAGTCGGACTGTTTTCTGTCCAAGGTGTTGCGCCACCTTATTTTGGCCCAATGGGCCGTGTATTGAGTTGGGTCCATTAGGGACGCGTCCTAGGGTTGTAGCACGACCCCAACTCCCTTGTGGCCGTGCTATTAAACCCTATAGCCGACATTAGCATCCTCGAGTTTTGTTTTACATCTAGCTTTAGCTACACCGAACACGCACAAATACGTGCTGTCCTCGTGTGATTCAGAACTCCACCTTCGAGTGATATTAAGATTGCTCGCCTTCTTTTTCTTGTTCGTTCTTTGATTGCGTACAGGAAGTTCTGATCTTGGTTGCAACAGGGTCGGTAACCACAGGGAGTTGGTTCAGCGATTGCATTGGCGCTTCGGGTTCGCTCGTCGTAGTCGGATCGTGAGGGTCGACTTCCACCAAATCAAAATTATCCTCCACTCACCGAAAGATCGGGCACTCCAGCTCTATCAAGTGGTATCAGCTTTCCAGGTTGATCGGTGAGTTTTTATCGAGTGTTGTTCCATTACCTACAGTCCACAAAACCCAAAAAAAAAATTCAGGTTAGACCATTGTCCCAAAACCTTTCTTCGCCTTGCACTTTCTTTCAATAATTTGCGTTGTTGAATTTGTGTGCTTCGCGTTAATTTGTTGCTGGTCACTTTGTGCTTCCGCCGTTTCCCATCTCCACCACCGCCGCCGCCGCCGCTGTCCTACCTCGCCACTAGCACCACCGCCGCCGCAATCATCATCACCACCAGCGCCGTTACCCCCTCCAACCGAACCCTACTCGGTTTCGTTATCCTTTCCCAAGCCGCACTCCACGCGCCGCCAATCCAACCGAACCCTACTCGGTTTCGTGTTTCTGTTTGAGGAAAGAAAAAAAAAGGAAAAAAAAGAAAGGAAAGAAAAAAAAGGAAAGTTCTGAGAAGAAAGACAAAGGAAAGAATTAAAAAAAAAGGGAAAGCGCAGTTCGTTTTTGGAAAGTTCGGTTTTTCGTTTGGCAGGTTTGTGTCGTTACGAACACCCGTTTTGTAACGGCCATAACTTTTCGCTCGGATCTCCGATTTCAGCGTTCTTTTTTTTCCCGGAAAGCTTACGAAATTTCCTATACAGGGCACCCCGCGTAGCGCCAGGTGAGCTCGGTTTCGAGGCCAAAAAGCGCCGTTTACACAGCGTAACGCGGCCCGGGAGATTTTCCGTTTCTGCAGCCCACTTCCTTGTTGCCTTCCCTTGATCCATCGCGGGTGGCACTTGTTACCAGCAGCTTTGTTACGTGTTTAGCACTATTATTCAGCTTTGCATTTATTGTTTGATTGTGCTAATCCTTGACTTGAGTGCAGCCTACCCAGAACTACACATATTCCTACGACGAGCAGACTTTTGTTTCTCCAGGCAATCGCTGCTCCAATCTTTCACAGGTGCCACTTGTTGTCTGTGATCGCTCCTGTTGCTTGGTAAGAACGGATAAGAACTTGATCGCAGCATCTTTGTGAGCTTTCCACCCACATCTTTGTTATCGTAGGATCTGTTTTTCTTGTGTTTGCGCTAACCATGTCAGGAGACGACGACAAGATGGACTCCAAGCTGCAAGGCATGCGGGCAGACCTTGATGGACTTAAAGACGACATAAAGACGCTGCACGAGAAGGTTGATTCCGCGCTCTCTTCATCCAATGAGCGTCTCGACCAGCACGAGAAGGTTGTTTTACATCTAGCTTTAGCTACACCGAACACGCACAAATACGTGCTGTCCTCGTGTGATTCAGAACTCCACCTTCGAGTGATATTAAGATTGCTCGCCTTCTTTTTCTTGTTCGTTCTTTGATTGCGTACAGGAAGTTCTGATCTTGGTTGCAACAGGGTCGGTAACCACAGGGAGTTGGTTCAGCGATTGCATTGGCGCTTCGGGTTCGCTCGTCGTAGTCGGATCGTGAGGGTCGACTTCCACCAAATCAAAATTATCCTCCACTCACCGAAAGATCGGGCACTCCAGCTCTATCAATATCTACAATCCAAATATCCAGAGCTTTTTCAGGAGTAGTGTGTGTTTTACTTTCTCCTTGTACAAAGGGGTGAATCCTAGAGTTATCACCCCAGCTCTTTTGTAAGAATATGAAAAGTTAATGGATATGACGCATTTTTCCTTTTCACTGAGAAAAGGCAGCTATATAAAGTCCTGCAAATCTCGGGACGAGATTTTCTTAAGGGGGTAGGGCTACACTGCATGTGTTTAAGGAAAAATTAATCATCATAATTAAGCACTAATGAGGAGAAATATAATGGACTAAAGGAGGTTTGACCAAATAAGTCAACATGAGGGTTGACCAAAGTCAACTATGATGAAATGGGTCAAAACGTGTGCAATTGAGTAAAACTGATCAAATTTGAGTTAAAAAGTTGAAATTTTGATTTAAACTCAAAATTTGAGGCACTTTTCAATAAAGGTCAAATATGGCTAAGTTACCATGTTGGAGTGGCCACATCTTGAAATTTTTCTTGAACACATGACGTTGGTCCAACATGAAAAAGTACCTAAGAGCTATGAACTTTCATCTGATTATGTTGACCTAGAGTGAAAAGTTGATTTGAGTTTTTAAACTAGAGCCAAAAGTTTGAATCTAGGGCTGTTTCGGCTGAAACTTAGAATTTCTGCTAAGTCTGGAAAACAGCATTGAAGGGTCATGTTCAGAGATAGATTTCTCCAAATTTTTCATATGAAGTGTACCACTTGTTCATCCAAAATGGAATCTTGGATACTTGTACTTGCACCACACCAATTTTGGGCATAAACAAACAAGGTTTGCTAATTATTTGGAGCTTCAACTTTTGGATGAATTGCACCCAAACTCTGAAAAACGTGATGAACACAGACAGACTTTTGATGCCCAACCGCCGCCTCAGACCGTCCCCTGTTCCGCCGCCCGCCTTAGTCGCCCCCCAAGGTGAGCTCTACCTTCCTGGCCTTTTCGTTCTTGAACAAGCACATGGTTCCGCCATGTCCTTGGATGGTGCTGCGTCTCTCCTTTTGTCCAGCGCATGCTTATCCTCGCCGGAACGCGCAACCCTAGCTCGCGTTCCGCCATGTCCTTGGCCGCCGCTGCGTTTCTTTTAGCTAGGAGTCCGTGCTGTCGACTTTGAGCACCTAGGATCGTGTTCTAGGTTGTGTAGAAGCCGTAGGTTTTGATCTCGTCAAAGTTTGGCCCTTGGCCGGCCGTGCGCCGCCGCTCGCCGCCGTGCGACGCCTTGCCGCCGCCGTCGCCGCTGTGTGCCGCCGTCCAGCCACCCCGCTTCGTGTTTACCCCACCAGAGAGTTCCCCTTCGCGTGCCGAGGCGAGCCATGGCCGTGTCGTGGCCGGGGAACCACGCCGCCGGCGTCCCCGCCGCCGGTCAGTGCCGCCCGTGCCCAGTGAAGGCGGAGGGACCCTTTTGTAAATTCTAGGGACCGCGGGTGAGAAGGAAAAGAAAGTCCAGGGGGTTTTCTGTAAGCTGCGCAGTTAGTTTTTATAAAATGCATTTCAATAGGTTTAAACTTAGAAAATGCATAGTAAATTGTAGACAACTCCAAATTGGGTGAAACCAATTTTGTTGAGTTCATAATTTTATGCTTGATGCATGAAAAATCAGTAAGGGCATAGGAAAAAAATATAGATTTTCTCCTTTATTTTAGGCCTTTTATAGAATTTAGTTTTATTTGGGAATTTTGCTAATTTGATCATCTTATGCATCATATCGTGTAGATTCAGATCCTTTAGAAGTTGAGTACGTGGAGGTCCCAGCTGAAGCAGCTCCAGAAGGCGAGGACGTGATCGTGATCGAGCAGGAGTCCGACGTTGCCCCCGCCGTCCCCGCAGAGGTTGTCGAGCCCGAGACCCAGCAAGGCAAGCACCGGAGCATCTATCCTTTACCTTTTATGCCTTAATATGAGTCCAAATATTATTTCATGCTTGTGCACTACGTTTATAGGAGTTGAATGGAGTCCTTTATGCATTATAACTTTCCTTGACTTAAGG
The DNA here is from genome assembly GCA_015476505.1 of Urochloa ruziziensis. Classification (NCBI taxonomy): domain Eukaryota; kingdom Viridiplantae; phylum Streptophyta; class Magnoliopsida; order Poales; family Poaceae; genus Urochloa; species Urochloa ruziziensis. The sequence continues at coordinate 59,144,787 of CM027123.1, read as the reverse complement.
ACATCTTTGCCATCTGTTCAAAATAGGTTTGCTTAGCTAGCCTCTGTAAAGTCAAGTAATTTCCGGTTACTTGCATAAGGATAAACATCTAAAACTTGTTAGACTTTTGCAAATGAACAACTTTGTTTTTGGAATGATGAACCGGGCAGGACATGATCTTGAGACGACAGAGAAATAAGCAGGTAAGGTAATGGCACTAATGGTTTGGTACTAGTGGTTTGGCACTACTTGGGTCCTGCCTGGTATAATGAAATTAAGGTCCGTCCGTTGGTTGGCCCTACTGATCAAGCTTTGAACGTACTGATCACATGTCGGTTTATGGGGCCCGATAAACTGATGTACTACCGAGGCGCTGAAGTTTAAACCGTGACTCGCCACGTCTGATGGAGGAAGTTGGGCGGGGTTGCGGGCACTGTAAACTCATGGCACCTTTGCCCGGACACTGATGTGCCATGGGGACGCAACTCCGGGCTATGCAAGCTCAGTTTAAGCAACGGAGGTCCAAGGCGGGAAAAGTTGCCCCGTGTGACTCCTCGGAGGGTGCACGTGTCGTGTGGTTAGGTTTCTCCTGCAGGATGTAAATTCGGTCCGGATCGCCGCACTTCTCGGTTATGAATACCGCTTGATCTCTGACCATCATCGTAGAGTCTTGAAAGCTTATGGTTTTAAACTCTTTGATGATGTTAGAATTATTGTATTGTGGTCCAAACTTTTGATATCTAGCAAATCCTAAGGCCACAAATTGGAAGCTAAAATTTGTGCTTAAGGACATACTCCTAGTAAGCTTGCTGCAACCCTAAGTCTTTAGGAGTCTCCACTCAAGAGCCTTGCATACTTGAAGTCTTTTCTTTTATCCCCTCGTCGGGTCAGTCTTGCTGAGTACTTTGTACTCAGTCCTTCTTTACCTTGCTGCATAATTTGAAGAGCAGTAGATGTTCTTGAAGACTGGAGGCCCGAAGGACGAGAAGCACGTACGAGCATGACGTGTTTCTTCTTTTAGGAACGCGTAGTTTGAATAAACTTTATAACTGTGCTGTCCCTGACTCTAAGTACGTATTTTGCTTTTGACTCTTAGAACTGGTATTGTATGTTTAAGGTGAATCCTCTTATGTTGTAATAATCCGCTGCTTGTAAAACTATTTGCTTAAAGTTTGTAATGTCTGTGATGAGCTCCTGTGTGATGCGATCCTGAATTTATGCTTGTAAATGGAAGCTTTGGTTTATCGAGTGTGGCTAAGCACTCGACAGACGACCGGGTTTATACTGACTGAAGTACGTGGCGTGTTGGACGCCTAGAGCGCTATACGACGTACTTGAGTCAGTGTAAATTGGATGGTTCTGCCACAGGTCCTTTCCCGTTACACAACTCAAATTTGTAGATGTGGATCGATTAAGTTTAAAAGCAATTTTTTTTGGAAAAAGACTATTTTTTTACCATCGAACTATAGCCTTGGTTTAGTTTCGACCATCGAACTCGAAAACTAGGAATCTTTGACCATTCACTATCAAACCGTTCACAATTGGTCATCTGGTGGTTTTGACGGGTGGTTTTGCTGACGTGGCTGCCACACGGCACTGCGGTCCACATGCAAGCTTTTTCTTTCCCTCCCTCTCTCCTCTTTCTCTCTCCCTTCCTGTCTCTTCTCTCTCTTGCCCAGGCGGCGTGCCCACCCACGAGCTAGAGTCCTGGCCGGGGGTAGGGTCGTCCACTGGCGCTGCATCCATTCTCCCATCGTCCCTGCAGCACCACCCACTGCCCCGGCACCCCGTCCCTCCACCCGCGCCTGTCCACATCGCTACAGTAGCACGTTGGCACTGAAGCTGCTCCCCCTCTCCTCTATGCCAAATCCACCATCAGTGATGGCACATGGACGCGGTGGAGGTGCCCCACTTTACCCTCGACCGCCGTCAACCCATCCCGCCGCCGCCCTCAGAGCCATCGCCGTTCTGGCCCCGGACGCGGACGGGAGCGGCGGCGCCATGGCCCGACTCAACTTCTCCTCTCCATCTCAAGTGCAAGAGATGGCGGCACTTCGATGGTCGATTGATGGCGAGGATGAGCTGGCTGGGTGCGGATCGGCGACGCGGAGCTCTTGGTTGCGACGATTTTCTTCGGCAGACGACGCGGCTGGTGAATCGGACGTCCAAATTTTCGCGACGGCGCTCGCTTCGCGGCTTCTGGTGGCGGCGGCGACAGCGGTAGGGAGAGGCGCGGGGAAGGGCGGCGTCCTTCAAAGGAGAGGCTTGCCACGCAGCTCTCTTTCTCCTCTTCCCCACCGCCGGCCTCTCTCCCTCCTTTCTCTATTGTGCCCCTTCCCTACCATCCCCTCTCCTGAAAGCAGCCGGGGCAGGGATACGTTGCGCGTGGACGGACCACAGGATCTCATGCGGGGCCCGAGGCCACCGGGGCGAAGGGACAGCGGGTCCCCCGCGAGCCAGCTCTGGTCGTCGATCTCTCGGCTAGGAGCGCGGGGCAGCCGGGGGCGCATCGCAGTGAGAGAGAAGAGAGACGGGAAGGGAGAGAGAAAGAGGAGAGGGGGAGAGAAAGAAAGGGATGACATGTGGGCCCATTGCTGTGTGGCAGCCACATCAACAAAACTACCCGTCAAAACCACCAGATGGCCAATTGTGAACAGTTTTGATAGTGGGATGGTTGAAGATTCCTGGTTTTTGAGTTCAATGGTCGAAACCAAACCGAGGCTATAGTTCGATGGTTAAAAATGTATTTTTTTCCTCTCTTTCTTTTTCTGGAACGTACGTGCAGTCCTTATTTGTCCTGGAAGGAGGGAGAGAAATATCCTATCTCCAAGTAGTTGACCTACCTGCATGAGCTGCAAATGAGATTGTAAAAAAAATCACCTCTCTTCTTATGTAATAACCACCTGGATCCGTTTCCTTTACTCAGGATGTTGTGAAATCGTAGAGCTATTGCTTGCAAGAGGAGCTTACACTGACCCGGTAACTTGTTGCGGGACACCACTTCATATTGCAGCTACTGAAGGGCTTGACTGTACTATGAAAATTTTGTTGGACCACAATGCAAATGTAAGTTGTACTCTTTTTTTTGTGAAGTGCAAATGTAAGTTGTACTTGTACCTAACGATTCCTCTGTTCAAATGCTCGTGGTTTTTTCATTATTTCCGATCTATAAAACAAACTGTTTTACCTAATCATCATGTTCTCATGATCCATTTTACTGACCGTTGATTGCTCAACACTGTTGTGGAGCTTTTCTACTATGCATTGAAAACCACATAACCTCTTGCGCAGAAAAGAAAGAAAGAAAAGAAAACCACATAACCTGACTTGTACAGAACTGTTGACTCTTGAAATTTCTTCCCTTGTGTTTGTGCCCCTAGTTGTGTAATGGTATGCCATTCTTTAAGATCATGATTTGCTAACAAGCATTGAAGTAGTTAATCAACTTCTATTTACCATCCAATACATTGTATTTTAAAGCTGTGGTGGCAGCTTTTATCTCCTCTTCTTCACGAAAGGAACACATTTCAATTGTTTGAATAAGTGGATGATTTTACTTATTTTTAATAAAAATATGATCGTACATGTTTTCATTCTTATTTCTGGTATATGTCAACTTTTATGCAGTTGACAATTTATTTTGGATGCTATTACACTTTTGTGTGTGGCAGTTACTGACATATTTTTTTTCTCTCATTTAAAATCAGATAAAGTATATTAGTCAATACTTGAAGCAGAATTATGTACAAAAAACTCCAGGATTATGCATGAGATATTCTCATTATTCTCCACTATTTCCTTGTTTATTTTGCAAAACCTGTCTTTCTTGCTAAGCTTGCACATCAATTTAGTCACCATTATATCTGTATTTTTTCCCCTGTATCCCACTGATCTGTAACGTTTTTTGCCAGTACAACAAGATGGTAAATGGTATGACGCCTCTCTATTTTGCTATAAGTGCTGGCTCAGTAAAATGTGTAGAGCTCCTGGTTCAGGTACTTTTAACTTCAACGCAGCCATGTCAAGTCCTATAAGCCTTTTGTTTTGTTTTAACATTTTTCTGGACTCAAGTTATGAACTTAGAAGAAAAAAAAAACTTTGGCCTTTTGTTTCACACATATGATACCGTAGAGTCTTGGACTCACGGTTGGCAGTATTTAACATGTATCTGATACCTTTGAAACTTATCTGACACCACTCAATTAGTCAATTTGAAGCTCACATAGATTCTTATTTCTTCATATCTAGCTATATCTTTTGATATGACACTATGGACCTTGTCTACTTGTGATAGCTTATCTTTTAACTTTTCTGTTCTTACAATGTGACCATAAATTTTGGCTGCCACATATATGATGATTAAATGGACTGTTCTGTAGTAATTTGATGCAAAGGCCAAAGGCAGTTCCATTAGGACCGTTATTTTATTTGTGAAACTGTGAAAAATACAATGCTACCTTAGCTATCTTGAGGCAATATCTGTAGATGTTTTGATGATAGGCTGGTGCTGTTGCCAATGGAGAATATTTCATTGCCGCTTTAACCGATGCACCGAAGAATGTCTCAGCTGATTGCTTAAATTGCGTACTTGGGGTTGGCCTTGGTTCCAGTTGGCATGCTACTAATGATGTAAGATCTATCTTTCCACTGTAAGAATTCATTTGAACCTTGCAACTGTTATTGACATAGTGAAATTCTGGTGATAATTTGAACACTTTGGATCTTTAGGCTTTGGACAAAACTTTTTGCTTAATTAATATGAGCCATGTCTATTGTGTATCAAGATGTAACATTTATCTCTTTGTTATTATACACATGCACTTTGAACCTTGCAACTGTTGTTGGCATTTATTAGAATACGAGTGAGAATAGTGGAATTCTAGTGAGAATTGAGTATTGTAGCTCTTTAAGCTTTGGGGCACAATGTTTGATTAAAAGGTCAAATCTGTTGTTTATTGTTCAAGTATTCACAGTTCCTTGGTTACTGCACTGCATGTGCAGAATATTTTGTTTTGTGCTGGTGTCTGTACTGATGATTTGTTCTAGCCTGTTGGTAGAGACATAAAAGTAGATGTAATAGGTGATCAAATTCCTATTCAATGCTTGGAGATTATCCTGTGTGCTTGAAAGTTGAAATGTTATTCATGTGCAGCCACAGAAATGATGAGCATAAAATGTTGTGTGAATTCAAAACCATATTTTCAAGAAATTTTACATTATAATTTATTCTTTTGTTGACCGAATTTTTACATTATAATTTATTCTAAGTAATTGCTTTAGATCTATTATGTGTTTATGATATGGCTAGATTACTGAATACTGAGATAGATAGGTTGAGGTAGATGGGATCTCGCCCTCACGCTGGAGGCTCTGAGATTAATCCTCTACTTCTTCCTTAACCTAATTGATACAAATGTGTCTCTTTATATAGAGATAGGCTAACTTGGCCCCTAAGTAAATATCCTAACCAAACCAATCTAACTTATCTCTTTCCTAACAAACCAACTAATCTAATCTTATCTGTAGCACTGTTCACGCTACAGTACTCGTGGGCCTAGGCCTCTGGCCGGCCCACTCGCCATAACACTTCACCACCCCTCGAAGACAGCTCGTCCTCGAGCTGTGGCAATGCTCAAAGCTGCAGACCATGTGATCTGAATGGTGCTGAATGTCGTTGAATCATGCGGCCTGAACCTGGTGGCGAACTGGCGATGAAGCAGACTTGAGCAGTCGACAACTGAAGAAGTTTGACGTCGTCAGGTACGGGAGACACCACACAGCAACATAGTGCAGCAGACAATGCAACGAACACTTGCAACTCAATAGATTGTCTCGAGACCTCAATAACAACTTCTTGTGTAGTTTTGCCAAATGCTGAACAAGCCCATGCACTGAGCAGGAATATAAGCATTGAGCCTAATAAACCACCAACAAAAACCTCTGGGACTGCTAAGTCAACCTCGTTGAATGGTAATCGAGCAAAAGAAGCTACTTCATCCACATACGGACTGAACAAGAGGGGAAAAGTCAGTGCCACCGACCCAGTGGGGTGCCACTCATTGTTGAAAGCCTGAAAGTCCAATGGATGCTTCAGCTGCTGAAAGATGAGCATAGTCTGGCCTGATGAAGGAATTGGCACAGACACACGTTCCACCACGATTAAGCTGAACGGATCCTCCTTGTAATGTTCACAGTAGTATGCTGCTGATGGAATTCCATGTTGTCTAGTGGTGAGGGCGATGCCAGCCAAATAGAAACCGACCACCTGAAGGCCAAGCAGTTCACGGTCTATGCACTGAATGAAGGCCCAGAATGGCCCGGCTGACGGCGAAGGTACCGATGGAGCTGCTAATGCTGTTGCGGATGCAAGGGATGCCCCACATGGTTGAAGCGTTGGAGGTGCGTCAGCTGACTCAGCTCCCATCAAGTGCTGCAGAAGAAACGTCGTTGTCGCCGAGGGCACCAGGACTGACACTTCAGCCAAGCCTGCCACGGCTGCCATTGGAGCTGCTGGTGAAGACGCGAAACAGAAGTCCATCTTGCTAATGGCAGCAGGTGCAGTTGTAGGTGGCACGCTTGGCATCAATATAGCCGGCGAAAGTGCTGGCGATGCTGCCGCTTGAGAGGGTACCAGGCCGGGAGGTGAAGATGGTGCCGCAGCTGTCCAGGATAGACGTGTTGCAGTAATGGCTGGTGGATCTGCTGACAGCAGCAGTGGTGGCGGCATCAATTCCGCCAGATGTTTGGGCTGCCGGGTGTTGTGCACACCCTTGCCGGCGATGGGGTCGTCATAGTCTTGCTTCGTGCCTTCATGCTGGGATGTCTCAAGATGCATCAGGGCGATGGAGGTGGTTGTAGTCGCCGGTGGTGAAGACGGCGCAGGGGCGGGCGTCGCGGAGGATGGGACTGCGCCTGGCACGACTATGGGCGTCGGGGCCACGTGTGGCCCGGGAGCAGACACCATGGGCGCACGATGCGCGGGAGCGACCGCAAAATTCGCTGGTGCTGTTGGGACTGTCGATGACAATGTCGTGACGGACGGGGTCGCACGAGTTACAGACGTTAGGGGCGATGGAGTTGCAGCCAGCGGTGCTGCTGTTGCTGGTGTAGATGTCACCGAAGGGGCTGCTGGCGTCGCAGCCGGTGAAGCTGCTGATGCCTCAGGCTGTTGCAGCGAGGGAGGTGCTTCTGCTGGCACCGGTTCCTGCAGAAGGAACATCACCTTTGCTGGTAGCGGCGATGATGCGGCAGCCGCCACTGTCGTCACGGTCGACAGAGACATCGGAGATGATGTTAGCAGAGGGGCTGATGTCGCGGTTGCGGCAGCTGGAGGTGTTCCTGGTGATACGGACGTTGTTACAGGCGGCGATGGGGTCACATACGACTCCACAGTCGTCGTGGCCGGTGCAATTGCTGGTGAAGGTGCGAACAAGGCGTCAATCTTGGCAAGGATACAAGCGATGGTGGGAGATGAAGTCGGATGTAGCGCCACTGGTGTCAACTCGGGCGGCAGTGGTGCTGCAAGAACAACCGCTGGAGCTGCTGGCAAGATTGTTGGAGGTGGTGTTGTTGCTGCCGGCGAAGAAGACTTGATGGCGGCCGGGTCTGCTGCTGACGCAGCCAATGTTGCAGCCGGCATGAAGCGGCGGTTGAACAAGCCGACGAAGCCCGGCCACGTTGATATGCCGACGCTCCGCTCGATCTCGCAGTACCAACTTAGCGCTAGGCCTTTCATCTTGAATGAAACGATCCATACCTTCATATCATCTGGCGTCTCCCATGCGTCAAAGTACTGATTGCAACGATGCACCCACTGCAGCGGATCAGTACTCCCGTCAAAGACCGGGATGCGGAGCTTGGGGGGTAGAAACATCAGCGGCTGCGGCGCCGATGTGGTCAGTGCCGCCGTAATTGCCGATGCCGCTGGTGGAGTTACGGCTGTTGGCGGTGCTGGTGCAGTAGATGCAGATGCCCATGCAGTCAGTGGCGCCGCGATTGCCGATGTTGCTGGTGGTGTGTCTGTCGAGGGTGCCGCTGGTGATGAGGCCGGAGGTGATGAGGCTGCGCATGGCACGGCCATCGGTGGAGCCGCCTGCTCCTCCGCTGTTGGCTGCGCAGTGGTGGCGGCAGCCGTCGATGGTGCTGATGATGATTTGCCGATGCTGTCGAACTTGGCCATGGCGGAATCGATTGCAGCAGTGAACCTATTGATAACAGCTTGCAAGTCGGCTTTGGTGATGTAGTCTCCCATGGTGGCTGCCATTAGCGATTGGCTTGGCTTGTTGCAGGGGAGATGCAATCTGGACGTGGTGGGTGGGTGAAATTTAATCTGGTATGCGTGAAGAGCAGAATCGAGGGTGGGATGGATAGAGTTTCTGATTGTGGCGGCGGCGGCGGAAGCAAGCAGTGTAGTAGGGCTGCGATGGAATCAATCTAAGCTGGCGTAGGGAAATCCGAGGAAAGTCCCGTCTGATACCAGAGTTGATATGGCTAGATTACTGAATACTGAGATAGATAGGTTGAGGTAGATGGGATCTCGCCCTCACGCTGGAGGCTCTGAGATTAATCCTCTACTTCTTCCTTAACCTAATTGATACAAATGTGTCTCTTTATATAGAGATAGGCTAACTTGGCCCCTAAGTAAATATCCTAACCAAACCAATCTAACTTATCTCTTTCCTAACAAACCAACTAATCTAATCTTATCTGTAGCACTGTTCACGCTACAGTACTCGTGGGCCTAGGCCTCTGGCCGGCCCACTCGCCATAACAGTTTATGTCTTCCATACGCTCATCAAATCATTGCTCATTTAATACTCTTGATGATTCAGAATGTGCCACGTGATAAAATGAAAATAGCAGAGTTAAAGTCACAAGGGAATAAGGCGGTTAGGAAAAAGGATTTTCTTTGTGCAGCAGAGTTCTACAGTATGGTATGTTGCAACACTGTATTCTTAGTTTATCTTTGCGAATCTCTAAATTTTTTATTGCCTAACTGGCAGTCCTTGCTCAGCATTCTACTTTAAGGATGCAAGGTTCATGTATGACCACTGACCTGGTTTCATATTATTCTTTGATGTAAACACATAAGAAAAATTCTCTGCTGGTACGCTTTCAAAAATTCTCTGCTGGCATGAAGGTTTTTGTATGAAAGTGGGTGCCTTTTATCAAATTTTTTACCCACCAGATGCTATGGTCCGAACTAAATGCATCCGGGATTTAGCTGGCCTTATAATCTCTGAATTCTTCCAACAAAACAGGAGGCCTAGAATAATTTCCAGATATGATGTGTTGTCCCTTTTGTTTATGTGATTCTTTCCTTTCTCTATGAATTCTTTGGTGCATTCTATGTTGTAAAAGAATACATTCATACTTCTCCGAGAGATGCTCTGCTAAGGATACATTCAAATGAATTTTTTGCACTACATTTTTTAACAGACTCTGTCTCAACTAAATTTTGTATAGTAATGTGCCCTATGCACAACAATGTGCGTTGTTCTTTTTTGAACATTCCCAAAATGATGACCTGTTCATACTAACTAACCTTTTGGATGTAGGCATTGGAGCTTGATCCTGAAGATCAGGGGCAGAGCTGGCCCAGCCCAACGCCTAGGGCCACTCCATGGGCCAAATTCGCTAGCTGCGCTGGGCCTTTGTGCTACAGTGTATAGGCTAGTGGAGAAAGCCGGCCTGCGCCTAGGGCCATGGCCAGGGTGGCCCTACCGAGAAATCCGCCACTGCTGAAGATGCGACCTTGTTCTCAAATAGAAGCCTTTGCTGGCTTCACAAGGGCAGGCCTTTGCTAAGTTTGCTGGATGCTCTTGAATGTAGAAAAAAACGACCTGATTGGCCTAAAGCCTGCTATAGGCAGGGCATGGCTCTAATGTGACTGAAGGTTGGATAGAAGACTCAGTTGACTTGTTCTTCTGATTAGTATGCAAAATGTTTCTGATCATTCACCGTGCCTTGTGTTATCAGGACTAAAAGGGCACCTGCGAGTCGCTTTTAGACGCACTGAAGTTGGACCCATGGAGTTCTGAACTCAAGGATGCGTTATGGTATCATCTCTAGTTCTTTTGTTCTAGTCTTTGGATTGCTCATTCCAATACATTTTATTATACCTAGAGAACTTCCATATTACACAGGATGCCCTCGTCACCATGAAAATTAGTGATACAAACATGAACTATTTAACTTGCTTGTACCCTGTTAAGAGTTTTTCTTTTTCCCCTTGTCGTGTCATTGATCTTGCTTTTGCACCCCTCTCCATCCTGTGTAGTGTAGTCTTCTTCCCTTAACTTGTGTGTGGTGTAGTCTTCTACCCTTGATGTGTATTGGCGCCTCACAAGTCACAAGACGCTTACAGACAATTATGTAACAACGGCAGTTGTTGAAATGTGCAGGAAAGCTATTGAATCCTTGAAGATGTCTCGAAGCACCAAGGCTAAGTGACCTTTGTGGGTGTACCTGAAGATAGTTCAAAACACGCGTGACGTTTTTTTGGGAAAGCTACATGTGTTTAGTATAATCCTTTTGTAAGTTAAACTAGGGGATGCTGAAGGATTTCGGTGCAGTGGCGTGATGTCGCCTGTGCATTTATCCTGGAAATGTTCGGTACGGTGGTCGGTTCGGGTGGTGCACGTTTGCATGACTAGCTAGTTGACTGGTACTTGATGCTAAGTTATTTGTTCCTCTTCACCGGCCCGTATAAGAGCATCTTCAAGAGCTATTGTATATGGACTTCTTTTGACTAAAAAAAGAAAAGGATTCAAAAAAAACTCCAACCAACGGCTCTTCTATCTGCTTTGCTATAAATCGAGGATTGCTATTCTACCGTCCTCGCTTGCTATTTTTCTCAACGCTGTCCGTTTGCTACAGAGGCCACGTTTTAGCATGTCTTTTGGATTAGGCCATTGAATTAGAGGAGATTTCTATTTTTATAAAGATATATAATTCTCATATTTAACAAACAAAATACAAGAACTCTCGGAGATGCTGTGCCTTCCTTAGTCGGGCTCTTTTTAGGTGACGTTTGGAAAGAGTATGGAAAAGGGAAAGGGAAATTAGATGGGATAAGATTGGGTGGGTTAGGGATGCGGAAATGAGATTTTATCCCTTTCCAATGTTTGGTTTCCCTCTGGATTAGGCTTTGGGAAATCAGAAGCTATTCTCACGTTCTCTTCCTTCTCAACAAATCAGCCTCCGATTCTGCTTCGATTGGCCTTCGTAGTGCCCAGTACTTCTCTGCTCAAATCAAGCTGCATGGGGAAGCAGAGGGGTCATGGAGGATGGGGTAGTTGGGCACCATCAATGCAACATCAACAGCTACAACAGCTTTGCTTCAACTGGTAGGTACACGAGAGCCAGTGGCGAATCCAGGAATTGAAGTTAAGGTGGGCCCAGAGCTATTTTTTTCGTTCATATACAGTAGCTATAGTAGTTGAAGGAGCAAAATTGAACTTTTGTGCAAGTTTAGGGAAGTTATATGTCTATTTTCATAGTTAGATGAGCAAAATTGAACTTTTCTGATATTTCAAGGAGGTAAACCAGACCTTTTTAAAGAAAAATCAAAGGTAGTAATTCTTTGGGCTGAATCTCAGGCCCAATCTCAGGGTGGGCCGTGGCCCACCCGGCCCACCCTTTAGATACGCCACTGACGAGAGCACTGGCTCCGGCGGCTGCGCGCGTGAGCCGAGCGGGATTCTGGCGGCTGCGCGTTCGGGTTAAGGTGCGGCACCGGCGGGCGGCTTCAGCGAGTGGCGCATTGGGGCGCGGAGTAAGATACCCTGTCGACCCGCCTGGATTGACGAACCCAGACCCAGACGAGCGGCGGGTCCCCTCTCCGACTCAGAGCATCTCTAGACTCTAGTGCACACTTCAAATTTGACCCATCGTGTTTCCGTTTCGCTATACATTACAAAAGATTCTCTATTCATATTACTCGGAGCTCCAACAGGCTAGCCAAATCTCACCCCACAAATTCTATTGGTCTATATTTTATTGATATCCAATTTTTTTTTAACAAATAGATGGTACAAATTTTATTTTTGTGTAGTCAATAGCTACACGCGTCAGGAGGGCAAGCATGCGCAAATGGCAAGCGGGCAGGAGGCAGCCAAATTTGGCGTTGATGGCTGGCTGAATGGCGGGTTGCATAGGGATGCCGATTCCTATAGCGCGACCGCTGGAGCACCTTTTTCGGTCAGAGGCCAAAAAATGCGATGGCCAGACATATGGCGTGACTGCTGGTGATGCTCTCATGTCGCGATTGTATTTCCCAGCCAAATCCACACCTCCCGGTGGGATAGGAAGCCCTCCTTTTCCTTTCCCAATCTGCCATCTTCTCCCTATCCCAGTAATCAAAAGTGGGAAATCATTTTCACTACCCACTTTTCCTTTTCCCACCTTCATTTCCATGTTTCTTTTTTTTAACGAACGTCACACGACGTGTGTGTTTCATTGATAGAGCAGAAAAAATACAAGGTTATGGCCCTGAAAGGCCATAATCAGGCAAAGAAAGAGAAAGCTAAAAAAACTAAAAAGAACCCGTGGGCCGGATTGGGACATCGACATCGCGACACTCTGGTCGGTCGGATTGGGACATCGACTCGGACCTCAAAACCACACCCCTACAGATGCGACAACCGCCCACATTTTGCCCATAAATTCATCAACAAACGCAAACGTGGCCCTACGTCGATAGAGAACCAGCAGAAGCAGGCCGTACTACACCCGAAGGGCCACCGCTATGCAGGACCAATCGCCAGAGCATCGCTGCAAATCATCCACCACCTGACAGGGTGAAAACACCGAATCCGAAACGCTCACAGGCTGCCTCGCGGCCACCTCCGCGAGCACACAACGCACAGGGCCTCGCCACTCCCATCGTTGGACACTCGTCGCATGTGGAACACCTCACACGGGGGCTTCACCACGCCCACCTCTGTTTCCAAACGCCACCTTAGAACATCTCCAAGAGACTAGCAATAATCTTAGCTAAATTTAAAGATTAAGAGGCTAGTAAAAAAATAAAAAGCTTCTACTCCAACATACTCTCCAAAACTGGACTCTCCATTTATTACCGTGCCTGTGGGCTCCACTTGTCCAAGAGACTAGCAATAATCTGATTGATAGTCAATTAAAGCATTGCTGCTAAGGTAAAAAAAAAAAACACCCACACACGTATTTTTAAAGTGATTTTACATTATTTTGGGTTTGCAGCCATATAGCAAATAATGCGAGCAATAATGGTCCGAGTTTAACTTGAAGATTGAGCTGTAGCAGAAGAGAAACTCAATTACCTTACAATCTAAGCAATCACGTCTATCTTCCCTCTTGAAAGGATAGACGTGATTGCTTAGATTGTAAGGTGATACCTGGGGAGTGTGTTGTCCCTCAACACAAGATTGTGGCGGACTTTCGATTTCGGGTACGTGTCTACCGGGACAAACATGTCAAGACTACAAGAACGAAGTGGTGGAAGCTTAGAGGGGAAGCGGTGCATGTATAAGGAGAGGATGTTAGGCGAGGGTACTTGAGAAGAAGGTGAAGATGCAGACGACATGTGGCTAAAGATGGCAACATGTGTTCGAAAGGTGGCTTCAGAAGTGTTTGGCGTGAGTAGGGGAGGCAAACAGGAGCGCGAAGGACACCTGATGGTGGAATGATGAGGTGCAAATGACCATTAAGAAGAAAAAGGAGTGTTTCAAACATCTACACCTTGACAAAAGTGCAGCTAACATCGAGAGCTATAAAATAGCGAAGAGAACTGCAAAGCGAGCTGTGAGTGTAGAAAATGGTCAGGCGTATGACAACCTTTATCAGCGGCTAGGCACGAAGGAAGGGGAGTATGACATTTATAGAATGGTTAGGATCCGGGAGAGAAAGACAAGGGACATCAACCAAATCAAATGCATCAAGGATGGGACAAATTGACTCCTGGTGAAGGACGAGGAGATCAAGGACAGATGGCGGGAGTACTTCGACAAGTTGTTTAATAGAGAGAATGAGGGTCCTATCCTTGAGTTGGACAAATCATTTGATGATACCAGTAGACGCTTTGTACGAAGATTTCAAGAGGCGGAGGTCGAGGAGGCGTTGAGGAGGATGAAGGGAGGTAAAGCGATAGGCCTTGATGGTATCCCCATTGAGCTATGGAGGTGCCTTGGTGCTAGAGCAATAGTATGGCTAACTAAGCTTTTTAACCTCATTTTTCGGGCAAACAGGATGCCTGAAGAATGGAGAAGAAGTATATTAGTACCGATCTTCAAGAATAAAGGAGATGTTCAAAGTTGTACTAATTATCGTGGGATTAAGCTAATGAGCCATATGATGAAGCTCTGCGAGAGAGTTATAGAGCATCGCCAGGAAGAGGGACAAGCATGACCCAAAACCAGTTTGGGTTTATGCCTAGTAGGTCAACCATGGAGGCAATTTTCCTAATACGACAGTTGATGGAGAGATATAGAGAGCAGAAGAAGGACTTGCACATGGTTTTCATTGACCTCGAGAAGGCGTATGACAAAGTACCAAGAAATGTCATGTGGTGGGCCTCGGAAAGGCTCAAAGTCCCAACTAAGTACACTGCCCTCATCAAGGATATGTACAAGGATGCGATGACATCTATCCGGACATGTGATGACGACACCAGTGACTTTCCAATTAAAATAAGACTACATCAGGGGTCAGCATTGAGCCCTTATTTATTCGCTTTAGTGATGGATGAGGTCACAAGGGACATACAAGGTGATATCCTTTGGTGTATGCTCTTTGCGGATGATGTGGTGCTAGTTGATGAGAGTAGGGCGGGGGTTAATAGGAAGTTAAAGCTATGGAGGCACACGTTAGAGTCGAAGGGTTTCAGACTTAGTAGGACGGAGACCTAGTACATAACGTGTGATTTCAGCGCGATTGGACATGAGGATGGAGACGTTACCCTTGATGGGCAAGTGGTGACCAAGAAGGATACTTTTCGATACTTAGGATCAATACTACAAAAGGATGGAGATATTGATGAAGATGTTAGGCATAGAATTTCAGCCGATTGGTTAAAATGGCGTCAAGCTTCTGGCATCCTCTGTGACAACAGGGTGCCACAAAAGCTAAAAGGTAAGTTCTATAGGACGGCGATTCGCCCTGTAATGCTATACGATACGGAATGTTGACCTACAAAAAGGCGACATGTCTAGCAATTGAGTGTAGCTGAGATGCGTATGTTACGTTGGTCTTGTGGGCACACAAGAAGGATAGAGTTCGGAACGAAGATATTCAGGATAGGGTCGGCGTAGCACCAATTGAGGAGAAACTGACGCAACATCGATTGAGATGGTTTGGACATGTCCAAAGGAGGCCTCCTGAGGCGCCAGTGCGTAGTGGGGTATTAGGAATGGTAGATAATGTAAAGAGAGGTAGAGGCACCTAAACTGACTTGGGACGAGTCGGTCAAAAGGGATCTTAAAGAATGAAATATCTCCAAGGAGTTAGCTATAGATAGAAGCGCTTGGAGACTAGCAATCAACGCGCAGGAACCGTGATCTTTGCTTCTCCTCTTGTCTACCCCTAACCTTATCTTTGGTCTCGTGCCGTTTTATGTCTTTTTTATTCTTGTTTCTTTTGGGTTTCATCTCTAGCCTACCCCAACTTGCTTAGGAAAAGGCTATGTTGTTGTACTCCTTTTATTGACTATTTCTCTCAAAATATAAAATATTTAGGGCTATGAAATTACTTTTTTTTGACACCACTATAAAATTACTGAAAGTGCCACCATTACATTTAAAATAAATATATTATCTATGTGCTTGTCATGTAATGGTTGTAAATAAAGGTTTTCCCATAAATAGTAATACACATTACGGTAGAAAGAACGGTGCCATTTTATATACCTAATCGGCGGCTCTCTTTAAAAGACAAGTCTAAAATGAGCCATGGGTACATAAGTACATTTTTGTCCGCCGGCCGTGGCCTCCCGCGCTTCCCGACCCAAGGGCATTTTTGGATGGCAGCTGCCGCGCGTCAGATGGAGCCGCGAGGAACTGCATTTTCTTTGGTTCCGTCTGACACAAAATGCTTTAAGCCTTGTTTAGGTCATGTTTAGTTCCCGTCCGAAATATTTTCATCCATCACATCAAAGGAGAATCTTTGATGCATGAAGTATTAAATGTAAACGAAAAATGTGAAAAGTTATATGGATAGACTGTAAATCGCGAGATGAATCTAATGAGTCTACTTAATCCATGATTTGCAACAGTAGTGCTACAGTAATCATCCGCTAATTATGGATTAATTATCCTCTAATTACCATCGTTAGATTCGTCTCGAGATTTCCAACCTATCCATATAACTTTCCACCGTTTTCGTCTACATTTACTACTTTTAAATTGATAAAATCAAAACCCGAAATCTTTTCACGAAATCTTTTCGCGAACTAAACACGGGCTTAGTTCCCATCCGAAATCTTTTCAACCATCACATCAAAGGAGAATCTTTTATGCATGGAGTATTAAATGTAGATGAAAAAGGTGAAAAGTTACATGGATAGACTGTAAATCGCGAGACGAATCTAATGGGCCTACTTAATCCATGATTTGCAACAGTACTGCATCAGTAACCATCCGCTAATTATGGATTAATTACCCTCTAATTACCATCGTTAGATTCGTCTTGAGATTTCCAACCTATCCATATAACTTTCCACCTTTTTCGTCTACATTTACTACTCTTAAATCGGTAAAATCAAAACCCGAAATCTTTTCACGAAAACCTTTCATCAACTAACCACGGGGAGCGGATGGTTGAGCTGTTGTACTTTTTGCGTTTGACGGACGGAGCGGTGGAGCAGTTGGCGGAGCAGCTGGTGGAGCGGTGCCAAAGGGTGCGTAAAGCCGCCTCCAACTGGATAAGCCCCGCTATAAGAGGAGGTAGAGAAATAAAAAAGAGGTTTTGAAATACGTCCAGAGAAAAGTCAACCAGAGATGAAGCCCTTGACATAGCGCTAGCTCAATACTACTTCCTCTGTTTCAAATTATAAGTCGTTTTGGCTTTTTTAGGTTCATAGATTTTGCTCTGAATCTAGACATAGCGTTTATCTAGATGCATAACAAAGATTATGAACCTATAAAAGCCAAAACGACTTATAATTTGAAACGGAGGTAGTACCTTTTTGACGGTTCATTGTTGTGCTAGCTCTAACTAGCCCATCCTTCAATGTTAAGAGTCAACCACTAGTTCATAGCAATAAAAAAATGGTATAAGAGATAATTTCTCTAATAGATAGTTTAAAATACAGAAGGATCTACATGCCAATCTCACATAGTTTTAGATTGTGTGTTTAAAACTATTTGTTAAACCTTTTAGCCTGTCTTTCATTCAGATAAAATATTATATTTTAATTTTATAGGCTACCTGACTTGGCGCCATTGAAGAAGGTCTATCTGCACTTGAGGTGGGTGTGGGTCCCACCGACGCTTCGCTTTCCATCCCGGCATCCCTCCCGTAATCGTCAGCTGTTGTTGCTCCATTTCAAAAATCAAATCCACCCTTTCCCTCCGCTACTTTCCAGTTTCCCCGTTTCCCCCAAAAGCAAACATCAGCTTCGCCTTCACACCGACCATTCGCCATGGCGCCGCCGCCACCGCCTCGCTCGCGCTCCCCTGCTTCCGTCTTCTCCGGTAAGCGCCTCCCCGGACCCCGCGCCTTTGCCCCACGCGCCGAACGGCCAGTCCCTAACGAACTCAGCGACTTCTCTTTCTCTCTCCTGCAGCCGCAGCCGACGCCGACGCCCCCTCGGTGCACGACATGCTCCTCGTGGCGGCGTACGACGACGACATCCGCCTCTTCAAGAGTACGTCGGCCTCGCTCTCTTCTGCATCCCTCTGATTTGGGTTGAGATACGTACAGATTTGGTTGGTGTGCTGAATTTTTGCGGGGCGCCGCCCCCGATGCGTTGCTTGCAGAGGCGGTGCGGGCGCTGCGCAAGGGAGGGGGCTGTGGCAGGGAGGAAGTGGAGGCGGTGAGGGTGGAAGAAGGCCTGGGGTTGCGGCACATCGCCACCACGAGAGAGAGTGTGGAGGTATGCGGCTACCTGGTCGAGGTGCTGCGCGTGGATGTGGACGCCGTCGACGATAAGGGTCAATTTCTCTCACATATTTTCGGCTCTTACTCGATCCATAGCGGTGCTGGCATTTCTGGACTTTTACATTCCGCGATGTGATATATTGATTCTTCGAGGCCTGCTGGGTTTGTGGGATTTGGTTATCATGCACAGTTTAACTGCCGATACATGCCTAAGTTGCTTGAATTCTAGGCCTCATTATGGGTACAGGGGAGTTTATTGCTTTGTTCCTGCTTATCATGATATAAGGTCCCCTTTAGAACAAAGGAAAAACGGAGGAATTTTGGCAAAGCCCATTGGAACAAATGATTAAGTCCCAACAAATCCTGTGGAATCCATATGAAACTGTTTGTTCCGTATGAATTTTGGAGGAACTCCACCAAGCAGCTGAACCTCATTGAAACTTTCCTTTGTGTCACATGGAATTCTTGAGTTTTTCCTATGCTCCTCTCAAATGTCCAAACAAACAGGCTAATGAAATATACATAGATCTGGCTAAAAAAACAGGCAACTCATCAAGTGGGAATTGTGTCAGGATTGTTTGGTTAGTTGCACATATGCATATGCTCCAAGGAGACTATGATTACTACTATGGGTTCATCTCATAGAGATATCTAGCAAACAAAAACATGAATACACACATGGCTCTGCATATTTAATTCAGGTGCCCAGACTTTTTTTTAATGAATAAACAGTCCTATCTATCCAATATTGCCTAGTGCACTTTGACATTCTACATCAACATATCTAAAGTTACTGATCTTAAGAAGTGATTTCTGAATGTAACTTGCATGTTCTCTTTAGATAATTGTGCTGTTATGAAACATTTTTACATGTATGTTATGAACATCAGCATGCATCTTAATATGATACGTTTGTTTCCTTTGTTGATCATGTAGTGCTTTGCATCAATAAGCTTCTCTATCTGTGTGTTTGACAGGTAGAACACCTCTGATGTATGCGATACATAGTAAAAATGCAACTATTGTCAAGTATCTTCTTGATCACGGTGCCAATCAAGACAAAGCTGACCATGAAGGGCTTGTCCCTCTACATTCTGCTGCCGGAATAGGTCCTCTTAATCATCCATTGCAGATATATATCTGTTCTGCATTTGCACATTGCAATTTATCTTTTCCTTTCATTTGCACTATAGCAGTATTATTTTCTTACAAGGTTTTAGTTAGCGTTTTAAAGCATATCCAATTTTTTTACCTCATTTATTAAGGAAGTAAATAATCTTTGAAATTATGGTTAAATTTGGCTAAACAATAATTTAAACATCCTCAAATGTATCACCAAATATGCCATGTGGTGCATCATATAAAAACATTAAACCGAATTAAATTGTTTACTAGTGCTCAGCCACTTTAATTTAGGTATTTTTGTAATCAAAATGCATTCATATCCAGAATGTGGTGCGTTGTGTTTTTAAGGTCATGTCATGAAAAAGTGAGGCCCGCCTGATGTAAATCAGGAAAAAACTTTTCTTGAACACTTGCCATAATATGTAATAAGTACCTTTTGGTTTGCTTTGTGGTGCAGGAGATTGTAAAATACTAGAATTGTTGCTTGCAAAAGGAGCTTACATAGACCCAGTAGGTAAGGTTTGTGGGACACCACTACATATGGCTGCTTGGGAAAGGCAGGCTGGTACTATGAAGATATTATTGGACCATAACGCAGATGTAAGTTTGGCTATATTCTATTCCTGCCTTAAGTTACCTGTTGAATTGTAAACAAAAATTCACAGTGCAAAGTGGTTTCATTCACCATTTTTTCCCTTTCTCCATGTTTTCATTTTCCCTTGTATGTAAGTTTGAGCACAGTTGTGACTTGTGAGCATGGATAGTAAAATTCTGTAGCATAGTCAACTCTTCAGATGTTTGTTACATGTTTATCCCTTGTTGCTCCTAGTTTTCTGGTGATTTATTATTCTTCATGATCTTCTTTCAAGCAACTGAGGATAACCAGTGAATTCTCAAAGCATCGATTCTAAGTTGCATTGAACAATTCTTATGGTGCAGTTGCCTTTTATGTATTGCCATAATAGTTGAATCTGTCATGCCTCAGATGTTCCCTACTATATGTTGAGTTTTGTACTTGTTTATTGCCATAATAGTTTACATTACACAGAAATGTGGTTACTTATGTTTACTGTTCTATTTGGTGCTTTCTTAGTTAGCATTTAATCAGTGCAGCAAATATTTTTCTCTATGTTTCTCCTTAGTTCAACAAGACTGACATGACATATGGTATGACACCCCTCTTTGCTGCAATAAAGACTGCATCATTGAAATGTGTGAAGCTCCTTATTGAGGTATTGTACATCTACGAAGCTTCGTCAAATCCTAGAATTGGGGCTGTTTGCTTCATTAATCTCGTTAAATATTTCCCAATGCTTAGTTTGAGAAGTTCTGCATATTTTAGTTGATAGAATTACATTGAGTGCTGGACCTTCATGGAGTAAAACTGCATTTTGGTTGGTTGCTTTGTTTCAATTATACGATATTTTTCGAACTCTTAAGTTTGAAAGTTTTTCATTCTTTAATCAATATTTTGTGTTTTGTTTGCAGTTGTGGTAAATCACTAAAGTTGTGTGTTCCCTAACACAGGATTGATCTGTAACATTTCTTTTATATGGTAGGCTGGTGCTGATGTCAAGGCAGACCGTATCATATCTGCTTTAGTTGATGCTACAAATAGTGGCTCAACTGAGTGCTTGAATTTCATACTGGGGGCTGGTGCCAGCCATGATGTCCCTGATGATGTAAGATTTACCTCTTCAGTTTTCAGCACTAGTAAACACTGCTACTATTAAAGGCTTCAAGTTGTTGAGCAGAACTGGTGGATAAATAGCTGCATGCCACTTGCTCTCTGTGCATTGTTTTATTGTAGCCTTACCATGATGCATTCATCAATATATTTCCTTGTGTAACCCTCCACCTTACCCCACGTAATTTATCAAAGGCACCACATAACATCTATTATTGTGCTAGGTTGTTTTCCATGCTTCCAAACTATTTGATTTCTTCTGTTTGTAGGTGTATGATATAAATAAATATACAGTGGAGCGCTATGTGGGCCTATAAATATCCCCGTTTTATTTTATTTTATTGATGGTTCAAGATGAGCATGTAAATAAACAGGTGAAATCGATCGGGAATAAGACAGTTGAGAGAAAGAATTATCTTGCTGCACAAGGGATCTACAGAAAGGTACTCCCTCTATTTCAAAATATAGGTGTGGTTTGACTTGGTACGGTGTCTAAGACATTGGCCTAAGATTTCTCTTAAATTATAGTGTTTGTAGCAGAAACATTATAACCATAAGGTAGTACTTTCAAATATGATTCCGATGATCCTACTTTGTATTATAAAATTTGCATCTTGTTAGGTTAGTTGTTAGCTGAAAATTACGAGGTCCCAATCTTAAAATGCTTGCATGCCTTATAAAAAAAATGGAGGAAGTATAATACTGTGCTGTATTTATCATGTTTTTCTTGATTCCATTCAAAATATTCTAAACTTATTCTTTGAGAAAAATAATACATCTGAACACAATGGAACCTTAGTCACCAAAAGGCAAGGCTTAGTTATTGAAACTGTGACTTGGCTTTAATGTTGAGAAGGGACAATGACGTACTGTACAATTGATGACTAGACTGGAAGTAGCTGGATGGGTATTATGGTATTAGAAGGAGAAGATTGACATAAATTGGGATGATAGGATCAATAGGCAGCAAAGAGGGGAAAACTGATATCTCTCTCCAAAATGTCACAATAGCTTCATTTATTTCGGTATAAACGCTGGGGTACGAATACTGGTTCAAAGACTCAACCTTCTACTTTGTTATATCTCAAACTCTATGTCCCATTCCCCCCTTCTATTAACTTATCAAAATTTCCTCAACTCCATTAACTTTGTGCTCTTGGGTGCTCAGCCCCTGATCACTAACTTGCTGTTGGTCGATATTTCTCATGGTGTTCCTGTTGCTGGCTTGTCCTTGCTTGACCACAACATTTGGATTAAGGAAAACAAGAACCAACGCCTCCTGGTTGCATTAAGGACCATAGTTTGCGATTCGATACCGTTGCAATTTACAGCAGGCATAGTTTGTGGATCTTGCACTGATGGGCACATGGGAGGTGCAGAATGAACTTTGGTTTAGGCCATCTGTTATGATTTTAGGGTTGCTAAATTGTTTCACCCTTAATATTACAGCACATACATTTGTCATGATGTAAAATTGGGGTACATTACTGGAGTTTCATGTCCCTAAGACAATATTGATATGTACCATTCTTTTCTATTATAGGCTGGTGATGATGTCAAGGCAACCAATATCTTAACTGCTTTACTTGATGCTACAAATAGTGGTTCAACTGAGTGCTTGAATTCTTTACTGGAGGCTGGTGCCATCCATGATTTCCCTGATGATGTAAGATTTACCTCTTCACCACTAGTTCTGCTGCTCTTCAAGGCTTCACAGCTGTCGAGCAGGATTGATGGATAAATAGCTCCATGTCACTTGCTTCCTATGCATAGTTCTGTTGTAGCCTTATCATGATGCATTCACTTAATATATTTCCTTGTTTACCCCAACCTATCTAATTTATTGAAGGCATGATGTTACATTATGTTATTGTGCTAGGTAGCTCCATGGCTCCAAAGTCAAAGTGCAAACTATTTGTAGGGGCATATGGTATAAATAGATCCATGTTATATGACATGCCTATGCTACTATTAATGTTTGCTAAAGTTGAATTGTTGATTCTTGCCTGGGTATAATTTCTTGTAATTCTTGTCTAAAGTTCTGTTGTTTCTTTTTTCCAAGAAGAATGCATTGCTATCTCTGTACTTTTTGTTGATGTTGTCTGTTAAGCTCCAGTTTGATTTTTTTTTAAGTGTGTACTGGTTCCATTATAAGTAAAACACTATAATTTTAGAACAAAGCTAAGATGAACTTGGTCAAAGTTAGACAATTTTGATTTAGAACGAAGCTAAGCTGAACTATAATAATTTTATTCTAATTACAATTTGGAATGGAGGGTGTGTACTAGATTAAGTGTAATTTATGCTGATATGGTGATACCACTGAACATCATGGATGTTGTATGATTAGCATGAGTGCATGAAAGTTAAAACATTATTCCCAATGCAACTATAGAAAGTGTGCCCAATTGTTTGTGCTAAATCAAAACCATATTTTCCAAATATATATAGAATAATTCTAGTATCTATTTGAGTCTTTTCAACTATAACATTTTTCCATACTAAACTCTCTATATTATTGATTTCAGAATGAGCATGTGGACAAAAGGAAAATGGCACAGTTGAAATCTCTCGGAACTAAGGCAGCGGAGAGAAAAGATTATCTTTTTGCATCAGAGATTTACAGTAAGGTATAATATAGTGCCGTATTTATCATAACTTTTTATTGCACTCAAATTATTTAATCTAATTCTATGAGAAAAATAATGGGTTAATTGGTTACACGCCACCGTTATTTCCAAATTTTTGACGGACGCCACTACTGTTACGTTTATAGCAACGACACCATTACAATTTGGCCGTTATTCGATCCACGCCATTCTCTACACCTTTTTGGCTATTGGGCCCACGTGCAGGCCACTGTATTTAGGTATGGACTAAAATGCCCTCCTATACTCTTCTCTCCAACTCACTTACATGTGGGTCCCACGTTATCTTCTTCCTCCCTCCTTTTCTGATTCATCTTCTCCACCACACGTGAAGCTCCATCCGGCCAACTCCTGACCGGCCACTGCCGCCCCGACCCCGAGCGCCCGCGGGCGGCCATGGCGCCACCGCCGCGCGGGCCTCCACGCCGCCGCCCCGACCTCGAGCGCCCGCGGGCAGCCAGCACCACGGGAGCTCACTGGCCAGCACCATGCGAAGGCTCCAGCCGACCGCCGCCGCGCGGGCCTCCGCGACGTTGCCCTGACCTCGAGTGCCAGCGGGCAGCCATGGCGCCGCCGCGCGCCTCATCCACTCCCCACGCCCGGATCTCGCACCGCCACCAGGGTAGAGCGCGGAGATGAAGGGGATGGACGGCGGGGGGCATCAGCTCTTGGCGCAGACAACCGAGGATGGAGTTGCCTCGCCGACGATGGTGGCGATGACGGTAGGGTTGAGGTAGGGCAAGTGGCGGATGGCCTGGTGGTGGACAGGGTCGAGCTAGAGCAGGAGGGCCACAACGTTGTGAGCCTGCTCCGGGTGGCTGCTAGCCATGGACACCGGCAAGGGGGCTTGCCCCGCAGCTCCCCACCGCCGCCATGGCCGTCCCTCCCGGGAGCCAGAGGAGAAGATGAAAGAAGGGAGGAGACGGGAGGTAGGAAGGAGAAGGATATGACGCGCGGGACCCACATGTAAGTGAGTTGTAGGAAGGCATTTTAGTCCATACGTAAATACGGTGGTCTGCATGTGGGCCCAATAGCCAAAAAGGTGTAGAGAATGGCGTGGATCAAATATCGGCCAAATTGTAATGGCGTCGTTGCTATAAACGTAATAGTAGTGGCGTCCGTCAAAAATTTGGAAATAACGGTGGCGTGTAACCAATTAACCCAAAAATAACTAGTTAGGTTGGCGCGCGATGCGCGCCTATACGAAAGATGTTAACTTGAAATAATGATGAAATGTGAATTTATTATCTTATTAAACTCAAAGTAGAATCGCATGGATACATAGAACCAAAATAAAAAATAGAACATAGTCTAAAATTAAGTTGATCGAATTTAATATTAAATCCAAACAATTTTGTAAACATGATAGTAATATTTTTTTTAGAAATTCAATGACTTTTGTGCATTAATAGATATAGATACCTAACACACTGATGTGTCATGTTACATTGATTTTTGATTTTAATTGAAATAAAAGATAAAATTAGCAATGAATTAATAATTTAATTATATTTTGTGAGTTCATTTGAAAGCAAAGTTCAAATAATATAGCCAACACAGGTAAAAGTAATATACAAAATTAGGTATTATTTTTATACATCAAGAAAAATTGAATATATTTTATACTTTTCATCAAATAATGAAAAATTAGATTTTGATATTTAAAAAAAAAGATTATGAGACACAGTCAACAATATCGTGGGTCCCACCAAAAACTGTGCGGGTCCCACTTATGTGGGTCCCACCTAAATAGTGTGTGGGTTCCACATGAACCCTACGCGGGTCCCGCGTGTGGGTCCCACATGAACACCACGTGGGTCCCACGTGGGGCCAGGATGCATGAGGAGGCTCCAAACCTAG
Source organism: Urochloa ruziziensis (assembly GCA_015476505.1). Classification (NCBI taxonomy): domain Eukaryota; kingdom Viridiplantae; phylum Streptophyta; class Magnoliopsida; order Poales; family Poaceae; genus Urochloa; species Urochloa ruziziensis. The sequence continues at coordinate 59,119,416 of CM027123.1, read as the reverse complement.
CAGCCAAAACCACTTGACTGCATGAGTAACCATAATGTAGATTGCCGACTCCTGTAAGCACTTTTAGGTGTATGAATTAGGTGTATGAAATGTTTAGTTTGCCGGTAAACATGGAAGGCTGCTGCAGTTGGCACCAATGAATAATGAATTTTGGTTTCTTTTCGTGGGTATGAATAAATGATTAAAAATGCAACGCTCGTCATTTGATTAAGCTGTCCTGTTTGGATAAACGTTGCTTTTCCCTAAGACATGCATATGATCAGCTGATCCATTGATGTTATTTTTGAGCTGAAGGAACTTAAGAAACACATGTTTAGGAGACGGTGTGGCTGCAGTATTCGAATTGCCAGCCTGCTTTGAGTTTAAACTAGTTAGGTTGACGCGCGATGCGCGCCTATACGAAAGATGTTAACTTGAAATAATGATGAAATGTGAATTTATTATCTTATTACACTCAAAGTAGAATCGCATGGATACATCGAACCAAAATAAAAAATAGAACATAGTCTAAAATTAAGTTGATCGAATTTAATATTAAATCCAAACAATTTTGTAAACATGATAGTAATATTTTTTTTAGAAATTCAATGACTTTTGTGCATTAATAGATATAGATACCTAACACACTGATGCGTCATGTTACATTGATTTTTGATTTTAATAGAAATAAAAGATAAAATTAGCAATGAATTAATAATTTAATTATATTTTGTGAGTTCATTTGAAAGCAAAGTTCAAATAATATAGCCAACACAGGTAAAAGTAATATACAAAATTAGGTATTATTTTTATACATCAAGAAAAATTGAATATATTTTATACTTTTCATCAAATAATGAAAAAATAGATTTTGATATTTAAAAAAAAAATTATGAGACATAGTCAACAATATCGTGGGTCCCACCAAAAACTGTGCGGGTCCCACTTATGTGGGTCCCACCTAAATAGTGTGTGGGTTCCACATGAACCCTACGCGGGTCCCGCGTGTGGGTCCCACATGAACACCACGTGGGTCCCACGTGGGGCCAGGATGCATGAGGAGGCTCCAAACCTAGGACCTTTAGTATATGTATATAATAATAATAATAATGCATCTTAACATACAATGGAACCTTAGTCAAAGACAAGGCTTAGTTATTGAAGCCGTAACTTGGCTAGTGTTTCATGTTGAGAGAAGGGACAGCATTATGTGAAAAGATGATTTTCATGGGTTGCTGGAAGTGGCTCTATGGGGATTAGGGTATTAGAAGGGGAACATTGTTATGAATTGGGGTGAGAACTAGAGGGATCCGTCAATCAGTAAGTGGCAAACATAAGGGGAAAATGATACATTCCTCCAGAATATCAAAACAATTGTGCTGTCAAACCCTGAGCACACCAAATCCTAGGCAACCCCTTTTGCTGTCAATGTTTTGCCTAGAGTTAGCAAGAAACGCACCTCGTGCCAAAGCAAAGCTTGGGTGAGACAAACCATCAGCTGCAACCCAAACGCATGTGCACGGGAATGGTCAACAACTGCCGGCTGAGATCCTTATCTAGACACTGGAAAACTATGTATCCTTTCTAAGCAACCAATACTCGTGCCCGTTGTGTCGTCCTGCGTGCCAGCCCCATTTTTCCATTTGTATGTCCAGAAATTTGTAACTGTTTCTAATCTAAGCAACCTCTTAACTGTTGGTTTAACTTGTTGGATGTAGGCAATTAACCTTGATCCTAATGATGCAACCTTGTTCTCGAATAGAAGCCTTTGCTGGCTTCACATGGGTGACGGAGAGAAGGCTTTGCAGGATGCTCTTGAATGCAGAGAAATGCGACCCGACTGGCCAAAGGCCTACTATCGACAGGGTGCAGCTCTCTTGTTACTAAAGGTGGGATAGAATATCTGGTTTGGTGTTTGTTGACTTTCAAGCAAACAGTTTCCGGTAACTCACAATACATTGCATAATCAGGACTACAAGAGTGCATGTGAAACACTTTTTGATGGATTCAAGTTGGACCCCAAGAATGATGCGATTGAGCATGCATTACGGTATCCATCTGAGCCTTTGCCTCATGGCACGAATGTCTTGGTACATTTTAATTGTTTTTTTAAAAAGACATTTTAATAGTTGTATCGAGAATTTCCATACACATGTCCTCAATCTGAAAACGCCACTAGATTAGTGAATATTGTATAGAGTTTGATCAGGTGGCTGATGGTGACCAGTCAGTGTTTTATCTTGATCATCGTGGCGCAGAATGTTAGTCAGTGAATGCTATTGGTGATTTTTTTTTTACTCTCAGCAAAGGCTGGTGTATGACTTACTTACCTTCGGCAATGGCCAAAGATAGTGCTAAGTATTCTTCCCGTTGGCCACTTACAAAATACTCTGGACAACTTTTGCAAGTCTCGTAGTGAGAAATTGTGAATATACATACATATTTTTATTTCACTTATGTTCCACTGCTTTTGTAGCAAAAACGGGTGCCATTTCCTGTCAACGTGGCTGGGTATGGGATTCTGATTGTTATTTTGCATGCAGGGAAGCTATGGGGTCGTTGAAGATCTCAAAGCACTAAGGCAAAATGAACTTGTGAAGGATTTCCTGTGATGCATCAGATGCGGGAAATAAAAATTTGTTTCCTGGTTGGGTAATCTCCACTATTTTAGATCGATCAATTGAAGGGTGCTGAAGTATTAAACATCTGCGTTTTTTTGCAGTGGCGTGATGCCATCTTTATTTACTGACTTGAGTTATGTTGGTACCGGTACCACGAGTTTCCATAACTACTTATCGAATGGCGAATGGCATGCACTTATTTTCATAAACGTCTTGTGTACAATGCGTATGGATGCTTGTACTTTTCTGCCAAAATACCACCGATTACCTCTGCTCCAATAACGCTCCTCCAGCTTTAACCTTATATGGGCTATTGTGTGGATATGGAGAAACCCATTTATGGAATCATAAACCGATACATCTAATTTGGGTTGGTGCAAACCAAATTAGAGCCCCCTTTGGCAGTGCTTCAGCTTTGGCTCCAACCGTGGCTCCGAGCGGAGCCCTACCTAACGGTTTTTTTGGGACGGCTCCAGGGGTGGATCCGAGAGTGGAGCCAAAAATGGCTTTCACTAGAGAGACGGAGGCACAAATTATGGCTCTGACCCGACCCCACGTTGCTGGTGTGGATGGGGCTGTTGGTGGCGCGGGGAGGCCGCGTGGACGGGGGCTAGTGGTGGCGATGGGGTCTGCCGACGGCGCGTGGAGGAGGCAGGCCAGCAGCGGCTCGTAGAGGAGGCGCGGGCGGGGGCCGGTGGTGGCGCATGGAGGAGGTGGGCTAGCGGCGGCGCGTGGAGAACGCGCACCCACAGGCCAGTGACAGCGTGGGGAAGAATGGTGACGGTAGAGAGGAGCTCGGAAGAGAGAGACAGGAAGAGATAGAGGGGTGGGAGAGACAGGAACGGATAAGGGAGAAGGAAAAAAAGAGATGAGAAAAAGGAAAAAAAGGAAAGGAAGGGTAGTATGGTCATTTTACTTGTTTTATCTATATCTAGCATCTAGGTGAATCTGTTTTGTCAAAAGTTTTTCAAAACAGGATCTTTGATTTTTCGAAGGAGCCGGAACTCTGCCAAATAGGCCCTAAGCATAAGCAGAAGCAGGTGTATGAATATTTTTTGAAAGAATGAATTACTAGTTGTATTGTATTAGCTGCCCACGTGTGACTGTCCGCCCCCTTGAATTCGCAATTCAAATGTTCTGTACGGTGCCATTTTCGCCCCAGCAACTGAGAAACATCTAGAAATATATTTTTTTTATGCGAGCAAACCACCATAACAAACGTAACACTGGTTGTATTCTATTGATGCTCTAAGAAAATTGTTCAAGAGGCTCGTCCTCAATGGAGGATCAAACAACAAAAGCTCACTAAATTGAGTGCATTTGTATGACCCCGTAGGACCATGCATAGAAATTAAATTTTAAACACAATTGTTGGCTAAAGAGTATTTTATCAGTAAGAAAAATAGGATAGGGCTTAGTATGCACGCACGTGTTCTTTTTCGCATAGATATGATATGATGATTGCATTAGGACACTGAGCCTGAAATAACTAGTCAGTTGAACTCCCAATTATAAAACTAAACAGAGAGGCCTCTCGACTTATAGTTAAATTGAGAGCCCTCCGTTCCTTCTCCACCGGACGAAATAAACACAGCAAAAAAGCAACGCAGCTTCACTGACAGCTCGCGTGACCTCCTCCTCTTCCGGTGAGCATCTCCTTCTCCTCTTTCGCTGGCAGCTCGCACGACCTCCTTCGACTTTGGCGACCTTAAAATCTGGTTCCGGTGTCGGGTTGTCGAGTTAGGAAGGGCATGTCATGTCCATATGGATAGTACCCGATATCCATATGTTTCTGTCCATCGAACCTATAGCAATGTACTTTCCCTGCGGATGCACAAATGTCACAACACTAAGTTAATCTACGTGTAGTCGTAATGGCAATCAGAGACGGTGATAGAAATAGTGACAAACCTATTCCTGATAGATCAGGCAGTGTCTTGATAGCATTCCATTAGACCTTAACATTGGCTACTTGGTAAACCCTACAAAAACAGACAGAAGGTCATAATCCTTGAGTTTTACAAAATAATATGATGATCAAGGCGACTTTGTGTTCGCACCCAAATTTGACAGGTCTAAACAAACTGATTAGATCGGTTCCTAAACCGGTCAGATCGGTCTGGTAAAGGTGCTCAAAAGACGAATTGGACTTCACCATTGCGTAGCCCTCGTTGAGACGATCAAAATTCATATGTGGAATGCCCGATTTGGAGTTCAGATGAGGAAGTTATGCCTTTGAGAATATATGCACCTGGGCGAACAGTTAGACTGGTTTCGAAACCGATCAAACCGGTTTTGGTATGTAGAATCTGAGTTAGGAGTTGTATTTTAGCACGCAATTTGTAAGAGTTTCGACTCTTAATGGGGCAATACCTCCCCCTCCCTATAAATATAAAGGGCCACGACCGATTGAGGGTATCATCCAATCGATCAATCAACTTATCTTTTATCTTTTTTACCTTTTTCTCCAAACCCTAATCTTCCAACCCCATGTGTTGTTCGTCTCACGTCTCCATGGCATGAGAGGGCGCCCTAGCTGGTCTATCGAGCCTAGGGCAACCCAAGGTGCGTCTGCCGCGACGGGGTCCCTCCCGGGCGGGCGTTCGTTGGTCTCTTGCCGGGCTGACCGGCGAGACCGATCAGATCGGTTTTTGAAACCGATCTGACTGGTTTTGTGCAGAGGCGCTGCAAGGAGCTCCTCTGTGCGCCGTGCGATCTAGCGCATTTATGTGTTGGCCCCAATTTTGCGTCAACACTTTGTAATGTAAGTTGAGCTCCTAATCATATTATGGAAGGATTTAGTTTATAGATATGGAGTTATGGATCCAGTTCAAAAAAGAACAAAAATGATGATGTGGATACACGGTTTGCAAATTGTCTATCGATCTATGACCACTGTGCCAGCAAGAAATTGACGAACCGTGCATATTACTTTGAAGTGAATCAACCTAAAGCATTGCATTCCAAGCATAGACACTAAAAACAACAAAATTGAAACTAAAAAAAATGTTCAAACATTAAAACATTAAGGAATAATGTTGAAATGTCATGTGTATTCAAGAAAAAGAATAATGCTGAAATGAATGCATTATAACACAACCAATTTGTGCTCAACGATAACAGAAGGCCAATAGAGAGAATCAAGGAACCAGCCTCCAAATGGTGCCGTTACAACCTCCCACATAAAACAAATTCTAGACAAAAGTTGCTTCTTTGACACAATAAATCGATCTATTCCAAGCGTAGTCACTCATCCAAAGTGTTTGTGTTCTTTCTTTTTCTTTTTCTTTTTTGGCCTTGTTCTAATTTTTAGTGTGTTCATAAGGAGCACGAGGTGTACCTGTCTTCTCTTATGTTGTTCTGAAATCATGGTTTCATACTCCGTAAGTTCATCAATCACATGGCAGGCTTGATACCAGGACGAATCTTCTTTCCATCAAGACCAATTGCATGATCACTTGTAGCTTCACATGCTTGTTCAGCTTCATATGCCTTTTGGACCAATTGCATGATCACTTGTAGCTTCACATGCTTGTTCAGCTTCATATGCCTTTTGGACCAATTGTATGATCACTTATAGCTTCACTTGCTTGTTCAGCTTCATATGCTTTTTTGGCCTGCTTGACTAAACGGATTAACTGTCAACCCACCATATACCTAAACTTACGCGCACGACATATGTCATCAACTCATCATAGACTACCTACCAATCAAGGCACCTTCAAGATTTTATTTTCATATCTAGGTGCATATTTCCTAAACCACTCCAACTAATCTCTTGAAAACAGCTGAATGAAAACACAGTGGCATTAGTTGAATGACAAATTTCCATCAAATGTGTACACATTCACAAAATTATGGTTTACCCATAGGGGAGCTGCAATTTTTTCTTTAGGAAACATATCATCTTGAGCGTGGTCGCAAGTTTCAATAAATCTCAATCCTAAGTGTTAATGCAAGATATTTTCTTAATGTGATCAGCAGCAGTGCGCAAGGAGTTCTTATGTTTGTTCACGCTGTGGTCACACTCATACATTTTTTTTACCGAAGTCAGCAGGGGAAATCCTAACCTAATTTTTGCATAGGGGTAGGGGTGTTCTCTAAGAATCCAGTGGAGAATTCAATGGCGTCCAGCAAGCAAGTCATCGCACCCTAGGAAGACACTGATATTGACTTAGGTTTTCAAAAGATAGCCGCGGGCGGGAATCACAAATCCTCTCGTCAGCCTTTCGTCGAAAAGAAGAAGAAGTTGATGCCAAATGTCGATGAACTCATCGAGACTTTCGACGAATTTAACTGTCTGACATCGTCAAAGGGCCAAGCTCGAGTCCGAACTACTCTCGACTTCGGTCCTAGAAAGGAAGGGACGTTTCGAGTCAGATTCGATTTCGTAAGTGGTCCAAGCACCCACCCACCCCTACCCACTTTCGGACTACGCAATTTAGCAGCGATCTATCAAAAGCTCATGTGGTCCCAGTTCAACTCAATGATGGAGAAATACATTGATATCCTGATTCAAGTGGGGTTATTACATGCCACTTCATGCAAGGCGGCTACTCTAGTACTCGACCATGATTCGGACTTAGATGATGAAGACTTCCTTTGCACGTCCCAGCAATGCCTGTTTATAACTTCAACACCAGAGGGTAGGACAGCAGATTGGAGAAGCACAATCAATCAAAGCAGTTGTGGTTCCACCATAACAAGCACAAATCTTAATGTCCAGCCTGAAACTCCTCTGACTCAAGACGTAGAAGAGAAGTTTATAAACAACATGAAGCGCTACTCTCTAGATCATACTATATTCATGATTGTAATCGAAGACTTTGAAGAACCCAATCACTATAGGAGGGAAGACCTTTTATAGCTCTAAGTAGGTCTGAACGCTACTTAAGAATAAGAAAAGAGAGCTAGTCATGTAATCAGAACCAAAAGCGTGCTAAACGTCGACACAATGTCACGTTATGATACAAAGCAAGCAGCAAGAACCATCACGCACAAGCCAACAAGCACTACAACACTCCAGTTGCTAATGCCATGGAATTGCGCTGCCAGTTGACCCTTATGCAGCAAATAGCAAAAGTTAAGAATCTACTTGGGTTGACATCATCTATCATCAAACAACTTGATGGTTTTGGGGCACCGCATGAGGAAGGAAGTGCTTATTCAGAAACGCATGTACAAGTCGCTGCACTAGAGCAATATGATCCTCAAGACAATTAGAAGATTCAACCACAAGAAGCTCAAAGACTCTCAAGAAGAAATCAGACAACAACACCACGACAGTTATCCAGCTATTGAATGAGTTGATCAAGAGCAGTAACTCGACCGCGTTTGAAGACGCATTAAACAGAAGGTGCACTCTACATCCAAATCAAAAGCACTTTACCAAAGAGTGCTATACTCCAATAAAGAACAAGAAGACGGCTCGAAGCCAACTTGCACATGAAGAGACATATGCATTCCAAACTCACGAGGCTATGGTCATGGTAATCTCTTAGAAAAATTCGAGCTTTTCAGCCAAAGAATCACAGAGATGGAGAGCAATACCAGTATCTAGGCACATTTGCCCAAAGAAAATAGATACATCGATATCTTTTTCTGACAAAGATCAACGGACAAAACATCTCAGAGTCTAGCCCTCCACCACTTATGATAAGCTTGAAATCTGTAATCTCAAGACCACAAAAGTATTTATCGACGACGGGTCAGGAATCAACCGTCTAACAGCCTCCCCTCTAAAGGACATGGGATTTGATTCCAGGAAGTGAGTAATCCCTGCAACCACCTGGTTCTTTGGCATCATACCAGGCATAGAAGCCATGCCAATTGGGCCAGTAACCCTGCCAGTAACATTTGGAGACAGAAGGAAGTTGGAAACAGAGTACCTCAACTTTGAAGTAATCGATTTCAGTACCCTGTACAACCATATCTTTGGACGACCCGCGCTGGCCAAGTTTAAGGCTGTTACAAACTACAACTACCTTGTTCTAAAGATGCCTACTTGCAGCGGCCCCTTGTCACTGCGAGAAACTTTGGGACTTTGTTGTTGCTGCAACAAAGGAGTCGTCAGGAAAGCTACCACTTCAGTCAAGCAAATCTGGCCAAGGCAGTGAGACTCTCCGTAGAGACGACAAGTTGAGGACAACTGCTCAACAAGAACTCGTATCTTTTCTGAATAAGAAGACTCTGGATTATAAAGGGCATTGGATTATCCTACCCTTAGTTCTTTGCTCAGTGGGCGGAAGAGTAATTTTTCCCTCTATAATTGGCTCAAGGGCTGACGAACTTAGATCTTCAAGATTTTGTCCTAAAAAAGCAGAAGTAGTCTCATGATAAAGACAAAAAGGCTTCAGAAAAACAAACCTTAACATTCAGTCTACCGATATCGAGTCCTTCAGCAACAGAAGCACTCGATCCCGCATCAACTCGAATGCAATGATTATTTAGCGCACGGTGCTATGCTAATCTATAAACGCTGACACAAGATTATTAACATCTCTATGACAACATCGAATTTGTCACCTCCAGCAGTCTAGCGTGAATGGACAACAGTACAAGATAATTACACAAAATAACAAGTACGTCAAATATCGTGCCACTATAATTAGATCACTAGGTCTTAAATTACATAGATCATCATCAAGTTGTTTTCAACACAACACTAACCAACTCACCATTGCACTTAACTACTAAATTGTAGCACTTGTTGCTAACTAAACGGGCTGTGGGGAAACGGGGACGGATATGATGTACGCCATCCTTTTCACGCGGGGATGAAATTTTTACCATCTCTATCACCTAAGACCAAGTATAATAATTGGCTGGAATCTACGTGGAAGAAAGAGAGAATAGAACAGGCGTTCTGCCGTGTGCCTGCTTGATGCCGGCTGAGGGGTGGTCCCTCGACTTGCATTGGCTGCATGCCTTCTACGTACCAATCATGGTTTTTGATTTTAAAGCGTTAAGGCGAGGCGAGGTGAGCCATCACTGCCTTATTGCCTAGGCAGGATAAGGCGAACTAAAGCGGGCTGAAACGACATTTAAGATGAGGTGAGATACCACTGCCTTGTAGCCTAGGCGACGCCTTGAAAACACTGGTACCAATGTTGCAACAGGAGGTAATAAATGCTAGGGGTCCACCACTACCAGGTGATGACTTATTGTTGCAGTTGGCCATGTTAACTAGCCCTGCTCTAAGGGGAAGACTCCCCAACACATGTGCGTGGTTCCCCAACCACCGCACAGCAACGCCCCTTCTTCCTTCCACCCCACGGCCGGCGGCTACTGTAACGACCCGGGTTTCCGATTTCCGAAAACCCGACTCCCTGTACCATTGTGATACTCCCTGGATCAAGTAGATATCACGTACAGAACTCATCACAGCGAATATAACATCCATACCATGAATAAAGTACAAATACCTCATTTATTAAATAATTCTCATGATAATACGTCTGATACAAGCCCTCAGGGCTGAACGACAAACAAAAGAACATCCAACACAGCGGAACTAGGCGTAGAAGCCTCCATCTTCTCGATCTACTCCATAGGCAACTTGCACGTCAAGACGATGCCTCAGTCGTACCATCCATCGTGGTTGAACTCGTGCTCTTCATCAGACCCTGCGTACTCAAAGGCTGTCCCCAAGTAATGGGATAGGTTCACGTCACCAACCGTATATGTAAGCTTTAAGTGGACTATCATCTAAAGGGATAAAAGTATATCAAGGATAGGCTAAAGGTTCCCTATGCAGCAGCAAATATAAAATAAGTATCTCCATATCCATCCATCCCATATCTCACCACATTGGGCTATTCTGGCACGTCGGACTCCCATCTCCATCTCCACACTCATCTAAGTCGATGCGAGAGCTCCCTTCCCTCGCACCTCACCAACTACGACCGGATCCTGGAAGGAAAGGGAGCAAACTTCCCTTCTCCCCGTCCGTAGCTGCGGACCTTAGTCACTCTCAAATCTGGCTAGAAAGGGGGAAGGTAGAATATCCTAAATATGAGAGGTAACAGTGCAGTGGGCAATGTCCATACCGAGGACGCGGCTATACGTATAGATTATAGACTCTCGAAAGCTTGTACAACTGGACCCACTCGGGCTGCGAGATGGTGGCCGCCATCTCAAGACGCAACCCACAGCTCAGACCCCAACCGCGACGATGCCCGCTTGCTCTTCCGGTCTCGGTCCATCGGCTTGCAATCTAATGCTTCGGAAGCTGTGTCGAACTCTCCCTCGTAGGGCCAGACTGGGGCCATAGTCCTTCGGGGAGACGGTCTCTCCCGTTCCCGTACACCATCCACCTGATCTTCTCGCAATCCGGGCATCGCGCTAGTTAGGCTAGCTGGAACCCGTTCATATGGGTAAGCGGTAAGTACGTGGGGCCCAAAGAGTGGTTACCCCACTCGGTTTCAGACCGGGGTGAGCGTCATCGTCCCAAACGCGTATCCTCCGAAGAAGAACGCAAGTCGCAGTACCCACTATAGGTACCAGCCGCCAACTCCTATGCTCCTATCCATCCATGTACCCGCCACAAGTACGGTAGTGGGACCCCCTCGAGAGCAGGGGTCTCCCGGCACCTCGGTCAAAGACCGAGTTGTTATAAAATGCTCACCCCCGCCAAGTTTCCCAAAAACACCTTATCCTGCCGGTTTTATCCCCACACACGCCAAGAATCCTAATCCACATAATCCCATATACATGCAAGCAATAGCATGGCAATATCATATATATAGTGGTAGGTAACAAGGCAATCACGGAATAAATCATGGCTATGCAAGGCTCAAGCATCATCCACTTGCAATAAGTAAAGCGCTAGCTCATCTAGTTGCAATGTCTAATAGGCATTCAAGAGATGGGCTGGGCATGAACCTGAGGGCAAGTTCTCTTCCTCCACGAAGTCTTCCGGGTAGTGCTCCTCCTCGGTCAGCTCCTGGCCGTCGGTAGGTCCTAAATACGTAATTAAAGTAAATACCGAGGACCTAATAACAATTAACTCCAATAAAACCAATTCAAAAAAGATCCAAATGGACTCATACTTCACACTAAGGGCTTGGTCATGATTTTAGAAAAATATAGAAACTGGTTTCATATTTTTTGGAGTTAAAATGAACCAGCTATGGATTTTCTAAGTTTAAATCCTTTTCTGAATTTTTAAATAATTCTGAAAAAGAAAAGAAAATGGGGCCAGGGACCTATCTGTAAATAACCATGGACCTATTTGTAATTTTGGAAAAGTTCAAGGGTTTTCCATAAAAAGTCCAGGGTCGACCGAAATGCTGACGTCAGCAGTGGGCCCTGCTGACGTCAGCGTTGACCGGTCCACGGTCAAATTGTCAGGTGGGTCCGGATGATGACGTCATCAGTGGACCCTGATGACATCAGCGGAAGGGCCTAGATGTTAAATCTAACAAGTCCAGGGGGCTTAGAGTAAAAGTAACATGCCATGGACTTAGTTGAAAGGATTTCGAAACTCTAGGGGCTAAAGTGTAAGAAAGCAGGGGCTTCTTTGTAAACGAGGCAGGCCGGCTCTGGTGGTCGCGGTCTACCGTGGACCGAGAGGGTGGTCCACGTGAGCCGCGCCCACGGGATCTTTTGTGGCTCGGGTGGATCTCGTGCGGCTGAGCTAGGCGATCCGCGGTGTGGCTCCAGCGACGGGCGACACGTGGCAGCGGCAGGGCAGACAGCGGCTCTCGGCTTTTCCCCCTCCCCTCCGCCGCGCAGACAGGACCGGCACGCCGGAGAGGGCTCTCCCAGCGGCGTTAGGGTCCGGCTCGGTCCCAAACTTGCCGCTAAGGCCTAAAGCTCTACGGCGGATAGGTTGGGCATGATTAACCCCGGCCGAGGCGACGCGGGCGGCGCATGGGAGGCGCTGGCGTGGACACGGAACTGCGTAGAGGCGTGTTTCCCCTCGACTTGTTCATGCTCAGGGGGCTTGTATGGGTCAAGGCGGACGCTTGGGTGCCTAAACTTGCCGCTAAGGCCTAAAGTCCAGGGTCAACCGAAATGCTGACGTCAGCGTTGACCGGTCAACGGTCAAACTGTCAGGTGGGTCCGGATGATGACGTCATCAGTGGGCCCTGATGACGTCAGCGGAAGGGCCTAGATGTTAAATCTAACAAGTCCAGGGGGCTTAGAGTAAAAGTAACAGGCCATGGACTTAGTTGAAAGGATTTCGAAACTCTAGGGGCTAAAGTGTAAGAAAGCAGGGGCTTCTTTGTAAAAGAGGCAGGCCGGCTCTGGTGGTCGCGGTCTACCGTGGACCGAGAGGGTGGTCCACGTGAGCCGCGCCCACGGGATCTTTTGTGGCTCGGGTGGATCTCGTGCGGCTGAGCTAGGCGATCCGCGGTGTGGCTCCAGCGACGGCGCGACACGTGGCAGCGGCAGGGCGGACAGCGGCTCTCGGCTTTTCCCCCTCCCCTCCGCCGCGCAGACAGGACCGGCACGCCGGAGAGGGCTCTCCCAGCGGCGTTAGGGTCCGGCTCGGTCCCAAACTTGCCGCTAAGGCCTAAAGCTCTACGGCGGATAGGTTGGGCATGATTAACCCCGGCCGAGGCGACGCGGGCGGCGCATGGGAGGCGCTGGCGTGGACACGGAACTGCGTAGAGGCGTGTTTCCCCTCGACTTGTTCATGCTCAGGGGGCTTGTATGGGTCAAGGCGGACGCTTGGGTGCCTAAACTTGCCGCTAAGGCCTAAAGTCCAGGGTCAACCGAAATGCTGACGTCAGCGTTGACCGGTCAACGGTCAAACTGTCAGGTGGGTCCGGATGATGACGTCATCAGTGGGCCCTGATGACGTCAGCGGAAGGGCCTAGATGTTAAATCTAACAAGTCCAGGGGGCTTAGAGTAAAAGTAACAGGCCATGGACTTAGTTGAAAGGATTTCAAAACTCTAGGGGCTAAAGTGTAAGAAAGCAGGGGCTTCTTTGTAAAAGAGGCAGGCCGGCTCTGGTGGTCGCGATCTACCGTGGACCTAGAGGGTGGTCCACGTGAGCTGCGCCCACGGGATCTTTTGTGGCTCGGGTGGATCTCGTGCGGCTGAGCCAGGGGATCCGCGGTGTGGCTCCAGCGACGGCGCGACACGTGACGGCGGCAGGGCGGACGGCGGCGCTCGACTTTTCCCCCTCCCCTCCGCCGCGCAGAGAGGACCGGCTCGCTGGAGAGGGCTCTCCCAGCGGCGTTAGGGTCCGGCTCGATCCCAAACTTGCCGTTAAGGCCTAAAGCTCTACGGCGGATAGGTTGGGCATGATTAACCCCGACAAAAGTGGCCGGAGCGGCGAGGCGACGCGGGCGGCGCACGGGCGGCGCCAGCGTGGACACGGAACTGCGCAGAGGCGTATTTCCCCTCGACTTGTTCATGCTCAGGGGGCTTGCACGGGTCAAGGCGGACTCTTGGGTGACTAAAGGCCCGGCCTTTGCCTTCCGACGGCGTCACGCGAATTGCGACGGCGGCGGCGGCGCTCGGAGCTCGACGGGGAAGCCCGGTGAGGCTCCCGTGACACGGGTTAGGCGCGGGTGGTACCTAACTACCCCTAGCGAGGCTAAAGGCTTGGCCTTGCGGCCTTGCCCTAGGTTAAAGCTCGTGTGCAACGGCAGCGCCATGGCCGCGGCGGGTGAGCGCACGTGTTCGAGGACAAGAGCGACGACGACGGGTTCCTGCACGGCGAGAGAGGGCGTGGCGCGAAGGCCGATATATAGAGCAGGTACGGCAGGCCACAAGGTTGGCGGCGCGCGCGGGGTCATGGTGTCCCATGGCCGCGGCGACGGGTTCACAGCGGGGCAGAGGTGAGCGGCGGCGGGGTTGCTCACCTCGGGTCGGCGGTGTAGGCAAAGCAGGCCTCGGGAAGAGCTGGTGAAGATGCGGCGTAGGCGATGGAGAGCAGCGACAGGGAAGAAGAGCCAGGACGGCCGTCGTCTTCTTGCTCCGGGGGGTAGAGGTGGCGGCGGCGTTACGGCGGCGGCGCTCCTGTGCTTGGCTCAGCTCCGGCTCGCTCCCTCCTTCCTCGCCTTCTTCTTCTCCTCCTTCTTCTCCTTGTTCGGCGGCGGCGGCTAGACGAAGGGCAAGTGCCCGAGCGGGTGGATGGAGAGGTGGAGCGGGCGCTCCCTGTTGACGGCCACTATATGTCACTTTTGACCGTCAACCTTTCCAATTTAATGAAGGAACTAAGTGATCTTTATATAGTATTTTATTTATACTAATAAGTTCCACAAGTTTTGTATCATTTGTGAGTGAAGGAGCAAACAGGAAAAACGGTAGGCCATTTGGGCTTAGGGCCAGGCCGGCCGGCCTAGCCTAGGCCGACCGGCCCCCTTCCCCCTCTTCTGGCCACGACTCTGATCCACATGCTATCTAACACATCAAGGAAGATCATAAGTCATGAGTTTGATGTCGGTTTGATCCAAGGACCCGAAAGGCCTAGGGTGAGATAAACATGGATTGAAGGGCCCACAACCTAGGATTCTCGGATGGTCCTCAACCGAACGCAACTGTTACTGACTTCAGGAGAGCATTAGGACCGTTCCTGCAAAGGTCGGTGCCAAGTGGCACCAGGACCAGGCCGGCCGGCCTAGAGGAGGCCGACCGGCCTCCTTCTGTGGCCGCCACGTGCCCCCCTTCGCGTGAAGCCTAAGCAGGTCCTTAGCTTGCTAATGACGCCGAGCTTCACCCCTGAAGGCTATAAAAGGCGACCTCCACCCCCATTCAACACACCACGGTTAAAGGGAGAAGTCCAAGTGTAGTGTAGTGCTACCTATCTAGCTTAGAAAATAGGGAGAATGGTGAGGTGAGAGTCTGAAGTGTCGGCCCCTCTCCAACTTTGTGCCTCTGAGGAATGAAGCTTCAGTTCGAGTAAAGTTCCTCTTTGTTTGTCTTTACTGCTTTCTCTCCTTACATTAGTAGTTCTTGAATGCTTTCTCTAGTTGCAGGTACCTGAGTCTGCGCCAGTGACAGCGACTCTTGTTTGGGGTTTCCTCTATAGCCCTTCGCGTTGGGTGGAGGTCAGTAGCTGAAAGCTTAGGCGTGGTGCCTGTGCTTGCTAGCTACCTCAGGTTGTGTTGCACCCCACGGAACTGCAGTGGTAGGCGGCAGGTGGTGATAGCCCTGTCTATCCTTCGTAGTCCACCACGTTCGGGTGTACTCATAACAGTAGTGCTGAGCCCGGAGAACCCCCTCTCTCACCCCGTTCTGAGGTTCTCCTGTTCTAGCCGTCGAAGCGACTAGAGGAATCAAGTATTCCTGATAGGTGGTTAGTAAGTTGACATTAGATTACCTCAGCCCAGCTTATCTGTTCTTCTTCACTCCCGTCGTCCTTGGATAAACCAGAACCACTTCTAGTACACTTCTCGTTCCTCGTGGATTCAATACCTTGGAACACTCTCAGGTGAAAGCTACATCGGTATCCGTACGCTTGCGGATTTATCTGTTAGGCTAAGGATTGCCAACAAGCTTTCTGGCGCTGTTGCCGGGGAACGGTAGCTGTACTAGGATCGTTCTAGGTTACCCTTGTATCACTCCACCTACCCTACCATCTCACCTTCCCCATGGATTCCATTACCCTCCGTAAGTTCTCGGCACCAGGGCATAATCACTGGGTGCCGCCACCTTCATCACACCCCATCCATACTTCAGGCTTCGAGATCCGCCCTAGTCTTGCAGCCTTGGTTCGATCACAACCTTTCTATGGGCACAAGGATGAAAATCCTTCCACCCATCTATGAGAATTTGAGCAGAACTGCTCCATCATCTCAATACCAAGGCATGCACTATGAAATAGTGAAATGGAAGCTCTTTCCATTCTCCCTGACTGATGTTGCCAAACAATGGTATTATATGACCGTAGGGACCGTAGAAGGTGATTGAAATACCCTCAAAGATGAGTTTTGTCTCAAATTCTTCCCCATATCGAGGGTCATTTCCCTTCGTACGGAAGCCCTCTCTTTCAAGCAACGAGAAGGAGAATCTTTGGGAGCAGCTTGGGCTCGTTTCACCAAACTTTATCTTCAGGGACAGATTTGGGTATACCCGAGGCTATGCACTTACAACACTCCCCCACTTTATAGCGGCGGCGTGGCCGGGTGGAGAGAGGAGGGCGGCTAGGGTTGGATCGGGCGCGTGAGTGGAGGGCTCGCGAAGCGGGACACGCGGCACGGCGGGAGAGGCCGAGGGCTAGGGTTGGAGAGGCGCGACGCGGCCTTGGCGTGCGGACCCGAGCGCGCGCGTGCGGCGAGAAGGATCGGCTGCTCGCGAGATGGCACGAGGGCCTGCTCGATCTAGGTTTTAGGGTGGAGCTGAGAGGGGTGGATCGGGAGTT
The DNA here is from genome assembly GCA_015476505.1 of Urochloa ruziziensis. Classification (NCBI taxonomy): domain Eukaryota; kingdom Viridiplantae; phylum Streptophyta; class Magnoliopsida; order Poales; family Poaceae; genus Urochloa; species Urochloa ruziziensis. The sequence goes on along the minus strand of CM027123.1, from coordinate 59,102,495 downwards.
AGGGTTCCCGGGTCCGCGAGATGGTCTCGCGCACGGGAGCGGGCGGCGGCGGGACGGTGCCGGCGGAGTAGGAGAGTGGCGGTGGCGAGAGTGAGGTAAGAGAGAAAGCTAAGAGGTGGGTCCCGCCTGTCAGTGAGAGAGAAGAGAGGGACGGCGCGCTGCGGGGGTTATCGGGCCGGCGGGAGTAGGGCCGGTGGTAGCGGGCCGAGGAGAGGGAAAGGGAAGGAGGGCCGCGGGGTTTAGGTTCGATTGGACTGGAAGTAGAGGGGCTTGTTCCAGACTTGGTTAGCGGGCTGAGTTAGTGGGTTAGGGCCCAAGTTAGTTTAGGTTTTAAACTTTATTTGATTTGGATTTGAATCATTTCAAATCCAAATCACACTCAAATAAATTCCAAATAAAATCCAAATGTTCACACTAAGATATAGACACCTTAACAAAAATATTTTATTTATTACTTAATTCTAAGAATTTTGGGAAAGGTTCAATGAAGACAACCTTATATTTTTCCTATCTAGCAATAAATCCACGAAAAATTTTTAAATCCATATTTTTAATATTATAAACATTCTAGTAAAATCTGGGATGTTACAGTCTCCCCCCCTCACTAGAATCTTGTCCCCGAGGTTAAGATCGTACCTGGGTCTCGAATAGGTGCGGGTATTTCTCTCTGAGGTCTGCTTCTTTCTCCCAAGTAGCTTCTCGCTCTGTGTGGTTACTCCATAGCACCTTGCAATATGGAATCGAGCTTCTTCGGGTCTGCTTCTCGCCTTGACGGGGTACTCCAAATACTCAAGGGTATCTTGCAAGTCGAGGGCTTCGATTGGCACTGTCTCTCTTCTGGTACTCAAAGACATTTCTTGAGCTGGGATACGTGGAACACGGGATGCACTCCTGCAAGCTCTTCTGGTAGCTCTAGACGGTAGGCCACCTTCCCAATCCTTTCGGTGATGAGGAAAGGCCCTACAAACGTTGGGGCTAACTTGCCTTTCACGTGAAACCTCTTGGTTCCGCGTAGCGGGGAGACCTTAAGGTAGACATACTCCCGCACCTCAAAGGTTAACTCACTGTCTTCTTTTGTCTGCATAACTCTTTTGCCTGCTCTGGGCTACCTTCAAGTTCTCTCGGACTTTGGCCACATTCTCTTCGGCTTCAACAATGGTTGCGGATCCAAAGAACGATCGTTCTCCTACTTCTGACCACATGAGCGGGGTTCTACACTTTCGGCCATAGAGTGCCTCGAATGGTGACATCTGCAAGCTAGCCTGATAGCTGTTGTTGTATGAGAATTCTGCATATGACAAGCTCTTCTCCCAATCTGCTCCATATGCCAGTACACATGCTCGAAGTAGGTCCTCTAGAATCTGATTCACTCTCTCTGTCTGACCATCAGTCTGCGGGTGGAAGGCTGAGCTGTACGCTAAGCTAGCACCCATGGAATCATGTAATCTCTGCCAGAACTTGGCGGTGAACTGGGGTCCTCTGTCGGTGAGTATGGTCTTGGGTGCTCCATGCAACCTGAGAATGTTGTCCACATAGATGTCAGCTAGCTTCTCTGCTCCAAAAGTGGTCTTGACCGGAATGAAGTGAGCGATGTTGGTGAGACGATCAACTATCACCCAAATCGAGTCATTCCCTTTCTGGGTACGGGGTAGGCCATTTATGAAGTCCATGGTGATATCTTCCCACTTCCACATAGGTACATCAAGTGGATTTAGTAGTCCCGCAGGTCGTTGGTTCTCGGCCTTGATCCTCCGGCAGGTGTCACATCGTGCTACGTATTCTGCGATGTCTATCTTCATGTTCTGCCACCAGAATCGGTCCTTCAAGTCGTGGTACATCTTGGTGCAACCGGGATGAATCGAGTATTTAGATTCATGGGCTTCACTTAGGATGGTTCGACGGAGTTCATCGTTCCGCGGTACGCAAATGCGGTCCTTCAACCATACCGTGCATTGCTCATCTATCCGGTAATCCTCGGCTTTGCCCTTAGCCATGCGCTGTATCAATCCCTCAATCTCCAGGCATCCTTTCTACACTGCGCGTATTTGCTCTTCTAGGGTGTACTTCACACGCAGCTCATGGATCTTCTCTAACTCAGGATCTGTTGGTTTCTCCTTCCCAATCATGACTCTGCAGTAGCTCTTCCGGCTAAGTGCATCGGCAACCACATTGGCTTTGCCGGAGTGATACTGAATGTTCAGATCGTAGTCCTTGATCAACTCTAGCCATCTCCTCTGCCTCATGTTCAGCTCAGTCTGAGTGAAGAAATACTTCAAACTCTTGTGATCGGTAAAAATGTCGCACTTGTTGCCAATCAAGTAATGTCTCCAAATCTTCAAGGCATGCACGACCGCTGCAAGTTCTAGGTCGTGGGTGGGGTAGTTCTCCTCATGCTTCCGCAACTGGCGGGAGGCATAGGCAACAACTTTTCCATCCTGCATAAGCATGCATCCAAGTCCTTGTCTTGATGCATCACAGTATACTACAAAGTCTCTTCTGATATCTGGCAGGGTCAACACGGGAGTGGTGGTAAGCTTGGTCTTCAACTCTTGGAAGCTCTCTTCGCACTTGTCTGACCACACAAATGGTACATTGTTCTTGAGCAACTCGGTCATTGGCTTGGCAATCTTCGAGAAGTTCTCTATGAATCGACGGTAGTATCCAGCTAATCCGAGAAAACTCTGGATTTCTATCACATTCCTAGGCTGCTTCCACTCTGTCACGGCCTCGATCTTCTCTGGGTCAACTGCTACACCCTTCTGCTGTCAACACATGGCCTAGGAAAGCAACTTTCTCCAACCAGAACTCACACTTGCTAAACTTCGCGTAAAGCTTATGCTGTCTCAATCTCTCGAGCACAATCCTGAGGTGCTCCTCATGTTCTTCGGCAGTCTCTGAATATACCAAAATGTCGTCAATGAATACCACAACAAACTTGTCCAACTCTTCCATAAACACCTTGTTCATCATGTTCATGAAGTATGCCGGTGCATTGGTCAACCCAAAAGACACAACCAGAAACTCAAACAGCCCATAACGGGTGGAGAAGGCGGTCTTGGGTATATCCTCTGGCCGAATCTTCATTTGGTGGTATCCGGATCTAAGGTCAATCTTACAGAAGTACTTGGCTCTCTTCAGCTGATCCAAAAGGTCGTCAATCTTTGGCAGCGGGTACTTGTTCTTGATCGTCACTGCATTCAGTGAGCGGTAGTCTATGCACAGGCGAAGTGTCCCATCCTTCTTCTTAACAAACAGTACCGGTGATCCCCACAGTGATGCACTCGGTCGAATGAACTTGTGATCTAGCAAATTCCTCAATTGCTTCTTCAATTCCTCCAACTCCTGTACGGTCATCCGATAAGGTCTCTTAGATATAGGGGTTGTGCCTGGACTAGCTCAATGGCGAACTCATCATCTCAGTCTGGAGGTAGACCTGGTAGTTCCTCAGGAAACACGTCCAGGATACTCACAAACAACCGGGAACGTCGGCTACGATCTTCTCACTGAGGCTGTGTAGGTGGGTTGTGGTATTTGCTTGGCTACTAATAGCTCAATCTCCACTACTTTACCACTAGGGTGTATAAGGGTCACTAGTCGGGGTGAACATGAGATGGTTCCCTTGTGTAAGGTCAACCAATCCATGCCTAGGATAATGTCAATGCCGTCTGATTGTAGGACTGTGAGGTCAGCTAGGAACTTCTGCCCTTTCATCATGATGCTCACATCCTTGCACATCCTGGTGCACTCAAGGTCTCCTAAAGGTGAGGAGGTGATAATAGGTACGGCTCGGGGAATCATGGGGAGAGACGTATGTGTTACAAACTTACTGGATATATAAGATCTGGTAGCTCTAGTATCAAATAGAATCAGTGCACGAAATCCATCAACAATGAACTCACCGAGTAAGACGTCGGGTGCCTCCTGTGCTTCAGCTTCGGTCATGGGGTTGAGCTTTCCGCGTGCAACACCTGGCAGGCCTAGGGTAGCGGCTGGTCTGCCACTGGGTGCGGCACCACGAGCTGGTGTCTGGGAGTTCTTCTTCTTAGGGCAGTCATAGGACTTGTGGCCTGGTTTGCCACAGTTGAAGCAGGTGAACAGGGTACTCGAGCTGTTCTGGCATCCGTAGGATCCACCAGACGAGGGGTAGTTGGGGTTCCTCCCTCTGGCATTCTGTCCACGGACTCCTCCAAAGCTGCGGGTCGGCTGACTCTGACCTGAGCGGTAGCTGCGGTAGGGCTGACTCTGTCCCTGACAGTAGTTGGTGTTCCTCTGCTGGCTGGTCTGTCCATAGCTCGGCATCTGGGATGGCCTGTCACGTGTCAGCTACTCGAACTTACGCTTCTTGACCCTCAGTCGACCCTCATGGTCTAGTCTCTCCTTCTCGACGGAGATGGCGCGGTTCACCATGTGGCGAAGCGAGGGGAAGTCACTCTCGGCCACGATCTACCTGATCCCATGGTGTAGACCTCGATGGAACCAGAACTGCTTCTTCTCTTCAGTGTTGGTGTCCTCGGGAGCATAGCGCATCATCCTGGTGAAGTGACGCTCATACTCTTCCACCTTCATCGTTCCCTGAGTCATCGTACGGAACTCCTGTGCCTTCTGAACCACGATCTGTCGAGGGATATGCTGATCACGAAAGGCCTTGCAGAACTCTACCCAAGTGATGGCGGCAGGGTTCGGGTGCATGGCGCTGTAACTGTCCCACCACGCTCTGGCTGGTCCCTCAAGCTGATGGATGGCTATGGCAACACACTCTTCATCATTATAGTCAGAGAGGTCAAGCTTGGTCTCGATGATCCTCAACCAGTCATCTGCATCGATGGGGTGTTCCGAGTAACTGAAGGTAGGGGCCTTGAGACGGATGAACCTCTCGATCTTGCGCGGCAGGTCTTCAACGGGTGGTCCTTGGCGGTGTCCTCCTCCTCTGAGGGTGTGCAATGGCATTGGCCATCCTCACCATGACCTAGTCTGTCGGTCCAAGACCTGGGCAAGGGTGGCCACAGGTGGTACGGGCTGTTGCTGCTCCTGGTGCTGCGGCGGCGGCGGTGGCGGCGCACCACGTCAACGGCCTCGCCCTGCTGGGACTGGGTTGATCTCGATTTCCTCATCAACAGCTTCCTCCTCTTCTTCCGCATCTTGCTGCACGTCATGTCCGAGCGGCGCCGGATTGGGATTGGCGGCTCCTCCAGATCCTCTTTCATGGCCACGGCCAACAGCTGGCTCAGGCGCGGGCTCGGGAGCTGGCGGTGGGGCGGAACGACCCCGTCCACGGCCACGGCCAGGAGCGGCGGCCTCAGCTTCTTCCTGGGCGGCTGCCTCAAACAGCGCGTTCAAACGACCTGACCTTCAGATAGACATCCTAAGAAAAGGTTGAAGAGAGGGCGTTAGCGTATTTCTATATGGATTCGTTCTAAATAAGCAAGAGTCAATACAATCACAAATATTTCTTAGTATGCATGTATAAGCTTCTAACATTCAAGAAGAAATCATCATGAAAACTCATTCATTAATTAAGATTCATTCACTCATCCATGCAGTACAAACACTAGGTGCTACCTCGAGGCTTGACTCACTAGCCTTGGAGGTCTCGCACACACACGCACACGATACAATGCGAAAAGATCTCAAAATGGTGGTTCCTACTACATGGGTAAACATCTAGCATCGCGTACCGGAACAGGCTCACGGCTGACGCGGGATTACTCTACTTTATTCTAGTTGCTCGTCCAACTCAGAACATCCGGGGCTTCTTATACTCAATGACTGTGCGGTCCTCCCAAGTGTGTCTGGCAGTGAAAAGAGGCTTCATCATTTCCTCTGCTCTCTGAGTCTCTGGGGTCTCGATAGTGCTGATGTTGTGGAAAGGAACCTTGTGGAGTCTCAACGAGCTGGGTCCAAACTTGAAGTCCTCCTTGCGGATCTGTCGCTGCTTCTCGGGTGGTAGCTGGTCATTAAGCTCCTGTAGTTCCTCAACTCGGATGGAGTCGGCATCCTTCCAAGTCTGCAGAATCACCTTACTCTTTTCCTTGAGGTAGAGGCAGGTACGAGTGAGCGCGGCGAGGTTGTTCGTGTTGCGCTCGCACCTTCGCTCCAGCTGGGTGATCCTCAAACCCATAGCACCTGGAGTGGCGTTGTTCTTGAGCTCAGCAATCTTCTCGTCGGCTCTCTTCATCCTGTACTCCATGAGTCCTATGGTACAGTCCTGAAGCTGACTTATCCCTTCCAGTCGCTTGATCTCCTTCTCGAGCCTCTGTTTCTCTGTGAAGTCGTCGGCGATCATTTGCTTCAGCTGGTCTGTCTCTGCCTGAGCCAGGGTGACTGCGGCATCCCTGTGGCTTAGCTCCTTCGTCAGGTGACGTACCTAGTCCTTCATGGCACTCACCTCTCCCTCGGCGGCAAGGACGCGAGAAACCCTGTCGGTGGCGGTGGCAACCAAGTCTTGGAGGCCGTTGAGGAAGGCCACACTCTTTCCTTCTAGCTCTGTCGTGTAGTAGTCCAAGTCACCGAGGTAGTCTCCGGCCGTGGTGATCGCCGGGTCCTCGATGGCTGCGAACGCTGCTCTGCACCTCTCGTACTCCGCCTCCTTGTCGTCCTCCTAAAACTCTCTGGGCAGGAGTCAGAGGTTGGTCCCCTCAACCTGGTCCTTCTCCTGGACGAGTAGTACCTGAGTCAATCTCCAGGCGACACCCTCCACTGCAAGCTTCTCGACAGTCCAACGCCTTCCATGGTGATTCCCGGCCGGTGGTCGTAGGGGTGAAGAAAGATCTTGGCACGGGCACAGGCGGTGTTGTTGATGTAGCATACTTGTGCCTCAAGTCCAAGGCAGTTTGCCGGAATGCCCAAGCGGCGGACGGTAGTGACTAGCCAGTGGACCATGTCCCCTTGGTCCTTGGGGTCCACAGTGCGTCTTCAGAATTGCGGCCACCATTCCTATGTCACGTAAAAAGAGAGTGTCAGCGTAGGTGAGTAAGAAATTTTCTCAAAGAGATAGTTTTTATAACATAGCTCAAGGGATAACAAATAAAGATAGATCATATAGAGTCCTATTCTATCGACCATGTCTATGGCATCGTCCTACAGGCAAGTATGGCTCTGATACCAACTGTAACTGACCCGGGTTTCCGATTTCCGAAAACCCGACTCCCTGTACCATTGTGATACTCCCTGGATCAAGTAGATATCACATACAGAACTCATCACAGCGAATATAACATCCATACCACGAATAAAGTACAAATACCTCATTTATTACATCATTCTCATGATAATACGTCTGATACAAGCCCTCAGGGCTGAACGACAAACAAAAGAACATCCAACGCAGCGGAACTAGGCGTAGAAGCCTCCATCTTCTCGATCTCCTCCACAGGCAACTTGCGCGTCAAGACGATGCCTCAGTCGTACCATCCATCGTGGTTGAACTCGTGCCCTTCATCAGACCCTGCGTACTCAAAGGCTATCCCCAAGTAATGGGATAGGTTCACGTCACCAACCGTATATGCAAGCTTTAAGTGGACTATCATCTAAAGGGATAAAAGTATATCAAGGATAGGCTAAAGGTTTCCTATGCAGCAGCAAATATAAAATAAGTATCTCCATATCCATCCATCCCATATCTCACCACATCGGGCTATTCTGGCACGCCGGACTCCCATCTCCATCTCCACACTCATCTAAGTCGATGCGAGAGCTCCCTCCCCTCGCACCTCACCAACTACGACCGGATCCTGGAAGGAAAGGGAGCAAACTTCCCTTCTCCCCGTCCGTAGCTGCGGACCTTAGTCACTCTCAAATCTGGCTAGAAAGGGGGAAGTTAGAATATCCCAAATATGAGAGGTAACAGTGCAGTGGGCAATGTCCATACCAAGGACGCGGCTATACGTATAGATTATAGACTCTCGAGAGCTTGTACAACTGGACCCACTCGGGCTGCGAGATGGTGGCCGCCATCTCGAGACGCAACCCACAGCTCAGACCCCAACCGCGACGATGCCCGCTTGCTCTTCCGGTCTCGGTCCATCAGGCTCGCAATCTAATGCTTCGGAAGCTGTGTCGAACTCTCCCTCGTAGGGCCAGACGGGGCCATAGTCCTTCGGGGAGACGGTCTCTCCCGTTCCCGTACACTATCCACCTGATCTTCTCGCAATCCGGGCATAGCGCTAGTTAGGCTAGCTGGAACCCGTTCATATGGGTAAGCGGTAAGTACGTGGGGCCCAAAGAGTGGTTACCCCACTCGGTTTCAGACCGGGGTGAGCGTCATCGTCCCAAAGACGTATCCTCCGAAGAAGAACGCAAGTCGCAGTACCGACTATAGGTACCGCCGCCAACTCCTATGCTCCTATCCATCCATGTACCCGCCACAAGTACGGTGTGGGACCCCCTCGAGAGCAGGGGTCTCCCGACACCTCGGTCAAAGACCGAGTTGTTATAAAATGCTCACCTGTCCTGCCGGTTTTATCCCCACACACGCCAAGAATCCTAATCCACATGATCCCATACACATGCAAGCAACAACATAGCAATATCATATATATAGTGGTAGGTAACAGGGCAATCACGTAATAAATCATGGCTATGCAAGGCTCAAGCATCATCCACTTGCAATAAGTAAAGCGCTAGCTCATCTAGTTGCAATGTCTAATAGGCATTCAAGAGATGGGCTGGGCATGAACATGAGGGCAAGTTCTCTTCCTCCACGAAGTCTTCCGGGTAGTGCTCCTCCTCAGTCAGCTCCTGGCCGTCGGTAGGTCCTAAATATGTAATTAAAGTAAATACTGAGGACCTAATAACAATTAACTCCAATAAAACCAATTCAAGAAAGATTCAAATGGACTCATACTTCACACCAAGGGCTTGGTCATGATTTTAGAAAAATATGGTTTCATATTTTTCGGAGTTAAAATGAATTAGCTATGGATTTTCTAAGTTTAAATCCTTTTCTGAATTTTTAAATAATTCTGAAAAAGAAAAGAAAAAGGGGCCAGAGACCTATCTGTAAATAACCAGGGACCTATTTGCAATTTTGGAAAAGTTCAAGGGTTTTCCATAAAAAGTCCAGGGTCGACCGAAATGCTGATGTCAGCAGTGGGCCCTGCTGACGTCAGCGTTGACCGGTCAACGGTCAAACTGTTAGGTGGGTCCGAATAATGACGTCATCAGTGGACCCTGATGACATCAGCGGAAGGGCCTAGATGTTAAATCTAACAAGTCCAGGGGGCTTAGAGTAAAAGTAACAGGCCGTGGACTTAGTTGAAAGGATTTCGAAACTCTAGGGCTAAAGTGTAAGAAAGCAGGGGCTTCTTTGTAAAAGAGGCAGGCCGGCTCTGGTGATCGCGGTCTACCGTGGACCGAGAGGGTGGTCCACGTGAGCCGCGCCCACGGGATCTTTTGTGGCTCGGGTGGATCACGTGCGGCTGAGCTAGGCGATCCGCGGTGTGGCTCCAGCGGCGGCGCGACACGTGGCGGCGGCAGGGCGGACAGCGGCGCTCGGCTTTTCCCCCTCCCCTCCGCCGCGCAGACAGGACCGGCTCGCCGGAGAGGGCTCTCCCGGCGGCGTTAGGGTCCGGCTCGGTCCCAAACTTGCCGCTAAGGCCTAAAGCTCTACGGCGGATAGGTTGGGCATGATTAACCCCGGCCGAGGCGACGCGGGCGGTGCATGGGAGGCGCTGGCGTGGACACGGAACTGAGTAGAGGCGTGTTTCCCCTCGACTTGTTCATGCTCAGGGGGCTTGTATGGGTCAAGGCGGACGCTTGGGTGCCTAAAGGCCCGGCCTTTGCCTTCCGACGGCGTCTCGCGAAGCGCGACGGCGGCGGCAGCGCTCGAAGCTCGACGGGGAAGCTCGGTGAGGCTCCCGTGGCACGGGTTAGGCGCGGATGGTACCTAACTACCCCTAGCGAGGCTAAAGGCTTGGCCTTGCGACCTTGCCCCGGGTTAAAGCTCGCGCGCAACGGCGGCGCCATGGCCGCGGCGGCGCGAGCGCACGTGTTCGAGGACAAGAGCGGCGACGAGGGTTCCTACACGGCGAGAGAGGGCGCGGCGCGAAGGCCGGTTCATAGAGCAGGTGCGGCTGGCCACAAGGTTGGCGGCGCACGCGGGGTCATGGTGTCCCATGGCCGCGGCGGCGGGTTCACGGCGGGGCAGAGGTGAGCGGCGGCGGGGTTGCTCACCTCGGGTCGGCGGTGTAGGCGAAGTAGGCCTGGGGAAGAGTTGGTGAAGATGCGGCGTAGACGATGGAGAGCAGCGACAGGGAAGAAGACTCGGGACGACCGTCGTCTTCTTGCTCCGGGGGAGGGGGGGGCGGGGTAGCGGCGGCGACGTTCCGGCGGCTCCTCCTTCTTCTCCTCGTGCGGCGGCGGCTAGACGAAGGGCAAGTGCCCGAGCAGGTGGATGGAGAGGTGGAGCGGGCGCTCCCCCACTTTATAGCAGCGGCGCGGCCGGGTGGAGAGAGGAGGGCGGCTAGGCTTGGATCGGGCGCGTGAGTGGAGGGCTCGCGAAGCGAGACACGTGGCACGGTGGGAGAGGCCGAGGGCTAGGGTTGGAGAGGCGCGGCGCGGCCTTGGCGTGCGGGTCCGAGCGCGCGCGTGCGGCGCGAAGGATCGGCCGCTCGCAAGATAGCGCAAGGGCCTGCTCGATCTAGGTTTTAGGGTGGAGCTGAGAGGTGTGGATCGGGAGTTAGGGTTCCCGGGTCCGCGAGATGGTCTCGCGCGCGGGAGCGGGCGGCGGCGAGACGGTGCCAGCGGAGTAGGAGAGTGGCAGGTGGCGAGAGAGGGGCAAGAGAGAAAGCTGACAGGTGGGTCCCGCCTGTCAGTGAGAGAGATGAGAGGGACGGCGCGCTGCGGGGGTTATCGGGCCGGCGGGAGTTGGGCCGGCGGTAGCGGGCCGAGGAGAGGGAAAGGGAAGGAGGGCCGCGGGGTTTAGGATGGATTGGGCTGGAAGTAGAGGGGCTGGCTTCCAAACTTGGTTAGCGGGCTGAGTTAGTGGGTTAGGGCCCAAGTTAGTTTAGGTTTTAAACTTTTATTTGATTTGGATTTGAAATGATTCAAATCCAAATCACACTCAAATAAATCCAAATAAATTCTAAATAAAATCTAAATGTTCACACTAAGATACAGACACCTTAACAAAAATATTTTATTTATTATCTAATTTTAAGAATTTTGGGAAAGGTTCAATGAAGACAACCTTATATTTTTTCTATCTAGCAATAAATCCATGAAATTTTTTGAATCCACATTTTTAATACTATAAACATTCCAGTAAAGTCTGGTATGTTACAGCTACCGCCGCCTCGCCGTCCACCCCGCCCTACACTATCCTCGTCCCTGCCAACCCCGCACCGGTCTCGCTGCTCGCGGCCGGCGACGATACGCCGCTTGGCCGCTCCACCCGGCGTCACGCCCCCATCCCTCCCTGGCCCAGACCGCCTGCGACCGCCGCTCGCGGCCGGCGGCGCTCCGCCACCTCGCCGCCCCTCCCACCAACTGTCGCCCACCGCCGGACCGGCCTCCCTCCGGCGAACTTTTAGGTCCGGCGGCACAGCCCTCAACCCGAAACACTAACCCGGCAGCGGCGAAGCTGCTGTCCGGAATCCGGACCTAGGTTGAAGAAGAATAGTGTATGAAAGAGATAAGATGGGAAACACTTGTCAGCTGCTGAGGAGGGAGGGTGTGCGGTGAGCACGTCACCCCGCATGTGGGGCCGATAGCAATTCCGCTGCTTTAATGGAAGGATCCGCGGGGAACCGCGGATCGTCCCCGTTGGCCATCTCTTGTGCCGGCAGTCTCGACCGCTTTTCGCGGCTAGTAAACCAAGTTTCTTTCTTCCTCCTCAAATTTGAAATTCCGATATCCTTCCATTCCCGTATTCCCCGACACCAAAACCCTACCCAAGTGAGCGGCGGGCGCTCGCGACTACCCGGCCGCCCATCGCCATGGCGCCGCCTCGCTGTCCTCCGGCCCGTGGTGGGCGCCGCCCACCTCCTAACCCCGTTCCCCTCCGCCCGGAGCAGGAGCTGCTCCTCGAGACGGCATCCGACGGCGAGTTCCCCCTCTTCAGACGTACGGACACCGCGCGCCTCCTCCCCTGTCCCATCTCGGTCCGGCTACGGCTTCGGGCAATTTGGGGTGTCTGACTGGTCGGGTTCCACAGGTGTGGCGACGATGCTGGCCGGCGAGGGGGGCAGCGTCACGGAGGCTGTGGAAGCCGTGGTGGATCGCACCGCGGGGGCATTGCACCTCGCCGCCGGCCAAGGGCACTTGTCGGTGTGCAGGTACCTGGTGGAGGAGCTTAGGGTGGACATCAACGCCATCCACGATGGAGGTAAACCGATAAACGACGCAGAACCCTACTAATTTTTGTATCTCAATCGTTAGTGATGGCTATGCTGGTAGATTGGGGCTGGGGGCTTGCGATACGACAGATTGATTTCTGACGCTCGTGGGTCGACATATGTTGACTCAGTTTGCTTGTAGTTTTGATTATTAAGGGCATTTCAGAAATGGCATTCAGTAGGACTGTAAATGTCTGGGTGTTTTATTTATTAGTGCCTTGCACTTTCTTTGGAGTTATTGGTTGCCCACTGAATTGATGGTTAGCAGTTAGCACATTGTTAGGATGGCCCGATGGTGCGGTTTGGCTCCCTTTTTTTAATTACAGGAATTCATGACTTAGCAAGAGTTTTAAACAGCCATTTCTTTGGATTGATTTTCTGTGGACGCTATGTGTTACCAATTTTGCAATCTATAATTGGCATCCTTTGCTTTTAAACACCAGTTGTTTCTTTGCAACCCCACTGGGGATCATTTTGCGTCCGCTTGGGAGTAGTTAATGGACTCAGCTCAATATAAACTTTTGATTTGTGAGGTTTAGATACTCCATTTTTTTGTTTGATTATTGAGTTGTTTAGTTTAGAGCAGTTGGACAGTTGCACAAGCACAACACACTATTATGTGATAATTTTGTATCCAACCATTTCATCGATAGTAGCTGTGAGCACTGCCTTTTTATGGTTTCTCAAGACTATTTTGTTTAATAAAGATTTCTCTTCAGATAGTTCGGTCGCGTTCAAAGCTTACAAAACAAATATCAAATTGTAGCGATTGCGGCGTCAGTTACTATAGTTATCGTATGCCAAATGAGAAGACTGGCCTAAATGTCCCACAATCCAACGCTCAGTGTATATGTCTTTAACTCTTTATCCTAAAAATGACGCCTAAAATATATTTAATTTATACAACCCATGTGTGTTTCCATTTCTCATACAAACAAGTATATTTACAAGGCAATACCCGGCACCCTACCTTCCTGATCCTTTTTCCTTGATCTGATTTGTACTTCATTCCAAATTGTATTAGGTTGTTGGAGAGTTTTGAAGTCTGCCATATGCTCAACATTTCTGTGTGTATACATCTTTTGTACAATAATAACTTGATCGCACCTTTACTGCTAACTTTCCTCATAATTAAGAGATGCAAATGCTTTTCCATATTATGAGGCTGGTCCAACTAAAAACTGAAAACATGCCATTACACTGTCATTTATAAGCGTAGCAGATCTCAAAAGATCATATTCTATATTATTGTAATTTTATGAGGCTGGTCCAAGTGAAAACTGAAAACATGCCAATTACATCTTCACGGTATCATTGTCTAATATCAGTGCATTTATTATATTGAGGGAAGTGATGAATTCCATGGTTGGGAAGTCCTAAGCAGAGTGCTATTGATTATTCCTCCTGTGTGTTTCAGGATCGTGCACATCCATAACTTAATCCATCTGGTGGCTGTAAATTAGTCTTTGAAAAGATATTTTTTGTGATTCTTCTGATAGGTGAATCGCCTCTGGCTTATGCAATAAATGGTGCACATGTAGCTACTGTGAGGTATCTTCTTGACCATGGCGCTGACCCAGACAAAGTTGACGATAAAGGATTTACCTCTCTCCATATTGCAGCTGAAGAAGGTCTCATTCTAAGAAATAACATATCTCTTCTGTTTGTGTGTCTCGCATTGAAATTGCATTTGCGTGCACTGGAGACACAAGCATAGTGATAGCAATAACAAAAGTGCTATAAAATTGCAATCCTATCTTATAATTAGTTAATGACCAATTAGAATGTTTCTTGTTTCATCCAGGATATTGCAAAATAGTGGAGATCTTACTTCTTAAAGGGGCTTCTGTTGATGTGTTATCTAATCGTGGTACGCCGCTACACCTTGCTGCTACTAATGGGCACCATAAAACCGTGAAGATTTTGTTGGACCACAATGCTGATGTATGTGATTGCATACCTTTCAATTCCTCAATCATTTTTTGACGGGAGGAAATTCATGGTTTTAGGATGTTGCTTTGCTTCTATCTTGCCCATGCTCTTTTTAGTTTTTCTTATTGTTGTGCCTTTTGCTTTCATTGTGCTATAGTAACTTTAAACCCTTATAAGTTAAACATCATTTTTATCATTCTAGTTAATATGCATAATTGAGCTCCCATTCTCAATTCTCTGAAGTATCAAGTTTATATATGTATATGCCTACATATTATTTTAATTAACTTTTTTTGACCCTCTATGTCATGTATAAGCATAGCTACTGATTTGTTTTATGTTTCTTTTCAGTGCAATAAGATTGTGCATGGTATCTACACTCCTCTCCTTGTCTCTATATATGCTCCATCACTAAAATGTGTGAAGCTACTGATTAAGGTATCATGGGCTCTTAGCTCTGCCATCATTCGTAATTACTTATTACTATGTTGGTACCAGTTAATAGTTGTGCCATGTTGGGGATTCTATCTTTGTCGCTCTGTCCAAGTTAACCGTTACTCATATATTCCGAAAATCCTGTATAGAAATAATTCTTTCTACATGAAAGGTCTGTTGTTGGTTTCATATTAAATAAGGCTAATTGATGCCGCTACAATCAATCCCTCCAACAATCATCAATAGCAAAGGAATGGTGCTAAAGTAAAAGCAATCTAGTGGAGGGTGCTAACTTTCCTGTTAGCAACAATTACATTTTACTTGGTCAATTATCTGTAGTTCAAGTTTCAGTCTCCCTCAACTATGGAACTTTTCAAATGCCATCCTTCAGTCCTTAAACATACAGCTAATAATGCTTTTAGTAGACACCATTCTGTATGTCCTGGTGCTGTCCTATCAGTCCAATAATCTTGCATGGCTATGGATAGTGATCTACCAATAATTTTGAAAAACTTCCTCTCACATCCTAATTATTAAAGTTGTTGTGGCCGGTAGACTTTCAGTGACCTGAGCCCAATAAACATTGATTTATCAGTTCACAGGACAAGAAATTAGATGTTGTATCTATAAGCTGGTAGAATGAACAAGACCAAAGTATTTATTTAAAGGTCAACAACCTAGTTGTTTACATAGCACACATGGGTTCTAAGGACCTGTTGACATGCTGTTTATTATGCATGTAGCAGTAGGAACATGGGGATGTTACTGGCTGTCTTGGGTAGAGGTAGTGAGTCTCTTGTCACTGATGACACATGGAATAGTAGGCATACATGGAGGTCTGTGTGTGCCTAGAGGTAGTCGGTGATATGTTCCTACAAACAATAAATTTATTATGGTGGGCGTTAGTGATCAAAGTTACTCTTGAAACTAGTAGGTTGGCACGTGCCACAGACACGTGTTATAAAGATAACATAAATTTAAAAAAAATCTTAATTTAAAAAAAATAAGTATGTAAAATAATGTATACATTTGTTAGATTGCATATTAAAATTATTCAATAGCATCTCATATTAAAAATTATATATTCATACATCGAAAGCTTGGGCCTCCAGCGGAAACAGAAGTAAATTTTTGTATAATTAAATCTTAAACAATCAACAACATATATAAAAGAAAATATTCACGATACATGTATCCATGAGCAACTCGGCACCGCAGCCAGCTTTTTGATGATGGGGAGGCCGAGAAGGTTGCTCTCCTTGTCGCCGGTGTCGTGGAGCAACGACGCCACGCACTCGACGGCACCGGACACCGTCACAACGCGGAGCACATTCCGCTTCTACCTAGCGAGCTTGGACACGACGAGCGTCGTGGCCACCCTTGCGCCGCGCTCGACGCCGACGCCCTTGCAAAGAAATATGAACACTGAATAGATGATGAGAATGAAGGGAAAGATTGTGTGCTTTGAGAATAAGGAGAGGCGCCTTATATAGGGGCAGGAGGGCTAAGGAGATGAACCTGGACGCCCACGACTATGGTAAGTAATCGATTCCCTGATTGATTCCCACAACTATGGTAAGTAATCAAGTTTTAAAAGGAAGGAGACACCTGATTGCGTAGATGTCATTCATTTTTTTTGAAAGGAAACCTTGATTGGTACACAACACATATATGGGCGCTAGCCATCTACAAAAGGAAAGAAGTGAATTCAAATTCCTTGATGCACACGGCCATATAAAGAAAGGAAAGCGGCGAATTTCAAAAGGAAGGTGTAGGCGCCCTGATTGCATAGGAAGGTGGAGGAAAGGAAAAGGGTGTTTTTTTTGGAAAGGAAACCAGCGTATCTTTTTGCATACGAATACAACGAATAGAAATGAAAGGAAAGCGGCGCCTTGATTGCATTACCATACAAGAACGCGATCAAAAGGAAAGAAAGGCAGGCGAATTTACAAAGGAAGGTGGAGGAAAGGAATGGGGTGTTTTTTTGGAAGGAAACCAGCGTATCTTTTTCCATACGAATACAACGAATAGAAAGGAAAGTAAAGCGGCGCCTTGATTGCATTACCATACAAAGAACGCGATCAAAAGGAAAGGAAGGCAGGCGAATTTCTAAAGAAAGGTAGAGGAAAGGAAAGGGGCGTTTTTTGGAAGTAAACCAGCGTATCTTTTTTCATACGAATAAAACGAACAGAAAGGAAAGAAAAGCGGCGCCTTGATTGCATTACCATACAAAGAACGCGATCAAAAGGAAAGGAAGGCAGCGGGTATAAAAAATGCCAAGGTAAGAAAGAATAGGGGGGCGGGATGGCGCCGAGGCGCAAAAGAACGGGGGGGGGGGGGGTGATGACCAAACGCGTCTACCCCCTGGTCGTTCGGGGCCACCGTTTGACCCTGATTTGTGGGTCCTTTGTGAGGGGTAGGGAGGTAGACTTGCAGGTGAGAAACCGTTTCAATTGTGACACTTTTTATAGTATAGATTCAGACCATACCAATGTTCATCATGACCTACGTTTGGGGAGTTCATAAATTATCGCATGTTATTCTAAAAAAATTATTGCATGTTTGTCACATTGTTTTTTAGGCTGGTGCCGATGTGAATAGTGTGGGTAATATAACCCCTTTAATAGCTGCTGTAAGTGGTGCCTTAACTGAGTGCATGAAGTGCTTATTGAAGGCTGGTGCGGACCCAAATGTCCCTGATGAAGTATGTTTCTTATACAATCTACATTATTTTCTTCAGCACCTTGTTTTTATCTTAATTACTTGAACAAGAGCTTATTTTACCTGGCCATGTATTCGTAAAATGATCTCCTGAATAACATAAAGTATTGATGTGTAAGATGCAGAAATGCTTTATTACTCGGTTAATATTTATCTTATTATATACTGTTGGATATAATTCCTTACATTTGGGTTATGCTGCACGTTCTTACTAAGTTCATCTTCTATTCATCATAAGCAGTTTGGAAGAATGCCAATAGAATTTGCTGCAATATGTGGTTCACGGGAAGATGTTGAGATACTATTTCCTTTAACTTCCCGTATTCCTTCGGTCCATGATTGGAGTGTCGATGGAATAATACTTCATGCGTGCTTATTGCCAGGACAAAGGGTATGATTGTTGCATCATTGCCAGATTTAACTTTAGAGTAATAACTTAAGTATTGAAGTTAACTTATGGTTTGATTTCAAAAGTCTCCTGTTCTGTATTTTGTTTCATTCATCCTTTAAATGCGCAGTACAAATAAAGTATGTTGACATGTTTCTGAAAGGAAGTTTTAAAATGCTGATTGAGAGATAATTGTGTGTGGTTGAAATGATTGTTTCTGCAGCCGTAGAAATCATGTGCAGTTGTATTTGGATGCATAGCTAGTTATATTTCTTACTTGTTAACTCCATTTCAGCCAGTTAATTTTGTGATATCTTTTTTCCATCAATCTGACTCTTTGTTCATTATCTGTCTTGATTGTTCAGTTCTATGAGAGTGGACTTGAAAAGGAAACAGCTAGTTTGAAATTAGAAGGAAGAAAGGCACTTGAGAGAAAGGATTACCATACTGCAATTGAACTATACACTAAGGTGTGTATCACGCATTTTTTCCAGCAATTGATTTTCCTTTCATATTGAATTTTCTTTCCCAGACCAACCGGTCCACCTGGGTATGCCCTTTTATTTTTCCTTCTGTATTGCATCTCACAACTACTAAAAAACTAACTCATCAATTATACTGATGATAGGGTGGGAATAACTAGGGGATAGCACAAAGAACCTAGTCCCCCTCCCTCCGGAGGCTCTGACTACTTTTAGGGTTCTTCTTGCTTGATTACAATGGATGGTGTGGCTATGCTTATATAGCCCAGCCACCTAACAAACCCTATCTTATCTAAACAACCTTATCTCTAATGACCTACTAACCAACTAATATTATTCTCTCATGGTACTGTTCACGAGCTACAGTACTCATGGACCCAGCCCCTGGCTGGTCCCACCACCATAACACTGAGATCCATATTTATCTGGCATGTTCCCAGCTGGTAGCTTACATAGTTTAACTGCATGGTTCTGAGCTAATAATCTTTTTTATTATGTAGTAATTTTTGGTGTTTTGAGCTGTTTTATGTTAGATGTACATGTGTAACCATGCATTTATACTCTAATTGAGGGTGATTACGGAATGGTAATTGGTCCATTGCAATGTCCAATTCATGGGCATGGTACTATGGTGTTGGATCATAAGCATTGGTTTTGGGTTAAGTTTTCCTCTTCTCTACCCACCTCCCTTCTCCACCTACCACCTCTTGACGGGGTTTAGGGTTCTTGTTATTGCTGACCGGGTAAATTTCAGCCAGTACCTGGCTTGAAGTTCAAAAATTCAGTTGGTACACAGTGTTACCTGATCCTTAATAAGTATATTGTTCATTTCGTTATTTCAATCCTTGCTCGTTGGTAATGCCGAAAATGTCCTTCACATGTAGGAATGTGAACAACGCTCTCAGTAATTACAACTTTATTTTTGTTGACTGTAGGCAATGGGCCTTGACAATGATGATGCAACCCTATACTCAAATAGGAGTCTCTGTTTTCTCCAAATTGGTGATGGAGACAAAGCTTTTGCAGATGCTTATACTTGTAGAATGCATCGTCCTGATTGGCCAAAGGCCTGGTATCGGCTGGGAGCAGCTCTAATGTTGCTGAAGGTGAGATTAGCTGTAGTGGTTTCTTTGTCGTTTTTACCAACAACTCCAATTTATGCATGTTATGCTTTGTTTATCCAGGATTATGAAAAGGCTTGTGATGCATTTCTTGATGGTTTCAAAATAGACCCAGGGAGTGCTGAGATTGAGAATGCTCTGCGGTATGTTATATATTATCTGTGGCTACAATTGTGCTACACGTTATCTTTTACTTGTGATGGCATAGCTGCACAAGCAGTGATCATGATTCAAATTTCTGCTATATAAATAGAAATGGCATCAGTCTGGTGAACATTCATTAAAAAAAAGCGACTAATGATTTAAACAATTTATGAACACGCCAGGTACCGACGAAACCATATTTCCCTTTCAAATTTCCTTAAAATTTTCAACCTGTAACATCATTAGCAAGTACAGTTCAAAACAAAGAATGAAAGAAAAACTAAAGTGCACAGCTTTGGACCATTTTATATTTTTCTCATTACCAAACAATGTTTCAGTTACTGGTGGTAATCAAGGTAGTTACTGCAGGATTTCAAACCTGATTGCCATTGACCTCAAGTTTCAACAAATTTTAGTTGTAGCATATGTTCACAACCATGGATTCACATCATAGTCAAATGGCTGTTCTACCATGTGCAGGGAGGCTTTGAATGCCTTAAGGATATCACGTGGTGCTAAGAAGACTTGAATGAAGTGCCCATAGGATCCTTTGTGCAGCTGCAGGGTTTTCCAAGTCTTGTCAATACGTTTTTTCTTTTTAAATTTACAGGTCCAAGTTGGAGCTTTTCTTGTTGCATACCGCACGGAACGTTAAAAAAGTTCGATCGTTGGGAGTCAGCGTGTGTGATGAACTATAGAGTTTAAGAAATCTGCTTCTTTTGGCACTGCTGTGAGTGCTTAAAAAAAACGAGACAGGGAGGGGCAGACAGCCCCCCTGCCTTGATATAAGAAGAATACAAGGCTCGAACCCGGCACTGCTGTGAGTGCTGTCACGAAAGTACACGTGGTTTGTTGTTGAGTGCTTCCTGTAGGGGATATAGTACCCGGGTGCCTCACGAGCAAGCCTGGCAGCCCACCAAAAGGGGGCGGCCCAGCCCACCGTTCTGGACCTGAAGACGTGCGGGACAAGTCGGCGCACGGAGGAAGGATCTGGAAAGAGAAGTCCTAGTTGGAATAGAAATTATTGTAAAGAAGGAAAGGATTCTTAGAGATAGGATCGGATACAAACCGACTTGTAACCCTGCCCCCCGATATATAAGGCGGGCAGGGACCCCCTCCAAAACATCAAGTCTCAAGACAACAACTCACAATCTACGCAATACAACACCCCAAAACAGGACGTAGGGTATTACGTCGAGTCGACGGCCCGAACCTGTATAAACCCTTGCGTCTATCCATCCTAACCATCCTGCTTCCGATCTTTGCGATCTTCCCTGCATTACAAATCACTTCCGTGGGCTACCCTGTGGAAGACTGCCGGAGATAATATCACCGACAGTGGCGCGCCAGGTAGGGGATATCGCCGAGATCAATCTGGCAAGCTCGATGGATCGCGTCAAGATCTTGGACAGCTGCAACCTCCCGGACGTCGACGAAGTCGAGATCCAGTTCGGGGACGTCATCACCGCCGCTTGGATACCCAAGCGGCAGGAGCTACGGTCGCCACGGAGGTCTCCTCTCTGGCGCCGACTTCGGCCATCACGGCCCAATCCGGTCCGATCGCATCTGATCGTGCCGGATCTACCCCGCTGAGTCCATCGCAGAACGCGAGGCCAGACCAGTCGGGAACAGATCTACAATCACTCGGTTCCGATCCGACTCCTGAGAGTCGCGTCGCCGAATCATCGCAGAGCGTAAACGCTCAACCAACACGCGTCCAGAGCCCTGAGGTCATTACTGTTCAGACCCCTGGCTTTTGCGCGCTTGCTCGGAAGCAGAAGAAGAAGGACATCGTCCAGTCGGATGATTACTTCTCTGGGAGCGACTCCTACGGGTTAGATCTACTGGGACCCTCAATCCTGGACGATCTGCCGGAAGGATACACAGTGTCCGATGCCTCTACAGAGCCGGAACTACTAGGATCACTCGGAGAATTGACTCCGAGTAGTTTGGAGCGTTATACGCCCACATCCGACTTCTCCGAGTCCGAGGAAGACTACCTCGCGCAAGAGGGAGTCGGATCATATTGCTACATGGTGGCGCCAGCAACGCCAACCAATCCTGTCTCAGAAGATGAGGTCACTCCTGCTGAGGAGACGACTGAAGCCAGGAACCAGCGTCGAGGACGCAATGCCAGTCGGGCGACTCGCAGAGCCGCACGACCGCACGGAGCCACCGCGTCAGGATCTGGCACTGCTCGACTCCAGAGCCTCACTCTGAAGATCATCGTCGCCAACGGGATCAACACGAACCGGAGGAGCACCCGGAAACTTGATGCGCGACGGCATGTTGAGTTCAACGGATACGCCGTCTATGAGACACCAGTCCAGAACCTCGTCACCATCAACGAGGAAATCAGTCGGCTGCCACCCAGCACTCCAGGCCTGGAAAAGGTAAGGGCTCTCGTGCAGCCGCCTCCGTCCAGGTTCAACAGATGCAGGCAGAGCAACCAGGGTCGCTACTGAGCCCGGTCCGTCTCGACACCGGGCCAGCGGTGGATCGGATCGTGATGAAGACCTTCGCACCACGATCAACAGAGATCGAGACGTGAGGGATTTCATCCGCAACAGCACCGAGGAGCGCCACGTGAGGAAATCCGACGGCGCGAAGAATACGATCGGATCATGGAAATCCCGTCGTAACTCCAACAGGAGCGGCTACTCGACGGAGTCAGACTACTCTGACCCCTCCGGTAGTCCAAGGCGCGGCAACGACGGCGGTCGCACTCCGCCACGAGGACGAGCGCTTCCACCACCCAGGCGACCGACTCCGCCAAGAGATCGAACTCCACCGCGCAGCAGAACCTACCGACAGGACCGAAACTCCACCCAGGACTCGGAACTATCGGAGGACCCGTTCCCCGCCCAGGGACCGGGATCGCAGGAGGGACAGTACTCCCCCAAGGACAACTGACGGATCGGGTCCGAGCGATTCCCGCCCTAGAGGTCGGATCGGCGGATTCCAGTCGTTCACCGAGCGCTTGAGAAGCGTAACATGGCCCAGAGGCTTCAAGCTGTCGGATATCGACAAGTACGACGGGAAATCTGATCCATCTCAATGGCTTCAGATCTACTACACCGCCGTACAAGCGGCTGGCGGCGACGAGGACGTGATGGCGAACTACCTTCCCATCATGCTCACCAAGGACTGCCGCAACTGGCTGGCAGGGCTCCCGCAGGACGCCATCGACAACTGGGATCAGCTTACCGCACTCTTCGTCGGTAACTATCTCGGAACCTGGGAGAGGCCCGGGAGCAAGCGGCTCCTCGGCCAGATACGACAGCGCAAGAACGAGACCCTGCATGACTTCGTGCGCAGGTTCTCGGAGAAGCGCAACTCCATTACGGACGTGACGGATCAGGAGGTGATGACCGCCTTCCAGCACGGCATCTCCGATGGGAGACTAATCCACAAGTGGACTCGGAAGCCACCCGCGACTGTCAATGACATGTTCCGGATCGCTAGCACGTGGGCGGACGCAGAGATCGCGGAAAAGGAACAACTCAGTGAGCTCAGGAGCCGCTGGGAAGAAGAGAACAAGACAACCCGCAAGCGCGACCGCCGCGAAGACGAAGACCGACACGACGACCATCGTCGCACCGACAGTCACCCTCGCAAGAAGAAGAGCGAGGGAGATATGGTCGCCGCCCTGGACCGGTCCAGAGGCCGGATAACTCCAGAAGATTTCCAGCGCATGCTCGATAAGCAATGAGGCTGACCGAGTGGTCCGTATGATCTACGGAGGACCGGAAGGTTTCGAGACGAAGCGCCAGCAGAAGCTCACCAACCGACGACTTGGTTAAGTTACGTATTAATCTCTTATTTCTTTAAGAAATTTTTTAATAATCCTCGCCGAGTGGTTTCTATGGATAATCATCCCCAGTTTCGACTCGGCAGATTCATAAATGTCATATGAGTTGTCAACAAAGTTGATTTCATCTTCTATCTACATTATATCTACTACTCGAATTTCCTCTTTCGCGTCAAGCACATAAAGTATGAGTGGCACAAACTTTAAATCGAGGGGGAAAGTACTCGCCAAGTCAAAGCTCTAAACGCACGACAAAGACTCTGCGGCATGAGACTGAGACCAACGAGGCTAATCTACTCCGTAACAGGTCAACCACTCAGAAATTAAGGCCAGCGCAGAAAGAAAGGGAGTAGTAGTCCCATAAAAACTTATGTACAAGCATAAAAGATTAAACATTATTCAAGAGTACTTCTATTACCAATACTACAGATAATCTACAAAAATTAATTTGCAGGATCGCCACCACCGGAAGGGCCAGCCTCGTCAGTCTCAACGACGACGGGAATGATACATAAGCAGCCGACCCTGCATATCGAAGTTGGGTTCAGTTTTCATCGAGATTACACCCAATGGGTGGAATTGAACACACAAACGGCAACAAATCGATTTATTACCTCAGGGCGAGGAAAGGAAGAAGATTGCGGCGGGGATGGCTTATAATGGAATGAACCGTCCCTCCCGCGCGCAGCGCGGCGCTTGTCTCGGGAACTCAACCGACGCAGGCACGTCCCGTCGCTTTGAATTCAAAGATGCGGTAGGGAGTCGCGATATCTCGCGATATCTCGCCTTCCGTAAAGCGACCGTTAGGGACGCAACGGACTTTGAGGAATAATGGGCCTAAATGGGCTGAAATATAGCACGACCTTTCGGTTCTGTTACGATAATAAATTTGTGGGTTCCTGAGCTAGGGTTCAGGGGCAGAAACCACTCGGTCGTGAGGCTAAAATTAGTCGACGACCAGACTTGATTTTGCAATTAATATTGCATCCTTGCAATTGATTTTTACGTAAGGCATGCGATACTATCGCTAAAATTGACTCAGAAATCTGGGTCAAATGCTGACAAGTATAAATCTTGTGAGAAGATGGCTTACCATATGGTCAAGCTGAGTCGTGGGACACGACTCGGAAGTCATGCCGAGTTCAAAGAACTTGAGGACAAAATCCTTATAAGGGGAAATAAAAAAGCCTCTGAAGGAAAAGATTATCTAAAATCCATGTCCAGAGGCATGGGGGCTGAAAAAATCAGTCGGAATTCATGGCTTTCAGAGTCTTGACACGATCATGCTGAGTCGTAACAAGACTCGGGGGCTACACCCAATGGGTGCACCTGGAGGTGCACACCATTGATGGATTAAGTTTAAAAAGAGATTCATAATATTTTGCTTTTTGACCCTCGACCAGAATATTCTATTCTGCTCAAGGCTCGGGGGCTACACCCAATGGGTGCACCTGGAGGTGCACACCATTGAAGATCAAGATACAGATGTGTAAAATTGAAGACCTTTGGCCAATTTCATACTAAAATTGCCCAAAGCCCGGGGGCTAAGTGTATTCACTTCGCTGTCGCGTCGTGAAAAAGAGCACTCCTTCCCCTCACTTTGACTGTAATTGAAGAATTGTTTTCAGGAACGTCTGAGCAGGCACTCGGATCTTCCTCGAAAGCACTCGGATCTTCCTCGAAACCACTCGGATCTTCTTCGAAACCACTCGGATGAGATCTTAGACAACTTGGAGCACTCGAATCATGCAAGAAAAGATGGAACAATTACAGCCAACGATCGGCCAAGAAGTGCTCGGGGGCTACTGTGGGGGATATAGTACCCGGGTGCCTCACGAGCAAGCCTGGCAGCCCACCAAAAGGGGGCGGCCCAGCCCACCGTTCTGGACCTGAAGACGTGCGGGACAAGTCGGCGCACGGAGGAAGGATCTGGAAAGAGAAGTCCTAGTTGGAATAGGAATTATTGTAAAGAAGGAAAGGATTCTTAGAGATAGGATCGGATACAAACCGACTTGTAACCCTGCCCCCCGATATATATGGCGGGCAGGGACCCCCTCCAAAACATCAAGTCTCAAGACAACAACTCACAATCTACGCAATACAACACCCCAAAACAGGACGTAGGGTATTACGTCGAGTCGACGGCCCGAACCTGTATAAACCCTTGCGTCTGTCCATCCTAACCATCCTGCTTCCGATCTTTGCGATCTTCCCTGCATTACAAATCACTTCCGTGGGCTACCCTGTGGAAGACTGCCGGAGATAATATCACCGACACTTCCCTTTTGACTACATTGCTAGATACAACTCGGCATGCTATGATCACATTGCAAGTTTACAACTAGGTTTGAAAGACATCGTACTTCAGATTTCCTGTGATTTTATTTCCCCACTGGTTTAGAGGTGGGAATGGATTTTGCAAATCCAAAGTCCAAGTTGGACTGGATTTGTTTTCTACGTGGATGTCCATGTACAAAAAGGCTTCAAACCAAAACCTGGATACTGGATAACTCAGTGGCAAAATTTTGGATGCCCACTGGACTGTCTGTGGCAAAATCCTGGCAACGCGTTCTGCTATCTACTTGTAAAACAATCCATGGCGACATGGCGGGCTCCCGCTGACAGATAGTTCATGATCTTAAACATTGCCAAAGCCTGCGGCAGCATCAAACAATTTGAGACGTTGCGACGCAGAACGAAATTGACACGCTTCCGGCTTTGAATGCCTTAAGGATATAACGCGTACGCAGGCAGCGGAGCATCTTGCCGTTCAAATTCATTCTCTTCGTAGCGCGATGATGGGTTGCGAGGCGGAACTAACGCGTGCAGGCGCTGACAAGGTCAAGTTTTGCTCTCGGTGCTTCGCCATGGGCGGCTCGCGCAGCCTCATCGTGCGCGGAGAGACACGCGGCCAGGATTGCAGCAGGCGTTGAAGATCGAATGCAAACAGACGTGTTCGGACGATGGACATTGGATTTTTTTTAGTTGAATTGGATTGGACAGGAATTTTATTGTGTGTGTAAATTGGATTGGGTGGATACTCATGTTTGGCTGTACATTGGACCAGCTTAATTTGGACTTGGATTTCATCCATTCCCACCTCTAATCAGGTTTGAAGAAAAGAATTATTATAGCTATCTTAACAAATGAATAAGTTAAAGTTTATAAACTCTAGCGATGTTTCTAGTTCTCGTGTCTTCTATCGGTGCATGACAAAAGGAAAAGAAAAGATGAGAAAACCGAACTTAATTTATTCTATGTGGTACTTGCTGAATTGTATCTAGTATGTATGGTTCGTCTGTGTAATCAATGAATGCTTGCGAAATCTTTATTTCCAGAATGTCACCTTTTTAGTAACCGTGCCTTGACATGTTTTTCATTAAGAGGAAGTTTCCATAATATGTCACCTCATATATATATACTTACACTATAGTAGATTAAGATCATTGTGCTAATGATCAGATTGACGGATCAACAAAAGCAAATTAAAACCATAAGCACCATATCGATGGCTAGGCAGGTGAGGGAAATGACTCCTTTTTGTAGGGTTCTCTTCTTTTTTTTTGTAGAGTTTTCTTTTTTATAATAAATCCTTTTATAAGGTTGGCAGCAATATATGTCAATATGTGTTTCTTTGGGCTTTGGCCACAAATGGGTTGCCGAGGAGCCCGTTATATGGTTACCATTGGCATCGTGTTTTTTTTTTTCATAACGAAACTGCTCGGCTAAATTTGTTCCGTCTTAGTTTTAATTCCAAAAAAATTAAGCAAAGATTTAGCCTTTTTTTAGGGCAGTACAAATTTAGTCCTAAGTATTTGATTGAGATATGTCAATGAAAAAGCAATTACACTGAACTCGCTATGGTGAACAGTACGTCAACAGGATGCACGTGATTTCCTTTCTTTGACTCTTTTTCCTATTTTTTTCATGGGAAATGATCCCAAATGATAGTGAACATATGTAGAACTTATAATTGTATTATTGTAAACAAACCAGGGTTAAATCATAAAAACATTGGTTTATGTGTTTTTTTAGTTTTGACTTTAGGGATCATTTTTCAATATCTTTTTTCGAGAACCACCTAAGGATTGTTCTTACTCCCTCCGCAAGGGAAAGGACGCCGTTCTGGCCATTGTGGCGATTGCACAAAGGAGGCCGTTTTACCCACGCGTGCACATGTGTTTGACGTGATTGCCCTTCCTTAATTGCCCTCTGCGTGCCTCGTTTCCCATCTGCATGCCTCGTTTCCCAACCGCCGCACAACCAGGCCGCTCCGCTTCATTATTTCCCATCATGGCCCTGCCTCCAGTCAAAACGCATCGCCGCACCAAGCTGCTACTCTCCCACTCGAGCGCCACAGAGTTCATGCCAGAGTCGGAGGAGGTGCTCGCGTCGGAGTCGGAGGAGGTGCTCGCGCAGGAGCTCGTCACGTTGGACTCGGAGCAGTTGCTCGTGCCGGAGCTCCTCGCGCTGGAGTCGGAGGAGTTGCTCGCGCCGAAGCTCGTCATGCCAGACTTGGAGGAGTTGCTCGCGCTGGACTCAGAGGAGTTGCCCGCACCAGACTCCTTGGCGCCGGGCTCCGAGACGATGGTGCTGGCGGACTCCTTGCCACGGGGTGCTTTTTTATGTGCTCAAAGCCATCTAGTTCATGAAGACCGTGAATCATGGAATCGTGCGTGCTCGCGTTGAGGCCGTGCGCGCGCCGGATCTCGTCCACTTGGACTACTAGATCAGTTCAACGATTCGCAGCATCGACGAGTTCGATTGCGCTGCGGCGCTAGACGTGAAGCGCAAGATGGAGGAAGGCGAGCAGCAAGACGGAGGAAGATGAACAACAAGATGGAGAAATATGAAACATCAATATCTGTAAGATTACATTGCTTGTCGAATTCTTGTTAAACCATTGCATTACAGAGCTTATCATCTAGTACTAATCAAGGTCTAATTGTTTCATGCATCTAGAATACCAATGGCATTCAGCTAGCAACGATGGCTCACAAGAAATCTGCAATGGGAGCCGTTCTTCTCTCTCTAATCTTTCTTATTTTTTTGTCAGGAACTTAGTAATTGTTGCATCCTTTAATCTTCATGACTTCCATCAAAACAGTTTGGAGGGTTACAAAGCTTGGTAAACTTGTTTTCTAAGCTCATCTGACATTTCTTTTCTTCGGTTGTTTACTTCAACAGGAGCTTACACGACATGTTCTATTCCAACAAAAAAACATTCAACAACACGTTTCATATATTTTAGTACTTGGTAAAAACAAATGAGTAAAGTTTAACTTAGGAGTGAGGTTTTCAATGAAATTGAAATTAACCGTACCAAATTCGTCTAGTGGTAGGTTCAGATCAAACACGTTGAGATCAAGGTCGTCTGCATCATCCTCCTGTACAATGGCATCGTCGTCATCCTCCAATACAGGGGCGTTCAAATATAATCCTATAAAATTGTCTCAAAAAAATATATAATCCTATAAAAACGATGATATAAGAAAGGAAACGAAATCAAATCAAATGCAAAAGGAAACTAATAAGAGAATGGATTACCATTGTCATTCTCATCTTCTAGTATAGGAATGTTGAGATCGAAGCCACCATTGTCGTTTCCTTCTTCCTCTAAAGGAATCTTGAGATCCATTTGTTGCACTCAATGTGTTGGACTCATTCTCGCTGGAAGTCTCGATGCTGGTCAGTTAAATAGCCAAGGCAACCAATCTCGACGAGTTCGACTAGATCAGTTTCACGATTCGCAGCATGGATGATTTCGACTACGCCGTGGCACTGGACGTGAAGCGCAAGATGGAGGAAGGTGAGCAGCAACATGGAGGAAGATGAACAGCAAGATGGAGGAAGATGAACATCAATATCTCTAATCTTTCTTTTTTTGTGAGGAACTTTGTAATTGTTGCATCCTTTAATCTTCATGACTTCCATCAAAACAGTTTGATGGTTACAAACATTCGGTTAGCATTGTGTGGACTGTACTCCATGAATGACTACAAAGCATGTGTTGAAATTAGAGTTTCAACTGTTGTACTACTGGAATCAGAGCTTCAACTGTTATTTTTCTTGTATTGAATGGTTTGAATAGCTCGGAAAAATCCCAAATCAAGAATGTTAAAATCCGATAAATTGGGCGGTTGACAAATTAGACGAATGTCAAATCCATGTTGCTTGGCAGCCTCACAAAAAACTGAATCATCTAATTTTAAATGGGAAGGTGCATTATCTTGTTCTATGTAAATTGGTTTGCCGATATCCTCTCTTGGCCATTTGGCTCGAATTGCCGGCAACAATTTGTTGATCATGAAATCCCTAATGACATCTCTTGTGATCGAAGTTATAGGCTTTACCATCAAGTCTCCACGACACGGCCGGTTCTCTCACGTCGGTGATATTATCTCCGGCAGTCTTCCACGGGGTAGCCCACGGAAGTGATTTGTAATGCAGGGAAGATCGCAAAGATCGGAAGCAGGATGGTTAGGATGGACAGACACAAGGGTTTATACAGGTTCGGGCCGTCGACTCGACGTAATACCCTACGTCCTGTTTTGGGATGTTGTATTGCGTGTTTTGGTGATTCGAGTTGGCTCGAGTTGTGGTTGGTTGCTGTCTCGTTGTTTTGGAGGGGGTCCCTGCCCGCCTTATATATCGGGGGGCAGGGTTACAAGTCGGTTTGTATCCGATCCTATCTCTAAGAATCCTTTCCTTCTTTACAATAACTTCCTATTCCAACTAGGACTTCTCCTTCCAGATCCTTCCTCCGTGCGCCGACTTGTCCCGCACGTCTTCAGGTCCAGAACGATGAGGTGGGCCGCCCCCTTTTGGTGGGCTGCTAAGCTTGCTCGTGAGGCACCCGGGTACTATATCCCCCACAGTAGCCCCCGAGCACTTCTTGACCGATCGTTGGCTGTAATTGTTCCGTCTTTTCTTGCATGATTCGAGTGCTCCAAGTTGTCTAAGATCTCATCCGAGTGGTTTCGAAGAAGATCCGAGTGGTTTCGAGGAAGATCCGAGTGCATGCTCAGACGTTCCTGAAAACAATTCTTCAATTATAGTCATAGTGAGGGGAAGGAGTGCTCTTTTTCACGACGCGACAGCGAAGTGAATACACTTAGCCCCCGGGCTTTGGGCAATTTTAGTATGAAATTGGCCAAAGGTCTTCAATTTTTACCCATCTGTATCTTGATCTTCAATGGTGTGCACCTCCAGGTGCACCCATTGGGTGTAGCCCCCGAGCCTTGAGCAGAATAGAATATTCTGGTCGAGGGTCAAAAAGCAAAATATTATGAATCTCTTTTTAAACTTAATCCATCAATGGTGTGCACCTCCAGGTGCACCCATTGGGTGTAGCCCCCGAGTCTTGTTACGACTCAGCATGATCGTGTCAAGACTCTGAAAGCCATGAATTCCGACTGATTTTTTCAGCCCCCATGCCTCTGGACATGGATTTTAGATAATCTTTTCCTTCAGAGGCTTTTTTATTTCCCCTTTATAAGGATTTTGTCCTCAAGTTCTTTGAACTCGGCATGACTTCCGAGTCGTGTCCCACGACTCAGCTTGACCATATGGTAAGCCATCTTCTCACAAGATTTATACTTGTCAGCATTTGACCCAGATTTCTGAGTCAATTTTAGCGATAGTATCGCATGCCTTACGTAAAAAATCAATTGCAAGGATGCAATATTAATTGCAAAATCAAGTCTGGTCGTCGACTAATTTTAGCCTCACGACCGAGTGGTTTCTGCCCCTGAACCCTAGCTCAGGAACCCACAAATTTATTATCGTAACAGAACCGAAAGGTCGTGCTATATTTCAGCCCATTTAGGCCCATTACTCCGCAAAGTCCGTTGCGTCCCTAACGGTTGCTTTACGGAAGGCGAAATATCGCGAGATACCGCGACTCCTTACCGCATCTTTGAATTCAAAGCGACGGGACGTGCCTGCGTCGGTTGAGTTCCCGAGACACGCGCCGCGCCGCGCGCGGGAGGAACGGTTCATTCCTTTATAAGCCATCCCCGTCGCATTCTTCTTCCTTTACTTGCCATTTGCCTTCCCCAACGCTCCAGTTCTTCTCCTCGCGCAAGAGCAAACCCTAGATCTGCTCCCGCAGCTTTCTTCCTCGCTCTTCAGCCCCGCTCGTCGCCATGGCGCCCAAGAGGAAGGAAGGCCCGAAGCGGAAGGAGAGGTCGCCTGCAAGAGCCCGGTCGTCCAAGGCCAAGGCCACCGCCGAGGTCGCCGTGGATCGCGCCGCCGAGTGGAGGGAGTCCATCACCACCACCAGGCGCCTCGAGCAACACGTCATCGACGGCATCCTCCCCGACCAGCAAACCGCCGAGTGGCGCGCCGCCGCCGGTGAGTCTTTCCCCACCCCAAACTCTTCTGATTTGGTGGTGTTCGAATCTTTCTTTCTCCGTGGCTTTGGCGTGCCCGCGCATTCTTTCCTCCGCGGGCTGCTGCATTACTATGGGATCAGTCTCTGCGCACTGAATCCCAACTCCATCCTTCATATCGCCATTTTCATCAATCTCTGTGAGGCCTATCTTGGGATAGAGCCTCACTTCAATCTTTTTCTTCATCTTTTTCTTCTTAAACCTTATCCCCGAACCGACTGCCCACAAGTAGTCGGGGGCGCCGGACTCCAACTCCGCGAGGGTCGAACTCGGGAGTATTTTGACATCCCTTTCCTTACCTCCAATAAAGGGTGGCAGTCCGAGTGGTTTTACGTAGGAAACCACTCGCCTGCCATCTCTCCAGAAATTGATTCTCGTCCTGTTCCCTCCCAATCCTGGACCGCTCTTCCCAAGGAGAGTGAAATGGATCAGGTTCGGGAACTCCTGGGTCTTATTTCCCAGTTGAAGGACAATGGGTTGTCTGCCGTCGGAGTGGCAGCCAACTTCGTTCTGCGCCGGGTCCAGCCACTCAAGCAGCGGGCTCACCCGGCGTATGAGTATTACGCCGAGGGGGACAACACGCGCGAAGCCCCCGAGCGCGTCGACAAAGTCCAAGCCGCCGCTCGGCTTGGCAAATTCTTCGCGACTGGAACCTCCCTGAGGACCACTGACTGTCCTCCGGCGTTCAACTTGGGAAATCCACGCCCTGAGGTATTTAGTCAATCTGTTGTTGTTTTTATTTCAATTCCACCCATTGGGTGTAATCTCAGAACTGAACCCAATTTTTGCAGGGTCGAGCTGCCTTTGTATCCCTCCCTCCTTTGCCTGAGATGCCAAAGGGAGTGGATCAACCGGCTCGGCGCAGGGCCGTTGGATCTGAAGAAGCAGTCGGGGGAAGTGAGAGTGATCTGCGCGACTCGGATATCACTCTGTCATCCTCTCCTTCTCCCGATGTGCTATCTCCGAGTGGTGGGAAGGCTGCTCCTGCTCTGAAGAAGCGGAAGATCTCCACTGGGATCGTGTTTAGGGATGCGCCAAGCCGCCGCCAACTCCTTATCTCTGAGTCGTCTGACTCGGAAAAAGATGAAGCTGGCGTCGCCGAGTCGTCACTCCAACCGCCAATCACAAGCTCGGAGCAGTCTCCCCTTGCAGTAATGCCTCTGAGTGCTGCAAGTCCGAGGGACCTCCCTTCCCCTACTCGGAAAGGAAAGCGCCTGAGAATGCGTATTTCTACTCTGTAAGTATCCTTATCATCTCTTGATTTCCTTTATGTTCTTCTATTAGTGATCCATATATGCTTTATCCTGTAGCACGCCGTCTGAGGTCCCCTTCTCGGGTCCTCCGCCTCAGTCGGCGGTTGAGACCGAAGCCCCATCAATCCAAACTCCAGAGGTGCCGATCCACTCGGCTGATCTTCTCAGCGATCAGCCTGTGGGTCCGCCACCAGAGTCGCAGCGGGAGCCAACCCCGCCTCCGCCGAGTCCTACACCGGCGTCGCCGACCCCGCCGCCAGTTCCTCAAGGCAGCCCCCAGCATGCTCCTGCGGTTGAACCGACTGCAGCAGTGGAGGAGCCCCAGACTGCGGCGGTCGAGATTGCTTCTGCGGCGGTCGGCGTTATGAGTGGTGGTGCTCCCCTGACTCCTCTGGAGGAGTTCATGTCACTCCATCTTCGCATGGGCCACATAGCCAAGGTATTTCCCGAGCTACTTATCTTGTTGATATCAAGTACCGAGTGGTACATTAATTCATATTGTCATCTGACTGCTTTTTGCAGGACTTAGCTGCTGATGCCGAGGCCAAAGCCTCGGTTATTCAAGAATTATCTTCTGCAGTTGCTAAGGCCGACTCTTTGGTGGCCCGAGTGGCTGAGCTCGAGGCTGCTGCGGTCGAGCGCCAGGCTGAGTTGGAGGAAGCCCAGCGTACCACCCGCGATTTATGCGGGGAGGTAGAGCAGGCTAAGCTCAACGAGGCCCAGGCCGTGCACGAGCTCAGAGGTATGTTCTTCCTTGTTTGTTTTTCTGTCAGACGTGAAAATATTATTCAGATCTAACTTTCTGTAGATTATCGATATCGGATTATGTCCCAATTCGCAGAGCTCACTGCCAAGGTGGCCCGGCTGCAAGGTGAAGCTGAGGCGCTGCGCACCGAGAAGATAGCGCTGGAGGACGCTATCCGAGTGGTGGCGGAGGAGATCGAGCCGGAGGCGTCATCGTCTTCAGCTTCCATCCTCGACCGCGTTCGGGCGCTCCCACGCTACTTCCGGCGGCAGCTCTGCTCCATCAGCCAGGCCAGCTGTGGCCATGTCCTGGCGGTGCTCAAATCGCTGTTCCCGGCGTCAGACCTGGAGCCACTCGGCCGCGGGTATGCTGCCGGCACCTCTGAAGACGACTGTGGGCAGACTACTCCATGAAGTCGAGCCCATCGCCAATGTCCTGTCCAAGGATGTTGTTGATGACTCGGATGAAGCGGCCCCGTCTGGTGCTGGTGACCCTGCAATGTAAATAAAATATTTGTAGTATTTGGTCGAACTAGTATTGTTTGAACAATGTTTGAATTGTCATTATTGTATATAAGTTTTTATTGGTCTACAACTCCCTTTCTTTCTGCGCTGGCCTTAATTTCTGAGTGGTTGACCTGTTACGGAGTAGATTAGCCTCGTTGGTCTCAGTCTCATGCCGCAGAGTCTTTGTCGTACGTTTAGAGCTTTGACTTGGCGAGTACTTTCCCTCTCGATTTAAGGTTTATTCCACTCATACTTTATGTGCGTGACGCGAAAGAGGAAATGCGAGTAGTAGAAATAGATGAAAGATGAAATCAACTTTATTGATAACTCATTGTGAACATGCCGAGTCGTAACTGGGGGTGACTACCCTTCAAAATCACTCGGAAAAAATAAATCTAAAAAAAGAAAAAGATAAATACATAACTGATTCAGGCGTAGAAACGCTGTAAGTGCTCGATGTTCCATGGATTTTCTACTGTGTCCAGAGTCAATTGATCCATACGCGCTTGAATTGTCCTATGGTAGATCGCGCCGGCGTTTCTCAGACCGAAGGCTAAAGAAGCACCGAACGGCGTGATGAACGTGGTCTTTATCTGATCCTTAGGCTCTGGGCCTGTCTGGTAATAGCCTGGATAGCTATCGAGAAAGCAGAGCAGGGCGGAGCCTGCCGTGGAGTCTGACTCTGCCCCGATGATGGCCGTCTTCTTTGGGTCGTCCAGGTCCAGAGAGATCCTCTTCAGCTCCGTCTCCTTGCTTGGCGCGATGGCTTCTCTTGCTGGCTTCTTGGTGGGGATCTCTAGAGCGTCCTTGTCCACCTCCTGTGATGCAGCCAGTACTTGTTCCATGCGCTTGGACATGTCCAGGGCGGCTGCCGCGTTGAGAGTTTCCTGCTCGCATGTGTATGCGACTCGGACGTCTCCCAAGACGGTGATTACGCCTTTAGGTCCTGGCATCTTGACCTGCAAGTAGACGTAGTGGGGAATCGCCATGAACTTGGCGAGCGCGGGCCTTCCGAGGATGGCGTGGTATGCAGTTTCAAAGTTCGCCACCGTGAACTGCATATGCTCGGTCCGGTAGTTATTCCGGTCTCCGAAGGTGACGGGCAGTGTGATAGTGCCCGAGTGGTTCTGCCCCCTCTCCCGGTATCAAACCGTAGAATGCGGATTGGGGGGGACTCAGGTCGAGAGTAGTCAGGCCGAGCTCCTTCAATGTGTTAGCAAAGAGGATGTTCAGGCCACTGCCACCGTCGACTAGTACCTTGGTGAGCCGAACGTTGCGAATCGTCGGGGCTACTACCAAGGCATGGGACCCGGGCTTCGGTATGAAGTTTGGATGATCCTCCCGGGTGAATGTGATCGGAACTTCCGACCACTTGAGGTACTCAGGTACCGGTGGCTCCCTCGCGTGCATGACCTGGCGATGGGTGAGCTTCTGCTGGCGCTTCGACTCGAACTCTGGTCCGCCATAGATCATGCGGACCACTCGGTCGGCTTCCTGAAAGTCATCGCCGGGCTCGTCGTTTCGCCTGTCGTCTCGCGGGGAACCATCGTTCCTCTTTCTGTATGGAGGGCCTCTGTTGCCCCCGGTGAAGGCTCGCTTGAGCCCGTAGCACTCTCGCGCCGAGTGCTTGTGTTTGTGGTAAGGGCATTGCTCATCGAGCATGCGCTGGAAGTCCTCTGGAGTTACCCGGCCTCTGGACCGGTCCAGGGCGGCGACCATGTCTCCCTCGCTCTTCTTCTTGCGAGGTTGGCTGTCATTGCGTCGATGGTCGTCGTGTCGGTCTTCGTCCTCGCGGCGGTCGCGTTTGCGAGTCGTCTTGTTCTCTTCTTCCCAACGACTTCTGATTTCGCTGAGTTGTTCTTTTTCTGCGATCTCTGCATCCGCCCACGTGCTAGCAACCCGGAACATGTCATTGACAGTCGCGGGTGGCTTCCGAGTCCACTTGTGAATCAGTCTCCCGTCGGAGATGCCGCGCTGGAAAGCTGACATCACCTCCTGATCCGTGACGTCCGT
The DNA here is from genome assembly GCA_015476505.1 of Urochloa ruziziensis. Taxonomy (NCBI): domain Eukaryota; kingdom Viridiplantae; phylum Streptophyta; class Magnoliopsida; order Poales; family Poaceae; genus Urochloa; species Urochloa ruziziensis. Next base: position 59,066,219 of record CM027123.1, on the reverse strand, counting down.
GATGGAGTTGCGCTTTTCTGAGAACCTGCGCACGAAGTCGTGTAGGGTCTCGTTCTTGCGCTGCCTGATCTGACCGAGGAGTCGCTTGCTCCCGGGCCTCTCCCAGGTACCGAGATAGTTACCGATGAAGAGTTCGGTAAGCTGCTCCCAGTTGTCGATGGCGTCCTGCGGGAGTCCTGCCAGCCAGTTGCGGCAGTCCTTGGTGAGCATGATGGGAAGATAGTTTGCCATCACGTCCTCGTCGCCGCCGGCCGCTTGTACGGCGGTGTAGTAGATCTGAAGCCATTGAGATGGGTCAGATTTCCCGTCGTACTTGTCGATATCCGACAGCTTGAAGCCTCTGGGCCACGTCACGCTTCTCAAGCGCTCGGTGAACGACTGGAATCCGCCGATCCGACCTCTAGGGCGGGAATCGCTCGGACCCGATCCGTCAGCTGCTCTTGGGGGTGTGCTGTCCCTCCTGCGATCCCGGTCCCTGGGCGGGGAACGGGTCCTCCGATAGTTCCGAGTCCTGGGTGGAGTTCGGTCCTGTCGGTAGGTTCTGCTGCGCGGTGGAGTTCGATCTCTTGGCGGAGTCGGTCGCCTGGGTGGTGGAAGCACTCGTCGTCGTGGCGGAGTGCGACCGCCATTGTTGCCGCGCCTTGGGCTACCGGAGAGGTCAGAGTAGTCTGACTCCGTCGAGTAGCCGCTCCTGTTGGGGTTACGACGGGGATTTCCATGATCCCGATCGTACTCTTCGCGCCGTCGGATTTCCTCACGGTGGCGCTCTTCGGTGCTGTTGGTGATGACGTCCCTCGCATCTCGATCTCTGTTGATCGTGGTGCGGAGGTCTTCATCACGACCCGATCCGCCGCCGGCCCGGTGTCGAGATGGACCGGGCTCAGGAGCGTCCGTGGTCGTTCTGCCTTGCATCTGGTGAACCTGGACGGAGGCGGCCTGCACGAGAGCCCTTACCTTTTCCAGGCCCGGAGTGTTAGGTGGCAGCCGATTGATTTCCTCGTTGATAGTAACGAGGTTCTGGACCGGTGTCTCGTAGACGTCGTATCCGTTGAACTCAAACATGCCGTCGCGCATCAAGTTCCGGGTGCTCCTCCGGTCGTGTTGATCCCGTTGGCGACGATGATCTTCAGAGTGAGGCTCTTGGAGTCGAGCAGTGCCAGATCCTGACGCGGTGGCTCCGTGCGGTCGTGCGGCTCTGCGAGTCGCCCGACTGGCGTTGCGTCCTCGACGCTGGTTCCTGGCTTCAGTCGTCTCCTCAGCAGGAGTGACCTCATCTTCTGAGACAGGATTCGTTGGCGTTGCTGGCGCCACCATGTAGCAATATGATCCGACTCCTTCTTGCGCGAGGTAGTCTTCCTCAGACTCGGAGAAGTCGGATGTGGGCGTATAACGCTCCAAACTACTCGGAGTCAATTCTCCGAGTGATTCTAGTAGTTCCGGCTCTGTAGAGGCATCGGACACTGCGTATCCTTCCGGCAGATCGTCCAGGATTGACGGTCCCAGTAGATCTAACCCGTAGGAGTCGCTCCCAGAGAGGTAATCATCCGTCTGGACGATGTCCTTCTTCTTCTGCTTCCGAGCAAGCGCGCAAAAGCCAGGGGTCTGGACAGTAATGACCTCAGGGCTCTGGACGCGTGTTGGTTGAGCGTTTACGCTCTGCGATGATTCGGCGACGCGACTCTCAGGAGTCGGATCGGAACCGAGTGATTGTAGATCTGTTCCCGACTGGTCTGGCCTCGCGTTTTGCGATGGACTCAGCGGGGTAGGTCCGGCACGATCAGATGCGATCGGACCGGATTGGGCCGTGACGGCCGAGGTCGGTGCCAGAGAGGAAACCTCCGTGGCGACCGTAGCTCCTGCCGCTTGGGTATCCAAGGCGGCAATGACGTCCCCGAACTGGATCTCGACTTCGTCGACGTCCGGGAGGTTGCAGCTGTCCAAGATCTTGACGCGATCCATCGAGCTTACCAGATTGATCTCGGCGATATCCCCTACCTGGCGCGCCACTGTCGGTGATATTATCTCCGGCAGTCTTCCACGGGGTAGCCCACGGAAGTGATTTGTAATGCAGGGAAGATCGCAAAGATCGGAAGCAGGATGGTTAGGATGGACAGACACAAGGGTTTATACAGGTTCGGGCCGTCGACTCGACGTAATACCCTACGTCCTGTTTTGGGATGTTGTATTGCGTGTTTTGGTGATTCGAGTTGGCTCGAGTTGTGGTTGGTTGCTGTCTCGTTGTTTTGGAGGGGGTCCCTGCCCGCCTTATATATCGGGGGGCAGGGTTACAAGTCGGTTTGTATCCGATCCTATCTCTAAGAATCCTTTCCTTCTTTACAATAACTCCTATTCCAACTAGGACTTCTCCTTCCAGATCCTTCCTCCGTGCGCCGACTTGTCCCGCACGTCTTCAGGTCCAGAACGATGAGGTGGGCCGCCCCCTTTTGGTGGGCTGCTAAGCTTGCTCGTGAGGCACCCGGGTACTATATCCCCCACATCTCATTACCCCTTTAAGCCAGTTCATAAGTAACAAGTGGAAAGCAACCAATATTACCATAAAAAATACACTCTTCATCCCTAAACCTTGGTCGAGCACAAGCACACAAGAACGTGAGCTTAGGGATGTAATTCTTGTTCTTACAAGTGAGATGGGGATCATATTCTTCGGGTAGCAAGTAATATTTCTCAGATTTTTTAGAGAGGTAAAACAATTTTTCATCAATGAACATAATGTCAAACAAATCCTTAAATCTTGGGTCATCAAGGATATCCTTGTCAATCATATCAACACACCACTTTAACCGAGTCTTTTTGTTAGCATCAGTGAGATATGGTTTGATGCTACTAGAGTGGTGCCAAAAAAGACCTTTTTTCAGTAACCTTTGAAACTTCCATTTGCTCATGTTAAGTTTGCTAAACAAATCTTCTATGGTCATTCTATCCTTGAGAGGAATGGTGTGCAATACTTCCAAATTAACAGGGATTGCCTTACGGCAACATCTACCCTTCTTTTTTCATTAATCTCATGCCACAATAGAGTAAAAAATATGCAAAAGGATGGGCTTGACCTAAAAATAAAAGTTGAGGGACTAAATTGACCGTTTTAAAAGTTGGAGGATGAACTTGACCCCCGGCCAAAGTTGAGGGACCAAAATTCCTATTTTGCCCCTATAGAACATATCGTTAAAATTATCTGATAGGGCTAGGCGGGAAAAAAAGTCCATGAGATAGTGACAGAATCAGTGCCCACGCGCATTACTATCCTATATTAAAGCTCCAAGAATCGGCGCCCTCTCGGGTCAGGTGGTACTGTAGCTTGAGACCGACACGTAGGCTCCACATTTTCACCATAAAAAAAATGGAAAGAGAATAGTCCAGAAGATCTCGAGAGTTCCCCGCCTCCGGATTGGCTATCGTCGCAGGACGCCTCCGCCTGCACCTCTAAATTCATCATCGACGAGGGGTCAAAGGACCAGGCCGCCGTCCATGGCACCAGAGCGGCCGCCCGAGGTGCCAGTTGCCAAAGCCAACCCGTGCCGGATGGCAGGTTGACGCACGCGTCAAGGCCAGTCCGGCCACTGCCGCCGGGTGCCAGGACGCCGCACAACGACGCCCCGCGCTCTAGCTCGTGCGCCGCAGCATGCCGAGGCGGGCCCCCGGCGGCCAACAGGCCGCCTTCGCCGGACGTAGCGAAGCCGGCGGGCGCCGTATGCTGCCCTCGCCGGACGTACCAAGCCCGGCGGTCATCGTATGCCGCACTGACCGGACGCCTCCAGGCGCCACCGCTGTGTGCCACAGCCGCTCCCGGACGGCGCCGAGGCCGTTTGCTGGCCGACCTCCCACTCCCACGTACGGCTTGCAAGCCGTCGCCGATGCCGGGACGCCACCCCCGCCGGGCAACAGGTCGTCCTCGCCGGACGTATCGAGGTCCGAGACCGGCCCCCGCCGGATGCCACCGTATGCCAACCTTGGCGGACGCCTACAGGCGCCACTGCTGCGTGCCGCAGCCGCTGCCGGACGGTGCCGAGGCCGTTCGCTGGCCGTGCCGGGAAGCCACCCCCGCCGGGCAACAGGCCGCCCTCGCCGGATGCCGCTGTATGCCGCCCTCGCCGCCTCCTGGCGCCATTGCTGCGTGCCGCCTGGCGTCCTCTCCCGTTGCGCTGACCGCCGTCCCTGCGCCATCCTCCCCGCAGTGCCAGCCGCCGTCCCTGCGCCGTCGTCCGCGCCATGCTGAGCGATCTCCCTCCCAGCGCCGAGCCACGCCGCTGGCAACACGCGCCACGCTACGCCCGCCTCACTCAAAAGGGTCAACGGCGAGAGAGAGCGCGAGCGAGCTGCAGCTGGAAGGATAAGCATTGGTACTGTAGAAATGGATCCCACAAGCATTCAATTTTGGTACACGTAGCATCTGAGCCTTGGCTGTGAGATCCACTAAAAAAATTCCATCCTCCGTATGACCGGAGTATTTGTACCTGCTGCCGTATTTTTTTACGCCTCCCCCTGTAGCGTATTGTCTGCTCTGTCCACGCATCAGTGGCTTCCTATTAGACAATGGGCATGCATAGGATATAGAGAGATAAAGGCAGGGACTTTCCAGCTGCCTTTTAGGAAGTGCTGTTTTGCACCTTTTGCAACTAAATTTTTTGCCACCGAAATTAGCAACGGTTAGGAAGTGTTGTTTGCACCTTTTGCAACGAAATTTTTTACCACCGAAATTAGCAACGGGCGCGCAGAGCGCGCCGACCGGCCTAGTATAACATAAGTAGCTAAGTGGGTCGTACACGAGAGGACGACTCTTGTTCACTCTTCTTCTACCTCGGCAGTGTCATTTCTCATTTCCACTTCCTTCTCTAGACCTCATGCAAAAATCGTTGCAATTAAGTAGGCATTCAATCAGGTTTTAGGACATGCGAAGGGTGATGGCAACGAAGTGGATCTGGTGGTGGAAGCTACCGAAGATAGAGGATGGTGGTGTAGGTGCGAACTTTGATAGGGTGATCCTAGCGCCCGGACGTCCGACGGGGGAGAAAATCTCGGACGATACTGTAGCAGTAAAAATTCACGCCGCAACATCGGGTAATGTTGCATGAAACATGTAAAGATTTTTTACAAAATCTAAAAAGTGCATTTCTAACATTAAAAATGCGCGATTGCAACATGACAAGTCAATATTTACAACATCGGAAATGCGTACAGAAATGCCATCGAATACCGTCGATCGAACATCATCTGGTGAAAATTTCCGCCTGCAACATCAGGGTAATGTTGCATGAAACATGTAAAGTTTTTTGCAACATTAAAATGTGCGATTGCAACATGAAAAGTCAATATTTACAACATCGGGAATGCGTACAGAAATGCCATCGATCGAACATCCAAATCTACTTTTGCAAATGCGTGTGAAACATATGCAACATTCACAACATCCAGATCTACTTTTTGCAACATTCGTATAAAACGGTTACAATATTGTTCTGAAACATATGAAACATGCGAAACATACACATGCAACATGTAGCAAACCCTAGCACAGGTAGAGGCCGAAAGAGGAGGAGGAGGATGCACGAGCAGGGAGCTCCGACGAAGCAGCCATGGCGGGACAGCTTCGGGCGCTCCGACGCAACAGCCATGGCGGGACAGCTCCGGGCGGTAGTCATAGCGGGACGAGCAGTAGCAGACACAGCACCGGAGACAAGCGCCGCCGAAGCGCACGCCCAAGCACAACGCCATGGACGAGCTCGCCACCCGAATAGACGAAGGACCACACATCCATGGATGAGCTCGCACCTGGACAAGCTCACCTCTCACACATGGGAGATGGGGCCATAAGAGTCACCGGTGCGGCTCACCGACCATGTAGCAGATGAATGGGCGGTGGTGCATTTAATAGTGGGCAAAAAGCAATTAAGATAAGAATGTTGTGATACAGAGCCGTAGACCCACACGGAGGAGCGTCTGACGTGCCGGACGTGCGGACCGTAGCATTACCGACAATGATAAGATGCGCCACACAACATTGGTGTTTTAGCGAGGAAGACGAAGCTCGTTTACAAGCAACGATGACGACTTCTTCAGCTGACATTTAGCGAAACATCACCATTCTTTAGGTTCAGGATAACTCAATCGCAGTTGTAAAAGTAAAATCGAGCAGTGCAGCAGATCAGCCAAGCGAGGGGCTTGTTGGGCCACCACACAAAAAGCCTGTGTGCTGACTTGCAGAAATCTAAGAAGCTCTGGTGCTATACTACTGCAGAAACAGATTGATTGATGCTTTTCATAAGCAGGATAACTCGATCAACAGCCACCCATAAGCACCGTGAATTCAAACAAGTTCCATTTCATCTCACCAAATCCAACAACGGCAGATAACTCATTGATCGAGCTCACAACTGACAAGCCATAACTAACAATCCAACTACGACGAACACTAATTAAGTCCAGAACACCATGACAGCAAGCTCGGATTACTTGGGACAATAGAGATAACAACTACCACTACTACTGATGAGCTAAAGGCGTTATAGGATGATAACTTGTCCGCCGTACGCAGACCGAGGCGCCGGCCGGCGGCCGTTCACGCCCTCCAGCGGCGTGGGCGCTGGTTGGCCTCGCTGACGTTGACGTTACGGCCGCCGACCTGCTGGCCGTTCATCCCCTGGATTGCGCTGTGCCATGGACTTCTTGTCCTCGAACTGCACGAACCCGAAGCCGCGGGACCTCCCCGTCTCACGGTCCACCACGATCTGCAAACAACGTGACGCCAAGAGATTTAGCCACATATCGAATCAAATGAAGGCACTTGCTTTGAAGCAATTATTGCAGATCTACAAGACTACAAACCCACCGGGGTTGACAAATCGACTGGGGGAGCCCAAATTGATTTAGAAAGCAGAGATCTTGACCGCTTATTATTAGGGAGATATGCAAATAAAACGAGAGAAAACATATATATATGTGCATCACATAAATTGCAGATCTACAATTTCAGACACCAAATTGAACTAAAAAGGTGTAGATAAATTTGTAGAAATCCGTCTGGGGTGACAGCTACGGGAGTATTTACTTCAACTATACTAAGGACGGATCTGCATTAAAAGCTGCTGTCGGGGACAAGGGAACACATCTTTACAACACGCGACAGATGAAACGTAGTAATCGCATAAATCAAGAGAAAAAAGCACACAAACAAGCAGATCTATCCATCGCACAAGGACTAGATCGAGTACACGAACAGGTTTCACCACGAAGACCAGCGAGATGGAGGCGTCGACAGGATCGAAATGGAAGCCGCTCACCTCGGAGCTGAGGGCGCCGTAGTTGGCGAAGGCGTCCTTGAGCGAGCTCTCAGTTGGCGCTGTAGGGGAGGTTGCTGACGTAGCAGCGGTACTCCGGCCCGGACCAGGTCCTTCCAGTCGGAGTCCCACCACGGCGCCGACATCCTCAAGGCCTCTCGAAACCCTAACCACGAAACTAACTGGAACTGGCTGGGGATTCTCTCCTCTCGGATGCGAACAGTAAAGGCGGCTTTGGTGGAACGGAGAGGCGCCGGCGCCGGAGCCGGGATATATAGGAGGTGTCGACCACACCCAACCCCATTGTTCTGGTGTCGGGCCCACAGAAATGGATAAAGCCAGTCATTTTTTCCTCATAGTTTTTGTGACTTCGAAATGATAAGTGATAATGATTAATGACAAGAGAAAGATCCAGCAGCCTCAACAAACTATGGCAACATATCAGCAAACGTTGGGGGCCAAAATGGAAAGCTGTCTTCCCCTCCTCGTCTTGCTCACACTTGCCATTTTACATTTTCCTCCTACGCCGCCGCGACGGCGACCCGGCCCCGTTTCTCCCAACTTCCGAACTCCTTTGCCCCTCGCTCCAAAACCCTGCCAACCGCCGCCACCAGCCATGGCGGCGCCCCAGACCTGCGGGAAGCCACCCTCAAACACTACCCCTCTCCACCCGCCTAGCCGAGGGCTACCCGTACCCCTAACCCCTAGCCCTCTCGTCCACGGTCCCAGCGCGCTGGAGCGGCGGCTGCTCCAGGCGGCGGCCGACGGCGACCTCCAGCTCTTCAAGAGTACGTGCCCGAGCGCGCGCGCGGCGCCCCTCACCCGCAATCGCCGCTCCCCAATCCCTTTATTGCGTCTCGGTGCTCGCGATCGCGCCCGGATTTTTCGGGGGTTGCTGAATTTTTGTCCCTCCGTACGTGTCGCCCGCAGGGACAGCTCGCGCGCTGCACACCGGGAAGGGCCGCCTCAGGGATGCTGTACAGGCCGTGAAGAACAGTGGTGCCGGGGCGCTGCAGGTCGCCGCGGGCAGCGGGAGGATGGCGGTGTGCGCGTACCTGGTGGAGGAGCTCCGCCTGGACGTCAACGCGCCCGACAAGTCAGGTGGTTTTCTTCGTCTCGTCTCCCTTTCCTCCCTTCCTCGTACTGGACGAAAATCTTAGGGATATGGCCACATTAGTGCATTGTTATCCTGCGATGTGAAGCTTGCTCTGAGGTGGCATTAAAGGGCACCACGGGTTCACTTTTAGTGGTAGCTGGTTCCTTTCTTCTCCATTTGTACAATGTGATTTGACAGTTCAATTTTCCGGACGTCTGCTTCCTTGATGCCAACAAATGGGATTGTTCGCTTACTTGCATGAATGAGCTTCAGATCTTGAGTATCAGTTATTTGGGTTTTAACCGTCATTGGTATCCTATTTATTTTTATTTCTTACCAAAAGCTTACATTATTGTACTTCACAGTTCAAACAAGCATGCACATATTGAAGTTGGATCTTTATGGTGCTTGTTTGATTATGTTCACATAGGCACTGTTAGATAACTATTATAAATTCTCATTAATAGTATTTCTTGAACCTGGTGCTATCTAGCTGATGTTACCAGTTCACACTCTATATTGTTCTGCTGAAGCTCATATAATGAAAAGTCTCAGTGTTATGTGCCAAGATATGTCCATGTCAGTGTTCTGAATATGCTACCGTATATAACAACTTTCTTTGTACATTTAGAAACAGGTGCATGTATAGATTGAAAACTCTTTATATGGATTACCTTTTACATCTTTATGAACTTTGATTTGGAATCATTATAGTTTCTGTCATTTCTTACTTTGTATGAGTGTCTTATTTAGTATGCTTCTATTTTTGATGTTTCTGGTAGGAGATACACCTCTGGTCAATGCAGTTCGTGGTGGCACTGTGGGCGTCGTGCAGTATCTTCTTGAGCATGGCGCCAATCCAGATAAGGCTGATGGAAAAGGGTGTACTCCTCTTCACTTTGCTGCTGAAGGAGGTCTCTCCCAGTACACTCTTTTATTTTTCCTTTTCCGCATGAAGCTATGCTCTAAAGTTCCTTGTTTTTGTGTTTTGGAGTGATGTAACGAAATTTTAACCATATCATGGCATATGTGTTATAGGTAATCAGATAGGAAGTATAGGTAATCAGATAGGAGTATAGCCCATGTCTTTAGGCATTGTTATAACAATGTCCAAGCATTTAGAGAGATTTCTGGTGATGGATAAGTTGTTTAATGGCTACCTTTAAGTCTTAAAAAAATGACATTATGGAGATGTATGCATCATGCATTCTGTATTCTTCATCTATCAAAATGTGAGCTGCCAACATCGATTAAATATATGTGAAGTTCAATTGTCAACTTACTTTTCCTGTTGTTGTTGTTGCAGTATAATTATTTCATGAATTAGTTCCTTACATTTCTGGACTTATGTTGACCATTGAAGAGATCAACCTCTTAATGTTGGAGGAGTACACACTAGAATATATTTGCTACATTAAATGGTTAAATATTGGATAGAAGTATAGGGCCCCTAATTTGCGGACGTTTTATTGCCTTGTGAATCCATTTACACACACATTTTACTGTAGATTCTTGACTTGTTCTGCTAGCCATGTAGTTCTGGAAACTTTGATTCCAAAAGTCGTTTCCAGCTTATGTTAATGATAAAATAATTTTAACAGTATTTTGCCAACGAAAGAGACTTGCCACATGACAGGTCCCAAAAGTAGCAGCAACCGAATTAACATGTTGGATATTTTGTATTATGTAAATGCCCATGGAATGATCTGTATTGCTGTACTTGTATAATAATGAACTAATGACATGTGTTATGTACCTCTGATTTAGGAAATTGTGAAATTGTAAAAGCCTTACTCTCAAAAGGGGCCAATGTTGATTCATTTTGTGATGCTGGGACACCACTGCATATGGCTGCTTTCTGTGAGAATGATGATGTAATAAAGATTTTGTTGGACCACCATGCAGATGTAAGTAACGTGCATGTCTACCCTCATTAGATAAGGAATATCCACATATCGATTGCAAAACAGTTTTTATGGCCCTACTGTCACAAAACCCCAGGTTTTATGGTAAGTGCCACCTAACACCAGGTTCTGGTGCTAGTGTTTCTGCATCATAAAACCTCAGCCTTTAACATCTTGCCTTAAATCTGGGAATCATGTAAAAGTATGTGATAATATAGCGCTTATGATCAATCTATGTGAGCACCATGTGTCTATTCATAATTAACCTTATCATAGATTTTGAGAAAAATGTATAAGGTGCGTTTTAAAAACAGTTGTACCATAAAGAGATGAAAGGGTGGAGCTGTTTTTTTTGCCCTGTCTTTTCATCAAAGAGTTGATGACGATAGGTGGAAGTGCCTTTGCATCAAGTCATGCAGGAACAAGTATCAACTTCTTCATTCCTTATTAGGAAGCCTCAGCTGCATACATCACTGCACTTCCACTTGATATCTAAATAAATAGCTCATCTCGCATCTACCATCCTAGTTCCATACATCTGTCTCTTAATTCCAGTGTGGTGTACAACCTATTGCCATCTTTTTTGAGGGAAAAAAAAAACAACCTATTGCCATCTCGGCTGTGCTGCCAAGGTGCTACAGGAGATTGGGGGATAGGGCACTCGAGTTGGATGGGTTTACTAATTATATTCTTTCAACCGTTATCCTCTCCACACTTGGCTACCCAGCAACCAGCATTTACCATAGTAGCTGGGGTTTTGTCACACTTGGGCATTGGCTTCTCTTGGCTGCTTCTTTATCATTAGCATTGGCTAAGTATTGCTCTTCGAAAACTGACTGCCGCCCAGACTTACAAAAACGATTCTTGTTTTGAAAATAAAATGCCAACTTTTATCATGTAAGGGCATTGATTTTCTCAATCTTTCTTGCCAGTGTAACAAGGCATTTAACGATGGCTATACACCTATTTACATGGCTCTTATTGCTGGTTCACTGAAATGCGTGAAGCTTCTGATTGAGGTATGGGACCATTCATCTCACGTCAAATTGAAATCTTTTGAACTCTTCATAAGATCATTGAGGTGAATATTTTATTTCAAACTTGTTCCCTCATTTCGTTTTTAGTTGATCTTTGAGATCTTTGTACATGAATTGATGTAAGACACATAATAAGCAGATATTGTTGTGAATGCTGTCTCTTACTAACTTAGTGAATACAGTTGCCTTCTAAACCATGGATCTTAATATTGTTGAGCAGTGACCAAAGACATTGTTCTGTAAATTCTACTGCACACTTTATGAAAAATTAGTGGCATCTCTCCACCTAACACCAAATAATAAAGAAAACATTCACTCCTTGAATAATATCACACAAAGGAAGACAGTAGGATACAAATTCTGATATGCTATATTTAAGAGTGTTTGCAACCTTTTCTGTCTTAGGCTGGTGCTGATGTGAAGGGCATTGGCACTGTAATCCCCTTAGTACATGCTGCAAACAAAGGCTTAACTGACTTCTACAAGTGCTTACTGGAGGCTGGTGCAGATCCTAATGTTCCTGATGAAGTAAGGGTTTTTTTTTTTTCACTTTGCTGCTACATGCATGTCTTTTCACACCATAGAATAGCTTTTCACACATGGGAAATTTATGTAAAACAGCTATCGTGAAACTGTGAATATTGCTAGGGTAAATATGACTGGTAGTTTGTAGAGAGATGAGAACCTCCCTATTATTATTTACTGAATGGCTTGATGGTTCATCTCAAAAGTTATGCTGGCTTACTGCATTTGTAGACTAATATCTCCAAGTCAACTTCTGATATACGGCCAAACAAATGATCCTTTCTTTAAAGGAAAAGTGATTTTGCATTTGGTAATCCCAAATATGATTAACAAAGTAGCAATATCTTTATGGTTACTTATTTATTATGCCTTTGATAAGGTTTAATGAATAAATTGCAATAAAACGGGTGTTAAAAAATGTTACCATTTTTTTATCTGTGTGATGTATATTCCTGTTCTGAACTTTAGATAGTATAACATTGTCACATGTTTGCTTATTCTTAAGATACTTTCCGCTATGTGTCTCATTCTTTTGGTCTGAAATTTTGCCAGAGAGGCTATTCATTTGTGAGCAAAGTTATGCTTTCTATTATAATTCTATGGTTGGACTCATGAAAGAATAGGGCTTTAGACTTTGGTGACTGTTTAACCAGTACCATGAGTCCATGACTCCTAGAGATTGAGTGAAACAATGGAGATGTTAGATACTCGGCTCCAGACATCCAGTTCATGTGGCTTGAGTAACTGTGATAGTAATTATGGTGCAGTGATAACTGATAAGTGAGTTCTTATTCAATTGTTTGCGCTTCCTATTATAATCCATGCTACTTATAACGTTGGTATATTCAAACTCAAGTCATTTTTTTGTTCTTTCCCATTTGAGCCTTAGTACTAGATTTGAATATCACAGGCCTTGTGTTCATACTTCATACCTGTCTGTTCTGTTATTGTCTCACCATCCTCCAAGTCCTAAACAGTTTGTTTTATTCTTTACAGTTTGGTCACCTTCCAATAGAAATTGCTGCATATAACAATAGACGGAAAGATGTTGAGATCCTACTTCCAGTAACTTCACGTATTCCGTCTGTGCGCGATTGGAGCGTTGATGGGATTATCAGTTATGTAAAATCAATGTCATGGGTGGAGGTATAACATGAAGAATGTCCATTCAAGTTCCTTTCTAATTTTTGTGTTAACTTTGGCTATCTTTGGCAATAGAGGACTTTGTAACTATAGGTTCTTCAATGCATCATCAAGCTTAAAGCAGGCACTAATATTACGCATATCCATCCATTTTTTCTGAAATTGATTGAAGAAGCAATGTGAATGTAGTTTAGTTTGTAAAATAAGTAATCAATTATGAAATCATACAGATGATTGAAGTGGATCAAAAAAGATATATTTTTTTTAAATGTTTCTGTGTCCTTCTTAAGAAGCTCATGTAAGTATATAACTCATATCTCCTTTGCAGTCATGTCCTCATTCCTTGTGCCAAATGATTTAACTTTATGTTTCAGGATGACTCGATGAAACCTGATGAGTTCAAGTTAGAAGGAAGCAGGGCATACAAGAGAAAAGATTATCTTATTGCAGTATTAATGTACTCGATGGTATTTTGTTCCACCATATCTCTTAGCTCTACATGATTTTCTGTTTTGATATCTACATTGACATTTTGCTTTGTTTGTATATTGTTTTCACTGGTTAGAATCAGGTAGTACTAGAAGTTGGGTTGTGTTTTTGTGAGCCACGTGTCTAGGAATAGATTTTTGACCTTTTTTCAACTTAACCAGATTGTATAGGACAGGGGAGGGAAGAAATTCAGGGAACAGCGTTGTGCTTCCTTCCTAAACATTTGGCAGTCAAATGACCAAATGTTGAGTTACCAATTTACCCATTGAATGTGCAGTGAGGAAAAACAAACCCAGAGGAAAACAGTTTACCTATATTGTGTGAAGAAAGGACAATGGGTTCATGAAAAGTATGTCCAGAACAAAGAAGTTTCCTAAGATTCGTGTTTACTGAAATTCTTTTCAAATGATCATTTGTTTATAGCACATGAACAATAACTGATCAACCAATCTAGCACTGGCCCAATAGCTGCTTAACCACAGTTGTCCTACCACAGGATTAGACTTATGAATACTGCATGCTACAGTCAAGACCAACTGAACTGCAAAAGGCAATGACAAAAGGACTATCTGTGTGTTCTCCAGGGCGTTCTGTATACTTTTTTAGCTGTACCCCCAGCCTCATCTTTTGTCTACATCTTTTCTCTTGAAACTTCTTAAATTAGTCCTTAGCTTTCATGATTTTGGCAGTTCCTATATATACGATTATGACCATGTATCTTATTCCAAGGCCCGATGAAAAGCTAATGATTGATGAGAGCCACATCATCTCAGATGTCGTGGTTTGTCCAATAGTCTTCTAATGAACAAGAATATAGTTGCTGGCTATGCTATAGTTTCTATACCACCGTGACAACACCTTTTTATGTGGCTTTTGTGCACAACCATGGAACAAGCAAGTTTTCAGTTTGGGATTAGTAGATATTTGTAATTTTAGTGTTTACGGTCATCTCGGTCCGGGACAGCTTGTGTTTTTGGCAAATTGCATAAATATCATATCAATAAGAAGTAATTTTTGTTCTCATGTAAATATGTAATCAATGTCCAGTTTGATCTCAATAATTTCCATGCCAAGTTCTTTTGCATGTGCTTAACCAAGAGAAGTGCAATACAATATGTATGTGGTAGTAATAAACAAATATGCTAATTCTTTCTTTATGTAGGCAGCAAAGTACTGCCCTGATGATGCAAGCTTGTACTCCAGTATGAGCCTTTGCTGGCTTAAGATGGGTCAAGGAGACCGGGCTTTGATGGATGCTCAACATTGCAGGATGCAGCGCCCTGGTTGGGCAAAAGCTTGGTTCCTGGAAGGAGCTGCCCGGATGTTACTTAAGGTTATACGATATACCATTTTCAGCTATTTCATGTCGTTCTGCAAATCTGTTTTTGGTGATGCATCGAGCCTTCTGTCTTCAGGACTACGAAAAGGCATGTGATGCGTTTCTTAATGCTCTTAAGCTGGATCCAACAGATGTTGGAACCGAGAAAGCATTGTGGTACTGCACTCATCCCTTGTCGTAAGACTTCATTTGCAAAGATAACATCTCACTTTCATATCCATATTGTATTCATAAATCTCATCTAGTTCATCATATTGAAACATATAGATGCTGACTTATCCAGTGAAGTAGATAATTGTTTAATATTTGAGTTGAGATTCATGTACACTTGTCATGTGCTTCTTCATTTAAAATGATTTAGTAATTGCTGTAATTGGTTGCAGGGAGGCTTTCAACCGCATGAAGTCATCTCGCGCCAACAAGTAGTCAGAAGTACCTTTTGCTAAGGGGATACGCTTGCCCACGAGTACCACGACTTTGCTGGCCCCTATCGATGTGAACAACAGGGGTGCTGGCCAGTTAGGCCCAAGTCATAACACTACGACCTTAGCTTTTGTTGGCCAGTTAGGCCCAAGTCATAACACTACGACCTTAACTTTTGTTTTGAAGGGCACAATCTTAACTTAATGCTACCGAATATTAAAGTAAACTAACTTCTAGTAGTTGGGACTGTGCATTGCAGCTTGGATGCCCGTCGTTCTTGGTATGTGCGGTTTGGTTGATTTATGGGTGCTCCAGGCCTTCTCACATGTGTGCTTAGATGGATTCCATATTGAGACAAAGCATGCATAGTGGTGCGGTGCTGGTGTCTACTGTGATGGCGCGAGAGCTAGATTTCAAATCTTGAATCTTAAAGTATAAAACTTGAAACTCAACTTACTAAAATTTTTTTAGTAAAATTATAGGGGCACATCAACCACTTATAATAAAGTTGACACATGCATTAACTAACTTAATTTAGTGTTGAAATGAATGTAGCCTTAAAGGAAAAGAGACTCAAAACTTAAATAAAAGGTAAACTTAATTGCAGCCCGAGACTAAAAATAGCCCAAAATGGTCCAAGACTGCGCGGCATAAATTGATTGCGGACGCGGCCCATCTAACGGCCCAACTCATCCCACGCGCGCGGCCCATAACGAGCATGCGGCCCAGCCCAGCAGTGCGTACGTGCTCGTGGCTCAGCAGCTCGGCGCGCGCAGCTCAGTGGCTCGGCTCATCGCGCGGCTCAGCGTCGTAGACTTAGCGCAACGCTCGACTCAGTGCGAGGCTCGGCTCAGGACAGCGGCTCAGCACAGCGGCTTGGAGCTCGGCGTGGGCGAAATAGCTGTTAACGGCCCGGCAGCCAACGAGCAGGCCGCAATTTCGGCCCAGCTCGCTGCCGTGCCCCAGCCCCGCGTTGATCTCGACCGTCGGTCAGATCTGACGGCCGACGGCGGCCAACGGGCGTATATAACGCCGAAATCGCCGGGGGAGGGCAAACCCTAGAGCATTTGCCACTCCCCTCCCCTGAGCGCTTCTCAGCTCTGTGCCGCCGCCGGCGGAAAACGCCACCGCTCGCCGACACCTCTTACCCTTCTCCCCCGTCTCCGGCGAGTGAGGGCCCAGATTTGAGAGACCCAGGCCCGTCGCTCCTCATGCGCCGCCCTCACCGGAGCCCCACGGGCCCTCTCTGCGGCGCCGCGTGCGACGCGTGCGCGGCCCGTCGAGGAGGTTCCGCCGGGGTTCATGGCCGGCGGTGGCGCTGAACTCATGCGTCGGCGCGAGGAGCACGGCGCGCGCGCCTCAGAGGCGCCCTCGCGGCCGAAACATCCTACCGCCCCTTGCCGCGACGAGCTCATGTTGCGTGCGTGAGCGGTCGGCGGCGGCTTCGCCTGAGTTGGGGTCGGCGGTCACGCGCGGCGAGCTTGGGCCTCGCGCGGCCGCCTTGGCCATGGTAGGCCTCTCTGATTGACTTAAACTTAGGGTTAGGGTTTCGGGTGGGGATGAGATCTGAGGTGTTGCTTTGGATTTTCTGAGATTTGTTCTTCCCCTCTTTCTAAATTCTTATGATTTGTGACTGAGATGTGCTAATTTGTATGAATGTGCACGGATTTGACTTAGAACCGAGAGGATTAAGCCTCTGAGCTATAGAAATTCGCACAAAAAGTTAAGGACTTAAGCACTTTCTTTACCGGCCGAAACCCTAAACTTTAGATCTTAGATTAAAAACATAAAAATCGCCTAAAACTGTGACTGATTTGAACATAAACGTATGAAAAACTTCTCTGCCTTAATAAAAACTTGAACTTAAACATTAAAAACACCTAGAAAACATACTGATCTCACGATCTAGGCATTAAATATCACTGACTTAAAACAAACTCAACTAAAACTAAAACATGAAGATCACGAACAGAGGCTTAGGGGATCTTACATAGACTAGGTAGGCGTCTGATACCAATTGTTAGATCAGGATAAACGTGATCAACAAAACAGATCTCTAGTCTAGATCAAGATCACGCCTAACATTAATCTAATGCGGAATTTAGTGGATCTTAACACTTACCAGTGGATCCTCTGTCCATGATTAGAGCTTGACGCAGACCGTAGAGGAAGTAGAGGAAGTAGATGTATAACAGGAACACCGAGCTTCCATGTCTTCCAGCAACTTAGTGATTGACAGGATTAGGGTTAACTAGAACCCTAAAGGCTAATTCGTGATTAACTCACGGATTAGGGAAACCAGGGGGTTTCCCCTTAGTTATATAGTGCTGTAGATGTGGGGCCGGGCCCTTAAATGGGCTGAGTTTTCCTTCCAATCAAAGGCAACTAACATGGATTAGTTTAGGATTAGGATTGGGCCTGAAGGCCCAAATAGACTGACCGAGGTCAAATCCAACAGTAATGTGATATCGAGAGCCCATCCTTCCCTCTATGTTGGACTAATGACGCTACCATTGATTGAAATTACTGTTTGCCTGAAATTTCTTTATTCATCAAAGGATACCACTTTTTTTATCTGAATTTTGATTGAATTTTTTTTCCGCTAGGGACTGAAGAAAATCATAAAACGGAATCCTAAAACCTGGACTTTGCATATCAAGAACTTTTTTAATATTAATTATTCCTAGAATTACAAAATAATATCGCGAAATCGAGGAATTTCAAAACTGTACCCCAATCGTAGGCTGGTAGGACGAAAAATGGATTTCGTCCAACCAGTAGACATATTTCGTCTACCCAACGGACGAAATAGAGAAATCGTCTACTGGTTGGACGAAATCTAGGGAATCTCAATAATAATCCGTCCAGTGGACGATTCTGTATGGCGAAAACAAATTTCGTGGCCTGCAGCATGACGAAATCTAGATTTCGTCCACTCGACGGACGAAATCTAGATTTCGTCCACTCGACAGACGAATTATAGATTTCGTCCAGTGGACAGACGAAATCTTCGTCCAGTGGCTAGACAAAATTTGTAATTTTTTTAAAAAATAATGTGCAGTACCCATGTACTTGATACTTAATCTTGAGATAAGCATGCGTCGTTTCTAAACCTAACATGCCTTAGGGAATAAAACGGTAGTGGCATGGTAGGTAGTGTCGTGGTAGTAGCGAAGAGTAACGTTGCGACACGTGAAAGTGTGCAGATCACATCGTAGACTGCACCGACCTAGAACGCATGGTCTGCACCGCCCTAGAATGCATCATAGTCTGCACCGGCCTACACATCATAGTGTACCATACTACTACACATGAATGGGTCCTCTGTGATCTCCTGCTGTGTGCCCTGTGGGTATGTGTACAACTGCGACAAATCCATCTCGTCGGCATGTGGGTCCTCGGATACCGTGTGGGAGGAACCAGAAACTACGTGCCTAGCCTCGAACGGTCCTGGAGCTGCCAAATAAAATAGTAAATAATTGAATCATGTATCCAAATGAAATTAACAAAGATGGAAGGTGCATAACTGAATCATGGACGTACCGCCTGCGA
The DNA here is from genome assembly GCA_015476505.1 of Urochloa ruziziensis. Classification (NCBI taxonomy): domain Eukaryota; kingdom Viridiplantae; phylum Streptophyta; class Magnoliopsida; order Poales; family Poaceae; genus Urochloa; species Urochloa ruziziensis. Next base: position 59,047,419 of record CM027123.1, on the reverse strand, counting down.
CGTTGTATCCGGCGAATCCTCCAGCCGTGTTGTATCCGACGAAGCCTCCAAAAGTCATAGTAGGCTGCACAAGTGGCACCTCGTGAAGAGAAAACGGAGCGGTGGTAGCTTCCGCAGGTGTCCGTGGCTGACTCTGCTCGTGCCAACTCGACGTGCCTGCGATGTCAGGGTGCGGAGCAGCGGTGTGGGCAGTCTGATCCAGTGTCGCACCTCTACCTCATGTACCCGTCGAAGGTCGGGGGGGCCTCTCTCTGCTCGGTGCCTCACGACGCTCAGTGAACACGTAGTCAGTGTGTCGACATGTCACCACTTGCACAAGACGTTTCGCCTTTTGCTCTAGGCGAGAGAACATTTCAATAATGTCGTCATAGGCCCCACTCGAGTCCCTGCTCCGAAGAAGTGTAATAGCCTGGGTCGCATCTCGCTCCATGTCTATGCCTAAGTCAGCCTGCAAACATGTAACAAAGTTAATTTTTGAAAGTTATTCATTCGAACTAAGCAATTGCAATTTTGAATCACGCACCGCCTGGTGGAGGGCCCGGCCTGCATGACCGGGGTAAAGTAGTGCATGTGGTTGCACGTCCTGATCTGGTTGATGCTTGATGACGACAAGTCGTGTGCGCGTCCTCGGCACGTACCACTGTAGGTACACGTGGTACGACGTGGGGTCGTATGGTGCCTGCTTGGTGACTCGGTCGTGCGTAGCCTGCGCCCATGCGTCCATCCACCGCTGCATCCTCTGCATGAGCTCAGGGAGAGCCTTGTGAAGGCCCTGCATCTTATACCTAGAAAATAGGACAAATAAAATTAATACATAAATTTAAAAAGGAAAAACTACAGAATTGAAACGACCCATGAGTTGCGACTTACTCGCGCACGTGCTTCGAGACTCTATCCCCCAAGGCCACTGGCACCACCTGTCTAAGGCCGAACTGTCTCATTACGAGCACCGCGTATTCAACAAAGACATCGAACATCACTTCTTCCTGGTCATCCAATATGCACCGTCCACGTGGCAGGCCTCTGAAATACCCAATCCACTGGATCTGCGGTAGATTGCCATCTGAGTGTAAGGCTCCCAGGTAACGTGCTCAGGCCTCAGGTGGTCGAACTGCTCAGTGAACGCCTCGTATGTGGATCGCACCTGAAGGCCGGCCCACTGTGGCTAAAAATATACATAAATTTGTTATTTACATAAAATGAAACGGTGCATGTGAATCGAATGTTGAATGTAAGGTTCTTCGATTGCTTACCCGACGTCGCGTCCAATGGGATCCCATGGTGGGGCGATCAACCATGTCAGCACCATACATCTCCCCCGTGTACTCTTCAGGTTGGATATATGGCCGTCCAACCTGAAAGTGCTCTTACGGCCACAAGTTCAGCAGAAGAGGCACACCAATCAGGTTGGAGTTTGGCTTCTGGCGAATGCATGCTTGACACAATCCTCGATACGTCCAGCATAGGACGGCCGAACCCCAAGAAAGCCGAGGAATCTCCTCCACTGGACTGTTGGCGATAGCACGAGCAACAGAGATCCAACGAGCGTCATCTATGTCCCCATGCGAGCTCGTAAACATCACCCAGCCAAACAACCGGAGCAAGTAAGCCTCAAAGTGACGAGCGATCTGGTACGGCCCAGCCCCCTATGCCTTCCTCTCCAACTGCAAACAGAAAGTCAATTTATATAAGTTCCGTGAATCAAAACACAAAACATTATTTTTTTCTCAAAATTAACTTACCCTGAATATCTTTAGCCACTGCAGCTGTGGGCCGTGCTTCTTACTGCCAAGAATAGCAAGGTCGCCAACATCTGGTACAACTCCCTGAAACCTCTGGGCCAAGTCCTCTCGCCAGCCCACGGGCGTGTCGAAGGGCCCAATAGGCCTATCGTGTATTGGGAGGCCAGTGAGCATGGACACGTCCTGTAGTGTCAAAGTCATCTCACCAAAGGGCATGTAGAAGGTGTGTGTCTCGGGCCTCCATCTATCAACCAAGGCAGAGAGAATAGACTGGTCGTAGGGGAAATGTCTCGACCACTCAGGCTGCTCGTCGCCCCCGTGATCTGCATCTGTTGCATCCTCGCCCATTGCTTCAACCATCCGTGCAAGAGGAAGCAATCCTGCCCGATGCAACCCACACAAATAAGACCAAAATAAGACCAAAATTATTGTTATTAGTCCAAACACTTATAACTAGTACATATATCAGGTGAATGTAATGACAATTAATATACCAACCTGGGAAGCCAGTCTGGGTGTAGTGGCCAAGCTCTCTTCGGTGCCCGGGCTCGGAGCACAGGTACGGTGTCGTTCCCCTCTGTCACGTGAGCGAAAGCACGGTGTCGCCTGTCCAAGGAATCATCGATGAGCTCCATCCTGTTACATAGTAAATATTTTGTATTAGCAAAACATTTATAGTATAACATGTATAACATATGTAAAACGAAACAACATTGCAAGTCAGAAATAAATTATAACAAGCCACAAATAATACTCTACATATGGTTCAATATTACAAGCCACAAATATTAGTGTACATATGGTCCAATATTACAGGCCACAAATATTAGTGTACATATGGTCCAACATATCCAGGCTTGTCATGGAAAGTTCTTCCGCCACGACGTCCCCTCCCACGACGACCCGTCCCACGAGTTGTAGATGTGGATGCACTAGCTCCATCGTTGCTGGATGCACCTGCAGCTGCACTTGTTTCAGTAGTGGTTGGACATGCAATAGTTTTGTGCCCAAACTGTTCACATGTTCTGCATCATCACATTGGTCCTCCCACTTCTGCCCCATCCATGTCATTGCGACTTCGCCTTGTTTGAGGACGACCCCCTTTGCCTTGGCTGTGTCGAAGCAACTCCATTGGAGGAATGCATATTGGCAAGTCTCTATTATAAACGGTGAAGTTACCATACGACAGGAATCCATAAAACTCACCAGTCCATGTTTGCACCACATTTTCCTTCAAGTAAAAGGGAGAAATTTAACTATTACTTGAAGCCCCAACCTTTGAAAGTGAAGCGATAACATGTGAGCAGGGGACATGCAAGAGCTTTGGCTTGTTACATTGGCATTCTGCCCATCCATTAAACTGTCGGCCAAGATTTACATCATTACTTATCAATGTTGTCTCCCTTCCAACACCTCCTTTTGCTCTAACCGTTACCTGAAAACGGTTGTCAACATTACCAAAGGGCACCACAATGTGTTGTGCGGCCTTAGTAACGACTTTTTTCAGAATTTTGTACATCTTCTCACAGTATGGTGTCTGCACTGTTGCGCAATGAACAACAGCAGCTGCACGATGCTTTCTGTAGTAATTAACTATGCCGTTCAACATACCCTCTATTATTGCAACCAAGGGTAGACCACGCAAGCCTCTTATGACCCAATTGTAAACCTCAGCTAGGTTCGAAGTCATGATGCCCCACCTTGCACCAAAAGTGTCATACAACAATGACCATTTCTCCTTAGGTTCAGCCTCGATCCAGTGGGAGAAACACTTGATGTGCCTCCCTCTAAGTCGCCGAAGACCAGGCACCTCCAATCCATCACCGAGTGGCGGCAATCCTGGCGTCATAGGATTATTATCCTCTGTCAACGGCTTCTTGCTCATCTCATTCACATGAGCCTTAGTGAGCTTATCTAACTCTTCCCACAACGCCTTAAACTTGCCTTCTTGGTTTGGCAGCACAATTTCTTAAACATGTCCATCAATTTCTTGCTCCTGAATTTGTTATAGAAATTCGCAGCCATGTGCCGCATGCACCACCTGCTCTGTAAGTCAGGCCACGGAAATGCCTCCTGTGCATCTTCTTGCAAAGTCTTCACTGCAGATAATAGGCCGGCATGTCGATCATGAATGAGACATACATTTTGCCGATCCCCAACAACACCGACCTTAAGATGACGGAGAAACCACAACCAGCTCTCCTTGTTCTCACCCTCCACAAATGCAAAAGCCAAAGGAAGAATCTGCTGGTTTGCATCAACTCCAATTGCAGTAAGGATCTGCCCTTTGTACTTGCCCGTCAAGAAGGTGCCATCCACACAAAGCACTGGACGACAATGCTTGAATGACTCAATGCAAGGTCCCAAAGAAAAGAATGCACGTTTAAATACAGTTGGCGGCTCATCATAGATTTCTTCCTGGAATGCAATGTACGTCCCAGGGTTCCTTTCCTTGATAATCTCAAGGACACGAGGAAGGTTGGAATATGAAGCCTCATATGAGCCCCACCGCTTCTCCATGGCAATTTGCTTTGCTCGCCAAGCTTTCTGGTATGTTATTTCATATTTAAATTGCCGACGAACTGCTCGCTGGATAAACGAGCACTCCATGTCTCTCTTCTCAATAATCTCACTGTATAGTTCATTGGCTATCAGATTAGCCGTAAGGTTTCAGGTGCCTTCTCCCTAGATTTTGCAGCGTACAACTGTGATTCCTCACTATAGAAGCAATCCAGTATAGCTTATTATTTGGCTTGTATGATGTACATAGAAGTTGCATTCAGGATCCCTACACTTCACGCTATACTTGGATGGGCTGGAGTTCTTCACAAACACCTCCCTCATTGACACAACCGCCCACCGCGACACTGTGTCCTTTAATTCTTGTTTATTTGGAAACAATTGGTTCACCTCAATCATGCTACAACCGTATTGGTAACCAGACTGGTGCATGTCCATAGCTTCCATTCTCGAGGCATCTGGCTTGTTCCATTCTTCAGGAATAGGCCGAGTGGCATTTTCCATTTCTTCATCATCGTCATCTTCATCATCGTCTTCTTCCACATTCAGATTCGCCTCCTCTGCCAGGGCGTTCTGGTCAACGTTGGTAGTTCTAACTCTTGTACAATCTCTGGAGCGTCTTCTCCACCGTCAGCCGCACCATCAACAACATTTCCCCCTATCTGAGCTCCACCCTCAGCACACCATCAGCAACAGCGTGGCCCCGTCTGAGCGCCACCTTCATCTTCGATCGACATTTGTTGTAGCGTCACAGCGCCCGGCACTAAGTGCCTGTGTGACCGGCGCTGATATGAGTTTTTCCAGCCGTGTTTGTTCAACAATTTTCCTGCCGACCACGCCAATCACATAAGCAGCGGATGAACGTCGATGCCTTTTGGGATGGACGGGCACAACGAAGGACTTAGGATCGTTCCTGGCCAGGTCACCTCAGCCGATCGCCAGCAAGTTGCAGTTGCAGATGCCTTATGCCCGCACGCAGCGCCTCACTACGGCGGCCGTCGTTTGTTGCCTGCTGCCGATTCACCGCATGCGACGCTGTACTCCGTTGGCCGCCGATTGCTGCATTCTGCCGATTTCTCATGCAGCAGCACTCCGGACTCCTCTGGCCACGGTTCAGGGCGACAGAGGAGGTGGCGGTTCATTCATGCGCTGATCGAGGGGAGGCGGCGCGCGGCGTGCCTTCGCGCCCTCGTGCTCCGCAAGGAGGAGGTGGTGGCGGTTTAGGGCTGTGCGATCTGCGATCTGATCGAGGCGGAGGAGTTGTTCGCAGTTTTGATCGTGGAGGCATAGGAGGGTTTGATCGGCAATTCGGCATGTACGGCGGCATAGAACAACCAAAATTTTGAAACTTAAAATAGTTTGATTTAGGACAACGTCAGGATCCCTTAGACCTTAGAAAAATGATAGTATAGTATTGCAATATGGTCTGATATTTGGTGGTGTGACACTTCTTAGCAAGTGGTGGTCACTAAAAAAAGAAAATATGTTCTCCCTTGTAAAATGGCAAATCTACAAAAAAATTTGACTCACAAATTATATAAAAAGAAGATGACTCAACAAGTATATAAAAAAGCTAACAAAAAATATTGATTTAAAATTCATGTAAAACTAGTTGAATCAGTATAAATCTCACATAAAATGGGGCCGAGTAAGTTAAAATGTTAACTCAATAATTTTATGAATAAAGTTTAGTCATGATAAAATGTTGGGTCAAATTGTTAAGTCAACCGAAATGGACATGGAAATAAACATCCAAAGAATGAATAGTGTGGGAGGAAGTTAGCTAAATTGGAAGATATTGTAGAAAAATAAAAGAAAATCTAAATAGCCACCGTAGCCACTGCTTAGTTAAGTATTGGTGCACCACCAAATAGCACAATCCGTTTTTTGCGTTGCCTCTTTATTATGCAACATCATGTGAAATCGCGACCGTGGAACCGCGAAGCTAACTTGACACTCGCTCGGACGAAACGTTCCGTCCAGGCGAGTAGCGACTGCCGTCAGCAGGGTGGTGAGCCTGAGCGGGAGTGGGAGCCGCGGCGAGGGTGCCTCCGGTCACGGGTGGTGGTCGAGGCGATGACCATTAGTGTCTCGGGTTAGAGTTTTAGGGTTCGGGCTGCCAAGGTTAGGGGAGGAGAAGTCTCCGACCCTAGAGGGATGGCCAGGGCGGCATGCGGCCAGGCAGTGGTTGCGGGGTGACGGGTGAAGGAGAGGCGACGAGTTCATCGCCGACCGGGCAACGGGGGACAATCGATGGGGAGGGCTGGTGGGGGGGGGGGGGGGGGTTGTTATGGTTACAAGGGTAGGGCCATAGGCGAAGGGCGGGCGGTGTGGCTGCGAGGGAGCCACCGGGTGCGCGTGCCGCAGGAGGCTGAGGTGGGGGAGAGGCAGAGGAGGACAACGGGTGGCGCCAGAAGGGCATCAGGAGGAGGACGATGAGCAGAAGAAGCCTAACTTACGGGCGTGTGTAAATTAGGGAGGCTGCTATGGAACCGCCTCTAATATACTACCTGTACGGTACATTCAGGAAGTAAGCCTAACTCAACTGGTTAGGGGACCACCACCTTTCAGGAAGTAAGCCTAACTCAACTGGTTGGGGGACCACCACCCGAGTTCAAGTCCCCTCTAACTCGAATTTAGGTGCCTATTTTTTCCGCTTAATAAAAAATATGTCTAGTTCCTCCAAGGTTGGATCTTATTTTTTTATACTACCTGTACCTTTGTTCTTAAATACGACAATGTATTTCTTTTCCTTTCGTTAGACTATTTATCTTCTATAAAAAATATTTTTCTAATAGACAAATCTACAAGTTAAATTTAAAGTACTCGTGTTTAAAGTATAAGAAAAAAGTCAATGATGTCATAAAAACGAGCATGTATATGGTTTACATGTGCCAAAGTGAAAAACCGAATAGAGAGTTCCTATCTTCAAAACAGAAAGAAAAGACAGAGTGGAGAGTTTATAAAAAATAAAAAAGAAGACCGGAGTTCTCCTACTTCATGGCTCTATTTTTTCGAGGGCTCTCCCTACTAAAAACTAAAATGGTCCTGATTTTTAAGTTAAAGGCCAACAATAACCCTACCTACTTATCAGTCCCTTCTTTTTTATTTTTTAATATTTTTGAAGGTACTACGACAGGCAAAAGCCGGCCTGAACGATTGTATTAATATGTAAGGTTTTGCATACAAGATTTGTGAGAGGGGGTATGTGAGTAGAGTTTAGAGAGTTATGTTAATTTACAGGCTGGGGCTACAAGATTCGTGAGAGGTTTTTTTAATATCGTGGGAGCCATTTGTAAGTCTAATTTATATCATCTTCCCTATTATTTACCACCATTTTTTCATACCTGTATTCGTCTACAGTTGTGCCCCTGCCCCAGTCTAGTCGTGCCACATGCCTTGCTCGGTATCACCGCTCGACGTGCTGCTCACGCGACTTTGCTCGCGCTCTTGTTCACTGGCTACCATGCTCGTGCTTTTGGCCATGTTTAGTTCCCACCCGAAATATTTTCATCCATCACATCAAAGGAGAATCTTTAATGCATGAAGTATTAAATGTAAACGAAAAATGTGAAAAGTTATATGGATAGACTGTAAATCGCGAGACGAATCTAATGAGTCTACTTAATCCATGATTTGCAACAGTAGTGCTACAGTAATCACCCGCTAATTATGGATTAATTACCCTCTAATTACCATCGTTAGATTCGTCTCGAGATTTCCAACCCATCCATATAACTTTACACCTTTTTCGTCTACATTTACTACTTCTAAATTGATAAAATCAAAACCCGAAATCTTTTTACGAAATGTTTTCGCGAACTAAACACGGGCTTTGTTCACTCGTTGCCTTGCTTGCTCGCATCACGGGATGTGCTGCTCCCATGCTCAAGTTTGAGGCGACGATTCCCACTACGGGAAATCCTGGCTTTGCCGTGTGCCAGGGGCACACGGCAAAGCCATAAAAGCACACGGCAAACCCTACGACGGCAAAGCCATCTTTGCCATGTGCCAGATCACGGGCACACGGCAAAGCCTCGATGTGGCACACGGCAAAGAGCAACACACAGCAAAGTTTTGATCCGAAAAAACGTAAAATGAAATAGCAAAACATTTTATTTTAATGGGGAAGGACCCCATCGGCCATTTCACACTGTCCCACGTTACGCGGCCATGGGACGAGTCGCGCATTTTTCGCAGAAAAATTGCACGCTACGCGGCCGGTGGGACTCGAACCCGCGCCCTCCCCTTTGCGCGTAGCCTCCTCTACCACTGCACCACTCGAGTCTTTGTGTCCATATCCCATTTTGATTCCCCCTCATATTAAACTTTTCCGAGTGTAAATTGTTTATTTGAGGCCCTAAATGGCTTCAAATAAAAAGGTTGTGAACTACAAAGTTTCATAACTTTTCAAGATCTACAACTTTCGTTTTGGTCAAAAGTTCATCCGAGGTCATTTACAAAATTTGAATTTCAAAATTGTATGGCTTTGCCGTGTGCCCACATCCAGGGCACACGGCACACATTTTCAAAACTGTTTGCCGTGTGCCCTGGATCTGGGCACACGGCAAAGAGTTGTTTGCCGTGTGACGCCCCTGGGCGCACGGCAAACATTTTCTGACTAAACAAAAAAATTAAAAAATACCAAACGGATTCAAAAAATAACCAAATTCGGGCATGAACCTGTCTAAGGTGTATGTAGACTATACAAAATGAGTTTTGTTGTAAAACAAAATTTCAATTGTCACGTTGCTTCAAATCACAACATCTCTTTCACAACTCTTAAATCTTCTCCCGAGAAGCTTCGGTTTGTAAAGAGACAATGCGTCAACTTGTTCGAAACCTTCTACATTTTTGACCATAGCCTCTACGTATGAAAACATGACATCACGCCAAAATTTATAATTTTTTGACCTTTTTTGTATTTTATAAAATTTTTAAACGAACCGAGCCCAAATTCGGGCACACGGTAAGCGAGCAATATATTCAAAATTTGATTCCATCTAGTGGACATGGCATCGTATTAGTCTTAAGAATCCGAATAACATTTTTCCAAACATTACATTACATTATTCGAAACACTTACAGTTCAAATTTGCCGTATCGGCAAAATTAAAAATAATGATATAAAGTGATTAAATATAGCAAACAGACCGGAAAACATGCACAAAACTAACATGGAATAATACATGGACAAAGAAGTTAGTAAAAAAATTTGGAGGCAAAATTCAATTTTTTGCAGCCTGTTTGCCGTGTGCCGGCACGTGGCACACGGCAAACAGGCCACTTTGCCGTGTGCCAGCTGTTTGCCATGTGCCACGTGGCTAGGCACACGGCAAACAGGCCGCTTTGCCGTGTGCCTGCATGTTTGCCGTGTGCCACGTGGGCAGGCACACGGCAAACAGGCGTGTTTGCCGTGTTCCCGCAAGGTGGCACACGGCAAACACGGGATTTTCCGTTAGTGGACTCATATTCGCTTCGGTGTGGAGGCGACAGTGAGCTGGCGAATTATGTTGGGGTGCATATAGATAAACTGCAATAACAATCAATGATTTTTCTACAGTATACTAGCAGAGTGCCCGTGCGTTGCTACGAGTGGCAAAAGATTTCATTCAACAATGACTACACAACTATTAACAAATTATACAGGGCAAGTACACAAAATAATGTTAATGGCATTGGCTTAAACCAGGATAAAATGGCACTGAATTTACTAACTATATCTGGCGCTGACTCAATCCCATGGCCTTTTGTTTAACAAAGTAAGCCTCATTACTGAATTTACCTTGAAAAGTGCTCAGACCTGAGGAATGTTCATTGTGCTACGCTGCAGGGCAGGGCTCATCAAAATTTGATCATGGCGAAGAAATATGAGAGCTAGCGTATCCTTCCTGCAAGAATCGCCATGCAAAAATGGAGTTTCGTGCAGGAGAGATGAGCCCCGTGTACCTGGACTTGCCTATCGAATCTGAATAGAAGCTATTTTGCATTGGCGGCGGTATCATTTGCACACGCGTCGGTATCATCTGCTGGAAACTGCTTAGCCTGAATAGAAGCTGATTTCCATTATTGGCGCCGGTATAATCTGCACGAGACTGCTTGACAAGCCAAAAAAAGTAAATGTGGCGCAAGATCATGAGTAATGCATGTCCGAATGAAGTTTCACTACTTCAAAAAAGTGGCATCGGAAACGCCATCATCACAAACGGTTTTAGCAAAACCATTTGTGATAGGGTATCACAAAAGGTTTTGCTAAATCCATTTGTGAAGCCTTTTATCACAAACGGTTTTTGCCAAAAACCGTTTGTGATGACGGGTCGGCACATCACAAACGGTTTTTGCCAAGAACCGTTTGTGATGTGAACTATCACAAACGGTTTGTAACAAAAACCGTTTGTGATGTAAAACCGGTTGTGATGTGAACTATCACAAACAGTTTTCACAAACGGTTCTTTACTCAAACACATTTTTGAAGCCCTAAACGAAATCAAATTAAAAAGTGTTGAACTACAAAGTTGTATGACTTCTGAAGATCTACAATTTTACTTTGATCATTTGTTTATATGACAAAGTGGTAGTAAAAGTGTTTACAAATCCTACACCTCTCATATAGTTTCCTAAAACTAGAAGAGAGATGTATAAGGTTTGTGAACAATCTAACTATCGGTATGTTGTATGAACTTTTGACCAAAATGAAAGTTGTGGATCTTGAAAAGTTAAGAAACTTTGTAGTTGATCACTTTTGTATTTGAAGTCATCTTGTCATTTGGATCTAAGTTTGAATTTTTCAAATTTGTAAATTCAAATTCTATAAACGACCTCGGATGGACTTTTGACCGAAACGAAAGTTGTAGATCTTGAAAAGTTATGAAACTTTGTAGTTCACAACTTTTTTATTTGAAGTCATTTAGGGCCTCAAATAAACAATTTACACTCAGAAAAGTTTAATATGAGGGGAATCAAAATGGGATATGGACACAAAGACTCGAGTGGTGCAGTGGCAGAGGAGGCTACGCGCGAAGGGGAGGGCGGCGGGTTCGAACCCCACTGGCCGCGTAGCGCGGGATTTTTCCGCGAAAAATGCGTGACTTGCAACTTGATGACTGTGGGACAGTGGGAAATGGCCGATGGGGTCCTTCCCCCATTAAAATAAAACGTTTTGCTATTTTATTTTGGTTTATTTTCGGTTTAGACAAAAACCGGTTGTGATGGGGGTCATCACAGCCGGTTTTTGAAAACCGGTTGTGATAGGGGGACTATCACAGCCGCTTTATCTCATCCGCCCCTAAAACCGGCTGTGATAGGGGTTAAAAACCGGCTGTGATAGGGGTTTCTGTAGTGGTGTTTCAAATTCCGAAACCTATCAGCTAGTGAAAATGAAACGTCTGACAGTTGTCTTTTGTGCTAAAATATTTGATAGTTGAGTAGAGAAGGACGATCCTCACAACAAATTCCATTACAAAAGTAACTCGTTGTTATTCCTGAAAGTTGGGACTATAAATTTGCAAGGGTGCAGTGTTATGACCATTACTGGAACCTTCTCAAACTAAAGAAGACGAATATAAACATCTGACTGTGGTCTTCCATTGAACAAAATTTTTGATAAGCAGGACAGAGAGATGAACAACAAACTAAAAAACATCCAAATGATAAGGTTAATTTAACATTGGGGGAAAATACTTACGGGAATTGTTTTGGAGTCAATCAGATCCACGCAGAGTACGTAGCTAGGAACCCTAGCCGCTAGTCATGCTTCACATTCAAGAATGATCACCATTATCTGGTGTTATCGCAAGGGGCAGGCAAGCAACTTCTTTAGCTAGGATGACAACAATTAAATCTGGCCACCATTATGGTAATAAAAGGAAAAAAGAAAAAAAAGGAACACCCACCAGTCATCTCATTATTACTTACAGGCCGGCAAGAGAGACAAGATAAAAAATTTAAAATATGATGTCAACTCTAACGGCAAACATGATATCAACTGTACCAAGGCTAAAAAATAATGGTCCCGTCGCCAATAACAAGAATCCTAATAACATTGAAAAGCTGAGAAGATAATAACTTAATTCGCAAGGTTATAATATCGATCATGAACCTTTGTTAATCTAATCAGATAGTCCAGTGAGATAATCTATATCTATACTAAAAAGGACGGCGAATTTGACGGTCATACAAATCTTACATGTTACTCTTACACCTCCTACACCATCTGATTTTATTTTATGATGATCGAACGCTCGAGATTAATCTAAAGAGTTTATGTTGATCCATGTTGACTACATCACTAATTTAGTATTTTTTTATACACGTGCTTGTGGCACGTGCCCTTCTGCTAGTATTAATATATAGTGCACGTGATTAGTGACATAAATCATAGACTGCGTGATTGCATTGGTCAAGAGAACAGACCGAGAAGCAAACTAAAAGAGCTCTTCGATTTCCCTCACCCCAACCAGCCGCCAAAAAAGCCAGGAGCAAATCACAACCTCGCCTATCTTATTTCATGACAAGACCGATCCATTTTGAGAATCTGATTTCATGCTGTACGAGATGCTGTACGAGCTGAGACCGATCAGTTTTGTTCGAGAGATAAAACACGTACTTCTTGTTGTTGTGTTGGAGACAAACCTAGCGCCAGGCCCAGGGGTCGAGCGACGGGGGGTTGCAGGTTTTGACGACGACTAAGCAAGGAAGTTGTCGTTACAATTAAGTCCTTGTAGTAGTAGTTGTATTTTCATTTGACTCCTTAGCATCTAAGCATCTCTTACTGGAATATGCCCTAACATCTACCGGTAGAATATATATGTTATGTGCTTTCCTTAACTCTTAAGGCTTCTAGCCCTATATATGTACCCCTGAACCCTTTATGGTTCCTTGGAGGCGTGTGAAGCAACGACGGGTGGTGTGCTCCCCTCCGGGCTCGCGGATCGAACGCCGGCGGCCTTTACTGGCGCGGATCGAGGTAGCGGCGCGGTTTGGACCCGCAACGGCAGCTCATCGCAGTTTGAGGCCGTGCGTGCGGAGCACGAGCGCGTGCAGAGGCGGCACACTGGAGCGGGTGCGAACAGGCTTGCGTGGGCGAGCACAGAGCAGCTCGGACGCAGTTCGAGGCCATGCGGAGGCGGAGCAGGGCGCGCGCAACAGCAGAGCGCGGGCATGTGTTGGCGCTGTTAAATGACACATTTTTAGTGCCATCTAGGTTATGTTTACGGACTAATCTTTATACTAACCCCACCACTTGGCACTAAAATAACCTCGTTTCCGCTTGTGCATATATTTCTGGAGCATTTTGGTTTACGTAGGATAATTGGCTATTTTTGAGCGCATATGGGCTGAATCTGAGAACTATCAACAACACAGCAAGACGAAGACCAAAAGCCCTAATGAAGTCCAAAGAGACCGAAGCCCGTTTACGCTCTACTCCAACGGGCCACCTCTAACAAGGCTTAATTGAAGATAAGGCCGGAGTATGAAGGACCGAATCGGCGACCAGAGAGGGAGGGAGTGAATGGGAGCCGATAAAAATTCTTCCCAACCAATCTGGCTATTCTCCCAAATCAACTCCGAAACCTCCGAGAACGATCTTGCCAAGATCACGTAGCCACTGTCAAGCTACTGACCCTAGGAGCAAGAAACACGCAGCGGAACTCAAATCGATCGAAACGAACACAAAACGAACCGAAACAAGGCAAAACCTTCTCTACCCAGCCAGGGGCGGTTTAACCTCCCTAGGGGCGGTTTAACCGCCTAGGGGGGGCGGTTAAACCTCCTGGGGGCGGTCAATCTGGGAGCTCTCGGGAAAAAGTCAACTCGTGAGTCGATCTCCCAAACGGCTTGAGTTCTTGAGACGAAACTTTGGGGAGATGATGTACACCTTCAGTGGAGTATATTCCCCAAAAATCTCGGCCTCAAACACACTAGAACTCCCGGAATCTCAGATCTCGTGAAGAACACATCCACCCCGAGTTCATCCAAAAATCCCCAAATCCGAAGCGATTCTTTGCGTTTTGAGGGGGCAAATCACCAGGAAAAGAGTGTCCACGACCTCATGTGTGAATCCTCCAAACAAACACGCAAGGAAACGACCTCAAACACAAGGAATCGAAAATCTCCCAAAGGGGCCAAAAAGAGCCACGGGATGAACAATGAAATCACACAAAGAGGGATACAAGAAAGCCAAATCTTCCATACATCACGAGGTCAACTTCTTTACAAAGAGGCTAGCTATCCTCCCTTCATCCAACCCTCTCAAAGATTTCTCCGGTGAAGCACTTGGCTAGCCTAAGGAAAACTAGAAAGAAAAACTAAAGGAAAATAGTTCAAGTGCAAGGGAAATAAAACTAGACTACTTAGATAACAGCCACCAGCCCCTAGGGGGTCTATTATATAGTCCAAGTGGTGCTGCTCTAAAGACTAAACTACCCCTAAGTGATACATACCCCTCAGGGGCAAATTTGACATTTTCTGCGAAGATTTTTCCGGCTGGGACACCTTCCACTGCAAGCTAGCTTCCCTCTGACGCAAGCCTTGCAGTCACGCCGCGTGTCCTCCGGATCGAAGCTCCTCGACGCCGATTTTGGGCCGGCCCAGGGGGAGGCGGTTAAACCGCCCCTGGCAGCCACTCTGGCCCAGCCGCCCAAATTCGCCTCGTCGAGTCCTCGGTCCTTGGTTTTGAGGCCCAAACCAAGGGAAACCGTTCACCGATGATTTTGTGGCCAAATCACCAAACCCCGCGCGCAAACTTCGGTTGTTAGCCGCCACCTTGCGTCGGCTTCTCGTCCGCGTACGAGCTTCGGTTGTGAGCCGCTACCTCGCACCGGAACCACGTCCCCTTGCTCGTTCTTGCCAGCATGTGAACCGCACTTGATCCACCGGCCATCGGGTCCCTCGAACCAAGCCTACTTGTCTCTCCGCTCCTCGGAGGCCGCCATGGCTAAGACCTTTCGCGCCTGTTCTTCACCTGCACCAATGCAACCAAGCCGCATTCTACACCTGCAATACTTAAGCCAAGGGAAACGTCAATCCACACCACGTTGTCAATCACTCATCACACCAGGAAGCGACCATCCACCGGTCCTCGGACACACTGGGTCCTCAATCTCCCCCTTGATGAGTGCATTGACAACACACACATAGTAACCAATTGATATGAAGAAAATATAAAAGAAATCGAAAACAAGACTCAAGCAAGTGACTAAAAGCAAGAACAAGCCGAGAACAAAGTCACTCTGCAAGAGAAAGCTCCAGAAACGCCGACCCTTCAAGAAGAAGCGAAAGGGCTCAACACCATCGGCAAAAGAGCAAAAGCACAAAGCACAAAACACAAACTTCAAATCCTCCAACTCACTTTTCAGGACTCTCAAGGCACTCCCCCTGCAAAGATGCAACTCCCCCTGAACAAGTGAACTTGTGCGTGCGAAAATCACTCGAAAATGGCTCAACTCTCCACAAAACTTGTGCTCTCAGCACAGGGGCGGTTAAACCGCCCAGGGGGGGCGGTTAAACCGCCCCTGGCAGATGACCAAAGTGAAAAGAGCCAAAATTTCACAAACCAACTCGCAACGATGCCGTTCCAACTTGAAAACCTTCCACATGTGCCCAGCAAGATATTCCAATGATCAAACTCTCAGAAACTTCGCAAATTTTCAGAAAACCTCATTTGGGCAAAACTTTCAACCTCTCACACAATTTCGACAAATTCTAGAGCAAAAGCTTTCTTCAAAGTTCAGCAACATCTCCCCCTTGCCAAATGCTCCAGAAATTCTCCCCCTTGTTGACAATGCACACATCAAGGCAAAATGTACAAAATGCAACTACAAGCTTCTCAAATATACAATGAGCAATACAAAATGCTACAAGTTAGAGAAGAGGCATACAAGCTAGTTCATCATGTCACACGGGCATTGCCATCAAGAAGGTGAAGACATATATCCAATTGACAAAGCCATGAGCAAATTGTGGATTTTTATCAAAAATGTCACCACATGAGCAAAGTCCTAACCATGGATTGTTTAAGCAAAAATAAACTTCATCTCACCAAATCATGAAAGGACAAGCATTCTTGACAAAAGATCATTATAAACGCCCAAGTTCTACCTCATGTCATGTCAAAGCACGGAGCCATGTATTCACTTCTCATGGGAGACTTCTCCGGCAAACGACATGCAACCGCTTAGCACCCATGTGTGCAAGTGTGTGCAATGGTGAAGGCATAGAGACATGAGCATAATTTTCTGCAAATATTTCTTTTTCTCATCTTTCTTCTTTCATGCATGGACATCTCATTTTTCAAGTTTCAAGTTAAGCATGGTACATGAAATGTCTTTGCGACAGAAAGAAGTTTATGCTCCTCCACAAGATAAAGCATGGGCTAAACATTTACAATGACAAAGGTCTTTGACCCAATTGAAAAGAATATCACACCCTAACATGATCTTAAACCAGATATAGCCATTTCGGCTCAAACAAGACATGCAAAGGCATTTACTCATGGGTGAAGGAATTAAGTTCAGTTTGTCATTTTAATTCAAAAAGAGACTATCTCAATAGAATATATATCAAAACCATCAAGAGCATAGCCATCCATACAATCAAACCCTAGCCAGCCTGCCTAAACTCTAAAATGTAGCAAGTTGTACCAATCACTGCATATAGGAGAAGCTCATCCTAAGATATGATACAAAAGATGAAATCAAGATACAAAAGCAAGAAAAATATACATCAAGATACAAAGATGGTACAACAGTATACATATGCTACAAGAGAAGCCTCCAAAACTCAGCTCAGAAAACCGCACACACACCAAGTTCTCCTCGCAAGCGGGTGAAGGTAACTTGGTCAAGCGGTTTAGTGAAAATGTCTGCAAGCTGGTTTTGGGTAGAAACATGGGCAAGCTCAGACTCAAAATACAAGCACGATCAAAGCACAAATACAAAGCTCCCCCTGGAATGTGCAACCGAAATGCAAATCCAAGGTTCAGGTGCAAACTTCAAACTCCCATAATATGCACAATCAAAATGCAAATGCAGCAAACTCACAATCTCATGCAATCCAAAAAGCTATAAACAAAGTCATCTCCTTGTCAAACCAACTTGAGCAAATTTCTCCCCATTAAATAAAGCTGAGCTCCCCCTCAATCAAAGACACCTAGAAAAACTAGAGAAGGTGTACAAAAGCAAATGGAAAGCTCCATCATAAAAAGGAAGAAAAATCTCAAATGAGCAAAATGCAACAAAAGATACCAACTAAAAGGATACCAGATAAACAAATGTACAGTATGCTACACAAAACATAAAAACCAAGATACAGGCACAAAGCAAGCTAAATATACACAGACGAACACAAGAGTGTACAAGGAATATACTCACAATACATAGTGTACAAGGGCCACATCGGGGCCATCCAAAAAAAGGTGTGGAGAACCATCAAACCTTGATCATGCAAAAGACCAAGAGTCACCAAGCTCATGTTCTCCATACCTCACACCTGCACAATCAAAAGCGAGAACGAGAACGAGCGAATGACTCGACACTGGGGTTAGCACAGAAAGAGTCAAACCAGTGTCGGGCCATCTGCTCAAAAGAGGGGTTAGCAAAATCAACTCTATCGCGTGAAACCCTCTCGTCTCTCACCATCGGACCTCTAGCACCACGCGGGGGAAAACGTGGCCTAGACTCTCTCCTAGCCTCAAAGCTACGGTCGAACCTCCCTGAACCAAACTGACCGCGAAACGGAGGCCGCCTAGCAAACTCACGAACAGCTGGAACACCACGACTAGCAACCACAGGAACTGTACGCACAAGGGCGTCGCCTCTCGGCCAGGGTGAACGAGACACAGGCACACTACGAGAAGAGTAGTACCTGTCCCTGTTCCCCACCTCCTTCTCTCTTCTCACCTCCCTCTTCTTCCTCCAACAGAACTCCTCAAGGTGTCCATCCCTTCCACAATGCTCACAATGGAAGCGGACTGGCTTTGGCTTTGGGGTTTCTCTCGGCTGTGCCCTTTCTCTCGGCTGGTAAACCCCACTCCTCACAAAGGTCACTCTCCTCTGAAAGTTCTCTGACTTAGGTGGAAACTTGGGAGGATCTGGAGTGGTGTCAAGCTTGTTCAGCAGGTGGTTTGGTTTGGGTGTGAAGGTGTTCTTGAGAATGGTTTTTGGTGGGTTTGTGGGAATGTTTGCGGTGGAGCTCTCTGGATCTCTCTCTCTCTCACCACTACTCTCACCAACCTTCTCAGAACCAAGACCACAACCATCAGCTCTCTTGAAACTCGCAATCAACATCTTGAGCTGAGGCTCACGACCAGACAACCAACCCAAACACTGTCTCAGCTCATCATTCTCATCTTGCAAGCGATTCACACACTGCTCTAACTCAACATTTTTCAATGCAACAACATCACAAGCAGAACATGAATTCGCAATGGGAGATTTAAGTTGTGCTTCAAGTGAACTAATCATGGTGCGTGATTCAAGCAACTGAGCATGCAAAGCAGGACAAGAAGTACAAGCACCTAGCAAAGATGACCTAGACTTCAACTCAGCAAGCTCAACTCTAGCACCCTCTAGTTCATCCAAGCAAGTCATGTGTTTCTCCTTAAGCACAACAAGATCAGCCATATGCACATCACAAAACGAGCATTCAACCTCATCAGACACAAGAGGAGCATCCTTCAACATGGCAATCTCAGACTCAAGCTTATCTGCTCTCTCCCTAGACTCGCAAAGCAAAGATTCAAACTCCATAGCCTTCTTTCCAGTCTCAGAAAGCAAGGTCTCAAGCTCAGCCACTCTATCCTTGGACTCTCCTAGCAAAGACCTAAACTCCCTCTTTTCCTTGTTGGTCTTTCTAAGCACATCATCACGGTTATCGACCAACTGCTCTAATCTAGCAATCTCCTGACGCAAAGAGGTGGGATCGGTCAATACCTCATCCTCGGAGTCAGAGTCGGAGTCGTAGTCGGAGACGTTCTTGTTGTTGGAGTCGTGTGCCATGGTGCAGAAGTTCATAGCGACCCCAGAAAGACCGTTGAAGTTGCGGTTCTTGTGCTTCTTCTCCTTGCGGTGGCTGCGGTCTTCTTCCTCGCTGCTTGAGCTTGACGAGGTGTCGGTGTTCTCCTCCTTGTTCTTGTGCTTGGAGTGGTGCTTGTCCTTGGAGCGGTGCTTGTGCTCATCTCGCGGGCGGTGCTTGTGTTTCTTGATTTCCTCGGGGCACTCGGCGATGAAGTGACCCATCTTCCCGCATCTGTAGCACGTACTCCCGGCACGCCTCGAACCCTTGCGGTTCTGGTACATCCGCTCGAACCTCCTCGTGAGCAACGCGAGATCCTCCTCGCTCAGCACCTCATATTCTTCATCTGGAAGAGACACAAGAGAAGACAAAGCAAAGTGTCTGGAAGTGTTAGCCTGTCCATAACCAGAGCCACCGACTAGAGCCAGACTATGGGGATCAGTCGGACTCTTAGCCTTGGCAAGCAACTGTCTGTCCACCTCGGAAGATTTCAACTTCGAGAAAAGCTCATCAACAGAAAGAGTCTCATAGTTTGCCGACTCCATGATCGCCTCAACCTTGGCACCCCATACGGATCTATCAAGTGCTTGCAAGAGCTTGATAGCTCGGTCATGATCCGAGTATGGGAGCACGGTAATGTTGGCTTTCATGTTGTTGACAATCGAAGTGAAACGCTGAAACAAAGCATCAACAGACTCTCCTGGCAAATGAGCAAAGTTCTCATACTCTCTCCTGTACATCGAGAAAAGCCTAGCCTTGACATGGCTATCACCACCGTGGGCTACCTTGAGCTTCTGCCAGATCTGGCTAGCTAGGTCCTCGCCCAAAACACGCTCAAACTCCTCGGCGGACAAAGCACGGAACAAGTAGTCAACAGCTCGGGCATTCGCCTCAAATCTATCTTTGCATCCTGGGCATCTAAGTTGGTGGGATTGACATAGTTCTCATCTTTCGTCACGTCCCACAGCAACTTTCCTTTGCCTCGCAAGAAAGCGCCCATACGCGCGACCCAGTTCGGGTAGTTCTTCCCATCGAAGTGCGGAGGCCCGGAACCCCGATCTTGGTACGCCATCTTTGGATCTTAGACTGGTTAGAGTCGCAAAGACCCGTAACCGGCTCTGATACCAATTGAAGGACCGAATCGGCGACCAGAGAGGGGGGGGAGTGAATGGGAGCCGATAAAAATTCTTCCCAACCAATCTGGCTATTCTCCCAAATCAACTCCGAAACCTCCGAGAACGATCTTGCCAAGATCACGTAGCCACTGTCAAGCTACTGACCCTAGGAGCAAGAAACACGCAGCGGAACTCAAATCGATCGAAACGAACACAAAACGAACCGAAACGAAGGCAAAACCTTCTCTACCCAGCCAGGGGCGGTTTAACCTCCCTAGGGGCGGTTTAACCGCCTAGGGGGGGCGGTTAAACCTCCTGGGGGCGGTCAATCTGGGAGCTCTCGGGAAAAAGTCAACTCGTGAGTCGATCTCCCAAACGGCTTGAGCTCTTGAGACGAAACTTTGGGGAGATGATGTACACCTTCAGTGGAGTATATTCCCCAAAAATCTCGGCCTCAAACACACTAGAACTCCCGGAATCTCAGATCTCGTGAAGAACACATCCACCCCGAGTTCATCCAAAAATCCCCAAATCCGAAGCGATTCTTTGCGTTTTGAGGGGGCAAATCACCAGGAAAAGAGTGTCCACGACCTCATGTGTGAATCCCCCAAACAAACACGCAAGGAAACGACCTCAAACACAAGGAATCGAAAATCTCCCAAAGGGGCCAAAAAGAGCCACGGGATGAACAATGAAATCACACAAAGAGGGATACAAGAAAGCCAAATCTTCCATACATCACGAGGTCAACTTCTTTACAAAGAGGCTAGCTATCCTCCCTTCATCCAACCCTCTCAAAGATTTCTCCGGTGAAGCACTTGGCTAGCCTAAGGAAAACTAGAAAGAAAAACTAAAGGAAAATAGTTCAAGTGCAAGGGAAATAAAACTAGACTACTTAGATAACAGCCACCAGCCCCTAGGGGGTCTATTATATAGTCCAAGTGGTGCTGCTCTAAAGACTAAACTACCCCTAAGTGATACATACCCCTCAGGGGCAAATTTGACATTTTCCGCGAAGATTTTTCCGGCTGGGACACCTTCCACTGCAAGCTAGCTTCCCTCTGACGCAAGCCTTGCAGTCACGCCGCGTGTCCTCCGGATCGAAGCTCCTCGACGCCGATTTTGGGCCGGCCCAGGGGGAGGCGGTTAAACCGCCCCTGGGGGGCGGTTAAACCGCCCCTGGCAGCCACTCTGGCCCAGCCGCCCAAATTCGCCTCGTCGAGTCCTCGGTCCTTGGTTTTGAGGCCCAAACCAAGGGAAACCGTTCACCGATGATTTTGTGGCCAAATCACCAAACCCCGCGCGCAAACTTCGGTTGTTAGCCGCCACCTTGCGCCGGCTTCTCGTCCGCGTACGAGCTTCGGTTGTGAGCCGCTACCTCGCACCGGAACCACGTCCCCTTGCTCGTTCTTGCCAGCATGTGAACCGCACTTGATCCACCGGCCATCGGGTCCCTCGAACCAAGCCTACTTGTCTCTCCGCTCCTCGGAGGCCGCCATGGCTAAGACCTTTCGCGCCTGTTCTTCACCTGCACCAATGCAACCAAGCCGCATTCTACACCTGCAATACTTAAGCCAAGGGAAACGTCAATCCACACCACGTTGTCAATCACTCATCACACCAGGAAGCGACCATCCACCGGTCCTCGGACACACTGGGTCCTCAGAGTACTTCAAGATCAAGACAAATCCAGCACAGACTCAGAGGACACATCAAGACCCATCCATATCCCGAAGCAACCGACGTCCAAAGCCCACAAGAATTGGAACACAAACTCATAAACATCAAAGGAGCTTGCACGCAAAAGATGGGCCCGAGGCGAGCCAAAAACAGCCTAGGGCCCCCTTGGCTGCGCCGCCCGAGGCATTTTTGAGCCTTCTCGGCCTCCCCTTCGAGCTAGGGTTTCCTCGCTATATAAACAGCCCGTCTTCCAGACGTGGGCATCATCCATTCACCAGAGGTCGGCAAAACCTAGAAGGGAGCACCAGAGGGAGACGACGGCCGCCGCAAGTCCTCAAAGTTGTCTAGAGAATGGCTTAGGCCGTCCCTA
This sequence comes from Urochloa ruziziensis, assembly GCA_015476505.1. NCBI lineage: Eukaryota > Viridiplantae > Streptophyta > Magnoliopsida > Poales > Poaceae > Urochloa > Urochloa ruziziensis. Next base: position 59,024,980 of record CM027123.1, on the reverse strand, counting down.
GCCGCCATGGCCGCCCTGCGTGGTTGTGTTATGGTGGAGTTCAGGAGCCAATCATTCATCGTCCATGGTATGACCTCGGAGGTGATGATGTAATGAATACTTAATGTGAGTAATGATCATCTTGTCATCCGATTCACTAGAGATCAAGTGCCTCCCTTTATGATCTTGTGCTTACTTGGGTTTGCTTTTCTTTCAATCTATTTATCGATATAGATTGCTCGGGGTGTTCTTATAGCCATGAGGGCTAGGGCTTCATACCGGATCTACCAAGGAGTACAACACGTTCTTCGAACGTGTCCTTGTAATTTCTATGCCGATAACGAGCATCGTGACAGGGACGTGGCCTGTGTAGGGTGGTAGTTCTTGAGGGTTTGACCGGATGTGGCGATTTATAGAGGCTTTGAATGAGATGCTTGATGTGTTACCTGTTCTTGGCTAGAGCTACAACTAGAAGGCGTTAGGCTTAGTCAATCTTTGGTTTACCTTCAGCTTTGCCTATGTTTGGGGATGTGATCAACATATATACAACATTCATATCTATTATGTTTATCTTTATATGCAATTAACGCTTCACGTTAGGATTAGATCCATTATATTAGATGGAAAACTCTAGGTAGTTCGCTGTCGATCCACGAATTGATAAACCTTGGGGGAATACTCTAAGGGAAGAGCTACAATGACCCGTGCGCTTGCGGTGGATCTTGGCGTGCGTTTGCGCCGCCAACAAGCTTTTCTGGCGCCGTTGCCGGGGAATCGGCAACACGAACCCTAGGTCGATCTATCTAAGTTGTGGACTAACCCTAATTTTATTATTGCATATATCCTGTGTTTCTTGTTTGTGTCCACAAATACAGGTAAATCTTAGACACAAAGCGATCGAGAAGCTCTCAACATTTGGGCTTCAACAAGATCAACGTCGTTTCAACACATTGATGAAGACACCAAGATTAAACTCTTTGGTGGTAGGTGCCAACCTTGTTAGTGGCCCAGCATCTGCCATTGAGTCGACATGCTACACAAGACAAAGATGAATGAGGTATGTCATTGTGTCATTTAGTTTTAAAGACTCATATCTTTCAGAGATTTGTTTGTTCAAAGGCACTAGATGTTGGAAGCGAACATGTCAAGCAAAGGAACTGTTCGCACTCAACTTTGGCAGGTCTGAACAGGGCGGTCTAACCGGGTTGCCAAGGGCGGTTGGACCAGAATTTTCAAGTTGCTGAAAAGGCAAATTGGACTACACCATTGCGTGGCTCTCGTCGAGACGATCAAAATGCATATGTAGAACGTCCGATTTGGAGTTCAGACGGAGGAGTTATGACTTCGACAAGATGTGCACCTAGGCATAGAGGTTAGACCGGTCTTGGTTTATGTAATCCGAGTCGAGTTATATTTTATCACTGGATTTGTTAGGGATTCAACTCCTTGTGGGGCAAGACCTCCCCTCCCTATAAATATAAAGGGCCATGGCCGATTGAGGGCATCCAATCGATTCAAAAACACTTTTATCTATTATTTTGCACCTTTTACCTTTTCTCTTTGCCCTAGCTTTTCTAACCCCATCTGCTGTTTCTCCTTCGTATCTACGGCATTTGAGGACTGTTCTAGGTGGCCTGCCGACCCTAGAACACCCCTGCGTGCGCTTGCCCTGACGGGTCCCTCCCGGGCGAGCGTTCGTCGGTCTACCCGCCGGGCTGTCCGGCAAACCCGGTCCAACCGCCCCTCCATAGAGGTGTGACCGGGTTTGGTGCAGTGGATGCTGCAAGGCGTGCTACTGCCTCTCGCGCGATCTAGCACGATCGTGTGTTGGCCCCGTTTTAGCGCCAACATATTTTGGCTGACTCCGCTGGGGAAGAAAGAAATTAAATCGGCTGTCATGGCTGGTTCTAATTCTAAACACGGCGAAGTTGATGAGTCCAATGTCGTTAGGCCAGATCTGAATAAGATTGCAGTCGATGAACAAAAGGCTCTAGAAGAAGAATTGAAGAAGATCGAAGAAGCCCAAGCACAAGAGACGGAGCGGCGCAAAGAAGAAGCAAAGAAGAAATTCTTGTCGCACTTCGTACAAGATCATCATGGCATAATCATCAAGAAAAGGAGGTCACCTTCGATACTGTGGCAGAACCGCTCAAATTAATCCGGCTTAAGTGCGGTAACCTTCCATTGGTCATCACGCAATTAAAACAGATTAATTTGAGCGGTTCTGCCACAGCTGGTACCAGAGCGAAAAGTTGTGCACCAGAGGTTCACACGGTTCCATTACACTTGTTTTTGCAATAAAAACCTGACCAACTAGTGCTTACGAAAACTCGTTGGATCGCTAAGGATTTACATAGACCGTGAAGCCCTAGAGGGAATTTCGGGTTGTTTCAGGTGGCTTGCTAATTATGGTATATTTGACTAACTTGCCCAGCACACCTTGCCCACGTGTTTTATACGTGCGCTGGTTTCCGTGCCCCGCGTGCACGAAGGGTGATAGGATATCCATTCCAGGGAACCTATCATTACGGTTGTGTATGAGTCGCCACATGTTTCATATGTGAGCAAGGTCTTGATGGTATGGTTCTAATTCAATTGAGCCTATCATCCTGGTTGTTCGCCATGTTCGAGACATGTGCATGATGCCGCATCACGAGTTATGCGAAGGGTTGTGTGCTCTATTCAACATGAGCATACGACCTAGACTAGATGCACTGTCCATGCAGTGTTGAACGCATGGATACCGTTTTTATAAATGAACGGTACTGAATGAGGACGCTTCCGTGACGTGCTGGCACGGAAGGTCCATGTTTTCTTGCAGGTACACTAACCTCGGTTCGATAAGCCGCGAATAGTTGTGTGACGACTAGCTATTACAGGGAGAGACGTATATTGTGTCTCGCCAGCGGCAACTAACTACGTACACCAAGACTTCTTGGTATTTGTGAGGACGTTTTAGCTCTTTTTGCATCATGTTAACAGCTATAAAAATTGTTAAAGATAACTTGAAACAAAAGGAATAATAATCTTGGTTCTCACAAAACATCGCCAAATCTGTCCAATCTGCATGCTTCTGCTGGTCCGAATTTTTCGGGTCACTAAAGCATCCCGGTTGTAAATCTATCTTAAGTAAAAGTTGTTCATAACTTAACAACCAAGCTGCTGTAAAAATTTCAAGATTTTTGGTTAAGTAAAACTTGAGTTGTGCTGAAAACAAGTGTTAGCTGTTTGCTGAAAAGTCTGGGTTGATAGCAGGGTAGCACTTGAGCTTTCCAACCACCTTAGAGCCAAAACCAGTTGAACCTTTGACTACCGAAGTTGTGAGTAATTTCACCAGGAAGCTACTCGCGAAAGATCAGCTCTATTGAGCTAGTGTGTCAAGAGATACAGAGATTTTTGTGATCCTCAGCCATTCGGAAATCAGTAAAAGCAGAGAGGCAAACATTGAATGTTTCGACCTTGTTAAAGTTTGAATCTAGTCCTGAGCTGAATACCAAAGTTATAGGAAATTTCAGAATGTTGATGCTCACAAAATTTCAAGCCCAACAGACAAGTATAAGAGTCATGACCAAATTGGTAACCCTCGGTCATAACAAAAACAGCATGGACAGAGACGCGGATTTTGAATTTTTCGACCTAGCTAGAGTTTGAATCTGATCTTGAGCTAATTATAGAAGTTGGAGCTTATTAAATTTCCTAGCTACTGACAAAAATTCAAAGGCTTTGGACGTCCGACCACGGAGATATGAATTTTCTCCTCCGACAGCATTGCTGTTCGGAATTTCTGCAGTGAGCTTCGTAACGTTTTCGCGCATGATTGCCTTGTCTTACCTTGTAAACAAGTTTATGAATCATGTGATTTAACGCTAAAGTTCACAACTGCAGATGGTGGAAGGAACACGCCTCAACCCACCTGATTCCGGGCAATCCAGTGGCAGCCAAGGCCCACCTCAGAACCCGATGGAGGCGTTCGTCGCCACAACGACCGAGTTGCTGCAGCAATTTACCCATGGACAGTAGCGGCAGCATCATGATGGAGACAACGCCGATTCGCCTGAGACAGCAGACTATCAAGCTTTTCTAGCCACTCAGCCTCCTTTATTCGAACCGACAGAAGAACCCTTAGATGCGGATGCCTGGATTCGCATCATCGAGTCTAAGTTCTCAGTACTTTCCCTACCATGCTCAGAGGAGAATAAGGCCAAATATGCAGCTCAACAGCTCCGAGGCCAGTCATTCATTTGGTGGGAACATTATCTTGCTATGCTTCCAGCCGGTCAAGTGGTGAGTTGGACAGAATTTAAGACAGCATTCAAGGCTCATCATATTCCAGAGGGATTGATAGAAAGGAAGTTGAATGAGTATCTGTCACTAACTCAGGGCACGCGCACTGCACTCCAATATTCTCAAGTTTTCAACAACTTATGTCTATACGCTGGTTATCATGCTGACAGTGACGCCAAAAAGATGGACCATTTCCGCCGAGGTCTCAACCCCAAACTCAAGGAACGCTTGAATCCCATCAAAACAACCAGCTATGATGAGTTAGTGAGCTTGGCAATCTCGCAGGAGGATTGTATTATGGCTGTTCGTGTAGAAAAGAAGAGGAAGGCCCTCGCTATACCAGCTAGTGCCTCAAATTTAAAGTTTCGGATAATCCAGAATGAGCCACCTAAGGTTTCACAAGAGATCCCGCAACCTGAACATTGGGTGATCAGGCCACTTCCGCAGCAAGATGCTCCCCGTTCCCCTGATTTTCAGCCACAAGACTCAAGACCTAATGCTCAGCAGCTAGCCCAATCTTGCAATGGTAATCATTGTTATGTTCATGGAAGTCCTAGCCACTTCGCTAGAAAAGGTCCTCAAAAACGACCCAAGGATCATAAGCAAAGCTCTAATCAGAACAAGAGCAAGAAGCAAACGGTCCAAGTCAAGAAGGGAAGGATTAATTTTACAACTCTCGCCGATCTCCCAGAAGGTGCACCAGTAATGATGGGACTTTTCGTATCCATAACCGACCAGCAGTTATACTGTTTGATTCCGGGGCATCACACAGCTTCATCAGTACCAAGTTCCTAAGTGGATGCAATATGAAGCCCCATACCACTAAAGGGTTATACAAGATTTCAACACCTGGTGGCAAGATTGATTTCAACTCAATAACCCCTCTTGTGCCACTCCAGTTGGGCAGTAAACTCTTCAAAACCAACCTAATCGTTTTGGACTTGAAGGCATAGACGTTATTTTGGGGACAAATTGGATGACTCAGCATGCAGTCACATTGGATATTGCAACACGGGCCGTCAAGATAAATTCCCCGACACATGGTGCATCCACCCTTTACTTGCCATCTCAAGAGTACACCAGCTCTTGTGCTTTCCTGACAATAGGGTCACAACTAGAAGATATTCCTGTGGTATGCGATTATCCAGATGTTTTCCCCGACGACTTACCTGGTATGCCCCCAGATAGGGAAGTCGAGTTCGTTATTGAACTTCAGCCTGGTACCGTCCCCATATCAAAACGACCTTATCGGATGTCGCCTATGGAACTAGCCGAGTTGAAGACACAGTTGCAAGAGCTCATTGACAAAGGATTTATTCGACCAAGCACATCACCTTGGGGATGTCCAGCCCTTTTTGCTAAGAAAAAGGACAAGAGTTTAAGGTTATGTGTGGATTACCGACCTCTCAACGTGGTGACAATCAAGAACAAATATCCACTGCCTCGCATCGACATTCTCTTTGATCAGTTGGCCGGTGCTAGAGTTTTCTCTAAGATTGATCTTCGATCCGGTTACCATCAGATTAAGATCCGACCATGTGACATTCCAAAGACCGCCTTCTCGACGAGATATGGTCTATATGAGTACTTGGTCATGCCTTTTGGGCTCACAAATGCACCCGCTTATTTCATGTACCTCATGAATTCGGTCTTCATGCCCTATCTTGACAAATTCGTCGTGGTCTTCATTGGCGACATACTCATATACTCCAAGAATGAAGAGGAACACGCAGATCATCTTCGCCTTGTTCTGCAAACACTTATAAACCACCAGCTTTATGCCAAGTTTTCTAAGTGTGAATTTTGGTTAGATAGTGTGAAGTTCTTGGGACACACTATCTCAAAGAAAGGAATATCCGTTGACCCGGGAAAAGTTCAAGAAGTTATGGATTGGAAACCCCCAGCTTCAGTTCATCAGATCCGTAGTTTCCTTGGTCTTGCTGGTTATTATCGTCGATTTATTCCAGACTTCTCCAAGGTAGCTAAACCAATGACAGAGTTACTCAAGAAAGGAGCTAAGTTTAAGTGGGACGAGAAATGTGAGAAAGCTTTCCACACCCTGAGACAACTCCTCACTTCCGCACCCGTTCTGGCACAGCCTGATAACACCAAGCCGTATGACATCTACTGCGATGCTTCAGGCACAGGGTTAGGTTGTGTTCTCATGCAAGATAACAGGGTCATTGCTTATGCTTCGCGAGCACTCCGTCCACATGAGTTGAATTACCCTACCCATGATCTCGAGTTAGCAGCCGTGATCCATGCCCTAAAAATTTGGAGACACCATCTCATGGGCGCACATTGTAAGATCTACACAGATCATAAAAGTCTCAAATATATTCTTACCCAATCAGATCTGAATATGAGGCAGAGAAGATGGTTGGAATTAGTCAAGGATTATGACTTGGAAATACTCTATCATCCTGGGAAAGCCAATGTCGTAGCCGATGCTTTAAGTCAGAAAGCACATTGCAATTGTCTCGCCGTCGAAACCTACAATCAGACCTTATGTGCAGAGATGAGGAAACTCAATTTGGAAATCGTTCCTCATGGCTCATTGAATCACATTTCTTTAGAACCAACTCTCTACGACAAGATAGCTACCGCCCAATCTCAGGATAAATGCATTAAGATCATCAAAGAAAAACTTTCTGAAGGGGATGAGAAGTATCGTTGTTTCAGATTGAATCAGAAAGAGGTAGTATATTTTGGGGAACGTTTAGTAGTACCCAAGAACCCAGAACTTCGAAAGGAAATTTTAGATGAGGCTCACCTCTCTAAATTATCTATTCACCCTGGTAGCAGCAAGATGTATCAGGATCTAAGGCAGAACTTTTGGTGGACAAGAATGAAGAGGGATATTGCCGCATATGTTTCAGAATGCGATACTTGCCAGAGAATTAAGGCCAGTCACCTTAAGGTAGCTGGAATGCTACAACCTCTTCCAATACCTTCATGGAAATGGGAGGACATAAGCATGGATTTCATTGTTGGATTACCGCTCACTTCCCAAAAGCACGATTCTATATGGGTTATTGTTGATCGGCTCACCAAGACCGCCCATTTTATTCCAGTCAGGACCTCTTACCGAGCCGATCAATACGCAGATATTTACTTTGAAACTATCGTCCGTCTACACGGTGTACCCAAGACTATCATATCCGACAGAGGCTCACAATTTATGGCTCGTTTTTGGGAACGGCTACATGAATCTTTAGGAACCAAGTTAATCCGCAGTTCCGCATACCACCCGCAAACAGACTGATCAGACTGAAAGGGTTAATCCGATAGTTGAAGATATGTTAAGAGCTTGTGTCATACACTATGACAAGAATTGGGACAAGTGTTTACCACTCGCTGAGTTTTCTTACAACAATAGCTACCAAGCTAGTTTGAAGATGACACCTTTCGAGGCAGTATATGGTAGGAGGTGTCGAACTCCGTTAAGTTGGTCACAATCAGGTGAGAGGCAAATCTTGGGAACAGACCTAGTGGCAGAGGCGGAAGAGAAAGTAAGAGTGATTCAGGCCAACCTCAAAGCAGCCCAATCCAGGCAGAAAAGTTACTCTGACAAGAGAAAGAAACCTCTACAGTTTTACGTCGGAGATCACGTCTACCTTAAAGTCTCACCGACTAAAGGAGTGCAAAGGTTTGGAGTGAAAGGGAAGTTAGCCCACGGTACATTGGCCCCTACGAGATCATAGAAGCTTGTGGACCCGTAGCTTACCGAGTACAGCTTCCTGAGAGACTCTCAGCTGTTCACGATGTTTTCCACGTATCCCAACTCAAGAAATGTGTTCGACTTCCGGAAGTTGAGATTGTTGACCAAGACTTGGCATGGGTAGAACCTGACTTGGCTCTGGTAGAGCACCCTTTAAGGATTCTGGATCGCAAGGAAAGAGGAACTAGACAGAAGATCATTAAAATGTACAAGATACAGTGGAATCATCACATAGAAGAAGAGGCAACATGGAAACAGAGGATTATCTGAACACCAAGTTTCGGGTTTTCTTTTGCTACATGATCGTAAGCACTCTTGCACCACACAAGTTCTTTTTACACTTGAATCTCGGGTCGAGATTCTGTTTAAGGGGGGTAGGCTGTGACAATCTAGGTGTTTAATTAACCTAACCACCTGCTAAACCTTTTGTCTTAGCCTAATTAGGTTTAATTTGGCCCCACCTAGATTTTCACTTAAGGAATCCTACCAAAAATTCCCTTGCACCTCGGTGAACTTTTGACCTTTCTCGGTTGGCATGATTCGAATTCGAAATTTCACTTAAGAACTTGAAAATCAACCAATACAAAAGTTGTTCAGTTTTTAACGGGACACATTTTTGTCAATTGGCTCAGTTTCGAGATTTTGAGTGGAAGACGCCTTAAAACTCAGTCGAAGTCAGTCAACTCCAGAAGTTCACCTTGGCCGGCACTCGAGTTCACGCTGTTTTCTCCTCAAATTTCCCGTTGATCTAGACTTTTTCTATGGTCAACCTTTGCAAAAGTTGTAGCCTGCACTATGGGACACGACTTTCGTTTTTGGAGATTTTGAAGTTCAGTTCAACTTTTTGGAGAAAATCTCAGTCAAAGGTGCGCCCCGCAGCTGTTCGACGAAATGCCCGAACCAAAGTTCGCGCGTTCAACCGCGTGCCACGCGGCGTCCCGCGCCTGAGCAGCCCCGACCAGCCATCCTTGGCTTCCACGCGGCCAACGGCGCCTGCGCGCTGTCCCCCATGCCACCCCGCGCGCCCGACCGGCCCCTTCCCTCGCGTGCGCTCGCCCGCCCATGGCTGCCACGTGCTCGCCGGCGGCCAAGCGTGTCCCCGGCCCTCCGACCACCGCCGTGGCCTGCTAGGCGCGAAGCCTTAGGCTCTAAGCCTCTTCCCTCCCTCGCCGCCTATAAAAGGGGCCCGAGCCCGAGCTCCACCAGCCGCCCCTCCCTGCTCCTCTGATCGCCGTCCGGCTCGTCGACGAACTCTGCCTTCCGCCCCCTCCCGTGGCTGTCTGAGCTCGTGAACGAGTTCCCCTGAGCCACTCCACCTCCCCAAGCACCCGGCCGAGCCCCAGCACCACACCCCTTGCCGGAGCAGGAGCAACAGCGGTCTGCTCCGCCCCTCCCCACGGCGAGCGCCCTCCCGGCCTCCTCCGACCCCGAGTCCTACACCAAATCGAACCCCGGTGAGCACCTAACCCTCCCCGAGCCATCTCCCCTTCGAATCGCGCCTTCTCCAAGCCGGAATCGGGATTCTCGGATCTCAGCCCGCCCAAGGACCTGCGTTTAGAATAAGATGAAAGCTGGGGTTCCTGGTGTAACTCGTAGGGACCTGTTCGTAAGGTTTTAGAAAGTTTCTAGGGGCCAATCTGAAATCTGCGACTTTTGTCTAGATCCAAAATCTGTGAACTTCTAAAATAGATTAAAAATCACAGAAAAATCGGGAAAATGCAAACTCAATTTGTTGAACTCATGGTGATGAGCTCTACCTTTTCTAGAAGGCATGTATAGGTGTTTTCTGCTTCGTTTTTGAAATAGATTCAAATCTGTTCAAACATCTAATTTGTGCACAGTTTGATATCTACAGCTTGGCTTGCACTGATCTTTTAGTATGTTGTTTATAGTATCGTGGTTAGGCCTGTAAAAGATGGCACTAACTTGCACAATATAGTTTGAGTTATTAATTAATCTTGAGGTCTGTGCACTAGTTTGATCTATGAATTTTATTAATTAATCTGTCCAACAAATGAGCCTAATCTTTTTGCAGTGGCTTGAAAACATATCGTAGTAACTGTGGTAAAAAGTAGAGCTTAGTTTAACCTTGCTAAAAAGCTTTTAGATAATTAACATCATGCTCGGCTGAATTAAGCAGCTGAAAACCAAACTAATTTTACAGAGAGATCCTTTGATCTTTTTAAGCTAATGTTTGGCATGGTAGCTTATCTCAGTTAGTTATAGCTCTGGTAATTTTGTTAGGAATTATTTCTGTTAGTGTGAATTTTTAAGGATTAAGCATGCTTTTAGTGTGTCAAACTTGTTTGATTTATCATGATTGTTGTGCTTATCCTTTTGGACTGATTTTTAGTCAGCAAATCTAATAACCAACAAGAGAGCATACTGTAATTTTCTCACATTAAAAGCATACACCAAACTACCAGAATAAATAGTTGAAGTTGCATCGCTTAAAAGGCTAAATAAAAATAAGTCACCCCATTAAGCAAATTAAATGAGTTAAACACACCCCCTCACACACCCTTGCTGTTCTGTGTTGAAGTCAAGTTAAATAATTTTAGATGTGTACACAATCACCATCAACAAACCCCAAGTACTTTAATGAGTAACAACAAACTTAATTAAAGAAAAGGAAGGTCAGACCAAAATTTGTCTAGGTGAATGTGATCACTAATACATCCTGGGCTTGTCGTGTTTAACGCAATGCTCGACACAAGATCATACTCTTATGCATGTGCATTCGTGTAGAACCAGCCCTCGCTGACGGAGACTATGAACTGGTCCCCTGCTGAAGGAGAAGGCCAAGCTGAAGGCGAAGTGAACGTCGTCCAGGTCGAGCAAGACCCGAGCGTTGCTGCCGAGGACTCCCAAGCTAACACTGTGCCCGAAGGCAAGCCCCGGAGCATGTCCCATGTTTTGAATACATGCAACTATGTTTGTTAAGTTTGCTCGTGCATTTACGTTTCAGGAGTTGAATTGAAACCCTAGTTGCATGATCCTAGGTACCTATGCTTTGCAATACTAGTATGATAGGTCGATAGCTGCCCCGCTATAAGGACCCGGTAAAAGTCGAGTGATTTCCTGTCACTCGCGAGATATAGGAATCTAACTGCTTTACTTATGTTGGAATCATAAGGAATAACGGGCGGGAATTTTTGTCATGTAGATGCCCCGTCCGTGTAGAGAAAAAGTTGGCTAAGGTCGAGTGGTACGGTACCTATGGTTAAGTTTTTTTGAACGTACTAAGCGCTTGTCGATTCTATGGGGTCGGTAAGTTTAGTACCTGACTGAACCGGTGCGAGACCTTTCGTTCTGCTCTCTCTGGGACTAACCTCCCCATGTTCGGATGTGGTTACAAGTGAGCGTAAGTGTTAGGCTTTGGCCGGGCTTAGACACTTGTATCCAAGGGAAGTGGACCTGGAAACGCGTCGGGGATCGATGGGAACTACCTGGTAGCGCTAGCCTTGGCTGAGTGCGATGATCCGAGTGCTTGGGATCCACCTTGCAAGGTTAAGAAATCGGTTCGAACTGTCTGTTTCTCGCAGCTAATGAGACTACTTAACCTAGCTGTCGTATTGAGTAAGAAAGTGGAACATGACGATGATGATAAACTTGATGCTTGCTTAATTGCTTGCTCTACATGCTTGTTTAGATTAGTTGCTTATCTAGAATGGTTAACTCAAACTAGAACTTGATGCTAAAATATTGAAAGTAAGGACCCACTCTTAGTCGCTCTTTGGCAAAACAAACCCACCAGCCAAAAGCCTTGCATGTCTAGGAGTCGGTGATGTAGTTTTCACCCGACGGGTAAGTCTTGCTGAGTATTAGTATACTCAGCCTTGCTTGTTGAATTGTTTTCAGGTAGTGCTCTCGAGGAGATGGTTGCAGGTCTTACCTGGCCAACCACCCTTCCTCCCGGCTGGACTGTTGTTTGGGACGAGGATGCTTCCGAGTGATGTCACGACGGCTTCACGTGATGTCACGATTATTTCGAATAATTAGTTGTTTCCGCTGCTTTGCAAAACTCTGAGACACCGTTACTTCATGCATTTGAACTATTTGTAATAAAGTACCTCAATTGGGACCTTTTAATTAATTGTGGATTGTTGTAATCTCTGGGACTCACCTTCGAGTGAGTATCTACATGACTCGTTTCGATCGAGGTAATTGTTCGTGGTTGTATCGGGCTGACCCGACAGACCGACACTTTAATCTGTTTTAATTGCGTGATGACCAATGGAAGGTTACCGCACTTAAGCCGGATTAATTTGAGCGGTTCTGCCACAGATACTTCACCTCCCGAGGTACAAACTAAAGTGAGCACCTCATCATCACCAACTTTTATTACTATGGATGATCTTACTACTATAATAGATGATTTGCGCTTATCAATTAAAAAGAGTATGCAAGACATGATAGATAAGAGCAATGGTAAATAAGTAGTAGATGATGATGCTTGTATATCTGATATTTTAATACCCAAAATACCTTTACATAGTCCATCGGCTGCATCCACAGGGGAGCCTCAATATGGCATGCAGTTGAACTTATTTCCTGGGCAAACACCCCACCGCAGTCTGGTCAGCACAGACCGGTTAGACCGGATGGTCATACCGGTCAGACCGGCCCAGGGTGCCATGGTTACCTACTCATCACCTCCTGAACCCTTAGCTGTTATACCTCCTGTAGCAAATGTTTCTTATGGTTCTGCAGCTAATACACAATTTAATAGCCGTTTGCAACATAATGTTTCTAGTCCACCTATACAACAAAATACGTTGCAATCGAATGCTTCTATGTCGAACCACCTAGACCAACCACAATTCAAGAAGTCATTGATAGATTTAATGCTGGTCTTGCTAAAAAACTCAGGGAGGATTATGGAATAGAAGCTAAGCCTAGAGCTTGCACATATCAAAAATCGTATCCTTTGTCTTTTGATTAAGTTTCATATCCTTCTGGTTGACATTGTCCTGAATTTGTAAAATTTAGTGGGGATGATAATAAAACCACTTGGGAGCATATTAGTGAATATCTTGCTCAATTGGAAAAAGTTAGTTCTATAGAAGCAATCAAAGTGTGTTTATTCCCTTTATCTTTGACTGGAACTGCTTTCTCATGGTTTGCTTCATTACCTGCTAATTCTATCTATACTTGGGGACAACTAGAGCAAAAGTTTCATGATCACTTTTATAGCAGAGATAATGAGCTAATATTGAGTCATTTAACATTAGTTAAGCAACGACATGATGAATCTATTGCTGATTTTATTAGAAGGTTTAGAGATACAAAAAACCGTTGTTATAGTCTTGTTATCTCTGAGAGGGATCTTGCTGAAATAGCTTTTAATGGTTTGCGATCCCATATTAAAGAAAAGCTAGAAGGTCATGAATTTGCTAATGTTAACCAAGTATTGTTAAAGTCTTTAGTTTATGACAATCGAAGCAAAGATGCTAGACTTAAATCTGATCGTCCTAATATGCATATGGTTTCTTATGATTCTTCGGACGACTGAGAGTAAAGAGGTCTATGCTACTGAATTTATATGGTCATCTAAAGATGCGCCTAGCACTTGTAATTCTCTTAGGCCGGTTCAAAAGAATCAGAAAGATGAGATGAAATTTACTTTTGATGCATCTAAGTGCGATAGGATCTTTGATGAACTAACAAAGGCTAGGAAAATTAAGTTTACTCATACTATACCCCCACTTGATGAGTTAAAGAAACGTGCTTATTGTAAATATCATTATTCTTTTTCTCATGCTACAAATGATTGCAATGTTTTTCGAAGACAAGTGCAGTTGGCCCTTAATGAAGGACGACTGAAACTTCATACAATGCAAGTTGATGATAATCCTTTTCCTGCATATGCATTTATAAACACCGTTGAAGTGTAGGGTCCCAAAGTGCTACTTCGGCCACATCAAACCGAAAAAGCTGAAGGGAAAAATGTAATCATCAGTGAGGAAAGGGTTGAAAAGAAATTGCCAATTCAGAAGGACCCTCCATTGAAGACTTCAACGCTCGGGGGGCAAAGCAAAGGTCAAAAGACCGACTCTGCAAAAGTTGGTCTAACCGGTCCAACCGGTCCTTCGAGTAGGTGTGAAAATGTTTCCCGATCCAAGAACAAGGTAAATCTAAGTTTTGAAGAACTTTTGGCCAAATATAAGAAGAAAGGAGCTGCCCAAAAGAAAAAGAGTTGGCCAAATAATTCAAAATCATCATCAAGGCATGAAAAATAGCAAGGTATGCACCAACAAAGTGATAATTCTGTTTCTACATCATATCCTTTTGTTGGATCATTTATGCCATGGTCTTGGTCTTATCCTTGTTATTATTCACCTGCTGATTGTAGTAGTATGTACATGCAACCATACATGATTCATATTCTAGTTCATATCCAAATTACGACGCATTACAAAGGTCGGTCACTTGCAAAAGTAATCTGGTCAAAAGCAATGTATGTGCTGCTATTAAAAAGTGTGAGAAGGACAACGAACAACATTCAAAGTATATACAGCCGAGGTGGTGTCCCTCAGGCTTGTCTCACACCCAATAGAGGAAATTGCAGCGGAAGCGAAAACAAGAGTTGATGAGGCAACAAACTGAAGAGAAGCCAGCAAGATTAGCAACAATCAAGCAAGTATGGCGACTAAAGCAAAGTGCTCCATCATCAACTTGAGTTGAAGCAAGTTTTATGGCCAACAATATGTTGTCGCCCTTAGGAAAATATATATGGCTGATGTACTATTTATCATCGTCCCTAGGCAATTTCAGATCAGAGGAATGTTTTCTAGCACGCATGCTTTGCTAGAAAACAGGGGGGCATATGTTCGCACTCAAATTTGGTAGGTCTTAACAGGGCGGTCTAACCGGGCTGTCAAGGGCGGTTGGACCGGAATTTTCAAGTTGCTCAAAAGGCAAATTGGGCTACATCATTGCGTGGCTCTCGTCGAGACGATCAAAATACATATGTAGAACGTCCGATTTGGAGTTCGGACGGAGGAGTTATGACTTCGACAAGATCTGCAACTGGGCATAGAGGTTAGACCGGTTTCCCAACCCGGTTAGACCTGTCTTGGTTTATGTAATCCGAGTCGAGTTGTATTTTATCACGGGATTTGTTAGGGATTCGACTCCTTGTGGGGCAAGACCTTCCCTCCCTATAAATATAAACGGCCACGGCCGATTGAGGGCATCCAATCGATCAAAAACACTTTTATCTATTATTTTGCACATTTTACCTTTTCTCTTTGCCCTAGCTTTTCCAACCCCATCTGCTATTTCTCCTTCGTCTCTACGGCATTTGAGGACTGTTCCAGGTGGCCTACCGACCCTAGAACACCTCAGCGTGCGCTTGCCCTGACGGGTCCCTCCCGGCGAGCGTTCGTCGGTCTACCCGCCGGACTGTCCGGCAAACCCGGTCCAACCGCCCCTCCATAGAGGTGTGACCGGGTTTGGTGCAGCGGTGCTGCAAGGCGTGCTACTGCCTCCCGCGTGATCTAGCTGCGATCGTGTGTTGGCCCCAGTTTTAGCACCAACAGGAACGATTTGAGGAGAGCTCTCTACATTGAAGAAGATAATTTGGAAGAGATCAACATTGATGGAGAAGATTAGAAGATGAAGGGAGACATATGCATGAAGCAAATTGAAAATCATCCACGAGATCAACCCAACCTCATGATTATTCGCGTCGTCCAGGACAGGGCTATCTTTCAGAGCAGATTCGGGAACCTAAATGGCCTTCAATGAAAAACGTTTGACTACCAAAGTTGCATCGTCGATGGCTTCGATTTGGACCTATGGAAGGCATGATTTGGAATTTGGAGCTAGGAGATATGGCCCCCGAAATACATGCTGCACAGGGAGCCCGAATCAGACAGATTATCTTACAACGCATTTTCAGGGATCTTAACTTCATTTTCAAGCCAAGTCATGAACAGAAAAGTTGGAGAAAATTTCGTGCTACACAATTTAGGCTCTGAGTGTGCCCTATTTAGGAGTCCAGCTGTGGAAGATATGACATCAGAAAGGAAGGACTTCGAATCTGAAAATTCTGTTCGAGTTGGATCTTAAGGAAATCAAGTCTTAACTCTCAAGCAAGATCTCGTGCAAGGAAGGATGAGGAGTGCCACAAGGCTTCCTCTACAACTCCCTAAGCACCAGGACACCATTAATCTCCTCCGCCAAGAGACTCAAGGATCTCATATGGCGATTGAGTGACAAAACCAAGAAATAAGATCGTTCGGATCGTCGACATTGATGTGAGCACCTCCTCTGACCTCATCTCTTTGGCTAAGGCAAGAATCATGATGAAACACACCATTGCTACCATGGACTTGCTGGTGTAGCAATGGTGATGACTTTGAAGCCAAAGGATGCGCGACATGATGCCCTAAAGACAACAAAAAGATACAAATGTCATCAGGTTTTTGCATGACCTAAGAAGCAAACAATAGAAAATATATGAATTTTCAGAACCACCATAAAGTTCATGTTCCAACGGATCAAGCGGCAAGGCAATCGGAGGTTCCTACTGAGCGGTAATGGCCAAATCATCCAACGTCGCACGTCCTGAAATCAGCTTGGGACAGCACGCAGCGCCGGAATAAAATGAGCATAACTCACTCATTTGAACTCCGATTTTGATGACCGACCACTCGTTGGAAAGTTAATTTCATAAGCTATTCAATACAGATATATTTCGGTATATATTCTGTACTGGATGCAGGGGTAAATCCACGAACTAGAGGCAGTAGCAAGGACGATGACAACAAGGAAGAAGAGATGGAGAAGATGATCATGAAGAGAAGATGGGGCAACGGTTCCATGATGCTGTACACGATCAAATTCAGAAGCTTAGGACAAGAAAAAATCCCCTGAAACATTAATGGATGAAGACACGAACTGGAGAACCTCAGACGCACGAAGATGTTGCAAGCGAGCCACGGTGAATTATCAAAAGGCGACATCAAGCTGCATGGATTACTTCGGATTCTCGCACAGAGGACCATGGCTTCATGACAATGAAAGGTACGTGAGAATGTCAAGCTCTATGACTCTAAATGAAGCGCTTTGCAGGGAGGCAACCCGTTCTATCTATCTATATATATGAAGATGACCGTCTACATTGTGATAATTAATCAAAAACATCAAGTAACTTTGTACCTTTGCTCTAACAAAAGCCACAACAACATGTTGTATGATCTAAAAGATATTGAGAGAGCACTTTGTTTCTTGATCTTGGAAAACTTGTAGACCCTTTTTGTGTGCCTATTAGTGTTTAGAGTCTTTTTCTTTGTGTCTTTGTAGAGAGATTTATGAGGCTTTGTGCAACCCTTTTGATTCTAAACTTGTGGCTAGTTGACTTAGGCTAACCTTTTGTTTTAGACAACCACCATATCATGTCATGTTCATGTTGTTCTCCACCTTGCATTGCATTGCATATTTTGTTTTGTTCTAACCTTTGTCAACCCTTACCTAAGCCATCCCATAAACCCCACCTAAAATCGAAACCTACAAGGGTAGGATTGACTTGTATTGATTAATCGATCGAGTCTGTTCTATGCCTTGTTCTAACTAAAATTTTTGACTTGCCTTCCTATACAAACCTAAAACCTTAGGAGAAACCTCTCATACCATTAGTCATATCCATTGCAAACCATAGGTTTTGTTTTCCATCGATGAAAAAGCTAACTTTTGTTTTTCTTTTGTTTAAAAACCCTCCTTAGATAGAATTTCTATACCCGACTTCTCTCTTCAAAATTATTGTTTTTAGCTAAAAATATATGTTATCCATAAACCTTCACCAATCCCTTGTTCTTGTTAACTCCTTTGCATTTTGCATGTTGCATTCAACTCTTGCTCCATCATGCATTTGTTACCTTGGCTTTTTCACAAAACTTTATGATTGATGCTTTATATCTATGATAAGTGCTTCACGTGGCGCTATCTCCTTGTTCAATCTTGTGTAAACATGGTGTTTAAACATGACTGCAGACCATTATCATATTGTTTTAAGATTTGTTAACTTTCATATTGTTAGCTTTGTAATGCGCTTTATTTTTCTTGCGCTATAAAGAATTATTAATCTTGGAATAGACATGGTGTTTTGACCTTGATTAATAAGTTTTTATGTCTATGGAGAAATTCGGCAACCTAGTTGTAAACATGGTGTTTAGAACTAGGTGTAAACATTGTCTTTGTTTATATACCTTCCTCTCATTTGCATATACACCTTGCACTTGCACACACGAACACTCATTAGGATTGACTTTTACTAAGCTAGCTATGCCACAAGTTAAGGTCTTAGGAAAGTCATTGGTTTGTTTGCATTTGTATAAGTGGTGAGTACTCCCGACCTTCACCTCGGGGGTAGTGTACGCGCTTGAATTGTTTTGCAGGCATGACAAAAATCTCCCAAGAATTTGTAATCAAAGTGTTGAAACCAAAATCATAGACACCTCCTAGTCTCGAAAGGAACACTGCTGTTTTCATCAATTTTAAGCACATGTTCAGAGATGTAAAACAAGGGAAAAGTGAATATCCAGAAGCATCATCAAGTTCTCGTTGCAACGCATCCAAGATCATGAAATTTGAAGATCCGTACAAGGAGTTATGGCAAAAACAATTAGCGCTGCGCGTGCTGAAATCAGCTCAGGGACAGATTGCGTCTCCGGAGTAAAAATAGCATAACTCTCTTGTCCGGAATCCGTTTTGGGCGAATAAGACTCGTTGGAAAGATAATTTTGAGTACTTTGCATTAGAGCAATAGTTAAGTACATGTTCTGTTCTGGAAGAAGAATAAAAATTCGTGGAAGAAGAGGCAGCAATGAAGAACAACAAGGAAGAAGGTGATGATGACATGAAAAAAGATAGGGGACATGGCTTAGTGACAATAAGAAGAAGTTGAGGACAATTAAAGGACAAAGGGTGAAGAATGCAATCTCCACACACATGGTAATGGGGCTTCAAAACTTATGAGACGGTTCCCCTTCTTTTTCTACGCTTAGCAACATGCCAAGCATGGGAGAGGATATGCAGGACGAAAAGATAAGCCATTTGGAGTACAAGGATCACCTCAAGATCCTAAGACTTTTCTTCCATGCTAAGCACAATGTTAAGCATGGGAGAGGCACGCTGCACTTCACTATGAGCATCGAAAAGGACGGTAACTCTCCCTCAACCTTCTCTTTGTCCATTGTTTTCTTTACCTGTACATATATATGCCATCGACCTTAGTGTAGAAAACCTTTGTATTTCTCTCTTGTTAATAACATGGCTACTAGGAGGACAACCTAGTTTTGTTTGTTTTTTATTTTGAATAAATAATCATCACCATCACTTTTGTGCTCATCACGATGATATCATTTTTATGCTTTGCTTATGGAAAAGTGATGAAAGTTGCCGCTTTGTTTTACCTACACTATGTTGTATATGACTTGACTAATTGCTCTCAATTAAATGGATATAAATTGACATAAATACCGGCTCTTTAATTTGTGGAGGTTAAGTTACTAATTTTTAGACCCACATACTCTATGATTGCTCTTTGATTTAAGTTTACCGATGACCTTAAGCCTTGTGTTGTTTTTATTTAAAACTTAAATCTTTTGCTATCTACATTCGTGAGTCTCTTGCAAAGTTCTACCTACCAAAGCCTACACATGCATGTTCTTTCATGATGAAACATTTAGTTGCAAGCATATATTCTGATGAGCTGGATTAGGATTGATTTCTTTGGTACGAGACTAAGAAGCTGGCCATTCCATTTTGCGTAACTTCTTTTTGCTAGCCTTTTCTATCCATGCATTGCTAATTTCGACACCGGAAATTTTGCAAACCTCGTTGGATATTCACCTTAAACCCAAAAAAATATATTTTTGCGATTACCTCCTTGATCCATAACCCAAATATTGAGTATGGAAAATTATTTCGACGGAGATACTGACAACACAGAGACATCAAACTGAAGAATATACATTTGGAAGGACTCTGCAAGCATACTGGAGAAAAAACAGAAGAAACAGAGGCGAGAACAGCCTGGGCGGCGCGGCCAGAAACCCTTTGGGCCGCGCAGCCAGGGGTGTTTTCACCTCTGTTGGCCTCGAAAATTTTTGTGGATGTCCCTCCTGAAGATTCATGTCATTCTCTGCAAGATTAGAAGAATTTATACTATACTCAGGGGTCATTTAATTTCCCACTCATTTGCTCGAGGACGAGCAATCGTTCAAGCATGGAGGGAAGGAGTCATCGCATTATCTCTGACTACCGCTGAGTAAGTATCGTGTTACAAAAGGTTCTAAGGAGCAAAAGAAAAAATGAATGATGAAGAAAGAAAAGAAAGAAAAATATAGAATGAAAATGCTCCTTAGTTCTTTTTGTTTCATTAAATTCTTGGTGCCTAAAAGATTTATTCCGTATTCAATTATTCCAATCATGTGCAATCCGATAACGAGGACTTCATCTGTGCCTCGGTGTCACCCTTTGCCATTTGCACATGTCCACCATCAAAAAAGCGTGTGTTCCATCTCTCTCCTTCTCCAACATTTATTTTCTCATGGCCTTTTTGACGAGTCTCGGTAAATCCAATAGATTTCTCTCTTAGTTAGACAATATTTCAAATATAATGTTTTGCTAGGATTGTTTTGACCTACCAAGCTCCACATAAGCCTTCCACTTTCATATATGAGTAGAATGGGTTGAGAATAATCTAGTATAGGCTTGTCCCGATTATAGAGTATGATTATGAGTTTAGACATTAAATTCATGCAATTATCGAAGTTAAACAGGTGTAAAAGTGTGTCATTTAATAGTGCTAACAATCCCCCATGCTTAAACCTTGCTCGTCCTCGAGTAAGTCTTCGATAGAAATCAGTGTTCCAATGTCCAATCCTTGCACTTGATCACATACGAGAAAGAACGAAACACTCCCAAGGATTTTTCAATTAAAGTTCAAGTTGTCACCAACTCTTTCTAGTAAGAAGGGTAGATAAGAATGAAGTGCAACCCACAAAGAATTTAAATCACATGCTCTCTAGTTTAAACAAGTCTCAGTCATAAAGAATTTTGATTTTAAAACAAAACTGAACCGAGATCAATAATTTAAACCTTACAAAGTTGCTCATAAAAACTCTCAACTCATCTTGTCTCTCGAACCTGCTAAGCACTCAGTCTTTTCTTTCTCTCAGGTATAAAAGTGTAGGCTTTATCTGGAGTTTAGAAAGGTTAGTCCTAGCAAAAGATATTATAATCAAGATATTATCAAAACAAGAAAAGCTTCTCACGGATTTACCGAGACTCGTCAAAAGGGCTATGAGAAAATAATGTCTTTATGGAGAGGGAGAGGATGGACATATACTTTTTAGATGGTGGACATGTGCAAATGGCAAAGGATGACAATGAGGCACAAATGAAGTCCTCTATGTCGGACTGTGCATGGTTGGAATAATTGAGTATGGAGTGAACTTTTCTAAGCATCAAGAAATCAATGAAGTAAAAGAACTAAGCAGCATATTTCTTTTTCATTTTATTTTTCTTTCATCTTTTATTTGTCTTCTTTTCTTTTTTTCTTTTCTCGATATTTTTATATGCTCCAAAGAACTATTTACAACATTAATTCTACTCAGCGATGGTCAGAGATAATGCGATGACTCTCCCCCCATGCTTAAACTATTGCTCGTCCTCGAGCAAATGAGAGGGAAAGTAATCAACGCTGAGCAGAATATGAAATCTTCTAATCTCGTAGAGAACGACTTGGATCTTCAGGAAGGACGTGCACGAAAATTTTTGAGGCAACCAGAGGCAAAAACGCCTCTGGCCGCGCGGCCCTGGGGGTTCCTGGCCGCGCCGCCTTGCCCTTTTTCGTATATGTTTCCTCTGATTTATCTCCAGTACGCTTGTAGGCTCCTCCCAAATGTATATTCTTCATGTGATGGCTCTGTCTTGTGAGAAACTCTGTCGAAATAAATCTCCATACCCAATTTGTTTGGGTTATGGTCAAGGAAGTAATCACAAAAGAAAATTTGGGTTTTGGGGTGGATATCCAGCGAAGTTTGCCAAATTTCCAGTGTGGAAAGTAGCAATGCATGGATAGAGAGGCTAGCAATAAGAAGATACGCAAAAACGGAATGGCCAGCTTCTTAGTCTCGTACCGAAGAAAACAGATCTGGAATCAATTCTCTTGAAAATAAATCTTGTTCAACTAAGGTTCATCATGGTAAATATTTTGTAGGCTTTGGATGGGTAGAGCAACTTGCAAAGGTATTATCGACAAGGTCAGCATACAAAGAATTTTAATAAAACAACCTTTGACAAATTTAAACAAGAGAGCAAGATTAATGCACATAGGTTTTATATTAATCATAACATTCACAAAAGATTGAGCCGGTGTTTATTTTATTTTCAGATCATATTTAGGGAGGGTGTTAGTTCAATCAAGTATATGATTAGTGCAAAAGAAGGAATAAAACGGCAACGATCATCATTTTTATCATTGCATAAATTTAAATTGTCCTCACCGCTAATCATATCATTAAGCAAAGGTGATCATATTTATTTAAAGACACTTAGCACACACACGACTCTCACACATGCTGAAAAATAAAGAAAACAAAAGGATACACTACGCGCGCACACGGGCTTGCACACATTTTGAAGAAATAAATAAAAGAAAGGTTGAAAACGCAAACCCAACGTTCAAGCTTTTATTCTGGCGTCCCGCTGATCATTGCCCACTGTAATCTCCGCTCGGTCCTCCTTGGTTGTAATCGTTATATCCTTGTTCATAGTAAGGTTGAACTACTCCTCCTTGGAATTCCTCTGGAGGCACAACTCTGAGGAGACCAAAGTGATATGTCATTCCAAAAATCCCTTCTTTGATCCTCAGCGAACGCCTTTGAATTTCTTCATTGTCCTCCAGGTTCCTGTTAGCATAAGCACCAAAAGCCTGGGCACTACGTTGTGGCTGTGGTAAATGTGCATACTGCGCTCCGATTGATTCGTCTGGTGCTCTTCCTTGGTATGGCTCAGGAAGATATGGCTGCTGCACATATTGGGGCACATAACCTGGGTGTGGCATTGCATATGCAGGCTGTTGAGGAGGAGGTGTGACAAAATGTCCTCTCCCCCATGCTTCAGCTGGCACTTCGGCCCAAATTGGCTTTGTGGATGCACTTGGTGCTTGAGCTCATGGTCCTTCATCTGGAGGTGTTTGCTGTGGCTGCACTTCTTCTTCTTCTTCTTCTTCTTCTCTCCTTCTCCTTCTTCTTCTTCTTCTTCTTCTTCTTCTTCTTCTTCTTCTACGGCAGCTGCTTGTGATGATGATCCCTTCTCAATTGTTCTTTCTGCACTTCTCATTTGCACCATGATCGAAGTGTCACACCAATCTTTCTTGCCTCTTGTAAATAATCTAAATCTTTTGTCAGGCAAAGATATATCAGTTCCTAGTACTTTGTATCCTTTACTTTCATTTCCACTGATATATTTTCCTTGCACCATGAATTTACCATCCATCTCCATGCCTTTCACGAAAAATCTGATATTAACTCCAATGTCAGGGACCAAGACAAAAGCAATTGTTGTCAAGTAGCATGCCATGCCAATTTTTCCGGTGCCGGATGATGCTTCATCGACCCATCTCTTCATCATTATGTATGACGGATCAATTTTCTGCTTCTTCACCAACGTAGCGTACATCCAGTTTAGCTCTTGTTCAACCACCTTGCCTTCCTTCATCCTCCCAAGAATTCTCTTGCTCATCCATGTATGAAATATTTGCAACACAATGTTAAAAATTCCTTGTCTTGTATGCTTCTCTCCCACGGCGATTTTCTTCCAAAAATTATCCAGCTCATTCTATTCAACTTCCACCCTCTCTAGAGCTTCCAAATCAAACCCCATCAGTGTTGTGACACTAGCATATGAAATATATCTCCTCTCATCCTTGATGCAGAATGAGAGAAACATAGCTTCGTCTCCTTGGTCATTTACCACTCGTAACTCAGACTTGATTGTGACCAACATCCCCAATGCAATATATATGCTATGATTCACCGACTCTCCCATTGCGAACCTTGTCCAACAAATGTTTTTCAGCAACTTGTAAATGTCGGAGTAGAAGCCCAGCTTTGTCAGTGTATTGTTGGTGGTCGTTACGATACAATTTCGCCACCAACATTCCGTCATATTTCAGCCTGATCCTGCTCACAACAAAGTGAAATTGATTATTTCTAATGAGTTCCACAAGTTTTGTAATTTGTGAGTGCAGGAGCAATCAAGCAAAAGACGAACCACTTTGGACACAAGGCCAGGTCGGCCGGCCTAGCATAGGCTGACCGGCCCCCTTCTGTGGCTCCTTGCCACGTCTTTGATCCAGAAGATCACAAACACAACACCAATGATCCTGAGACGTGCGATCAACGTCGGTTTGATCCAAGGACCCGAAAGGCCTAAGCTACACGTGCATGGATTGAAGGGCCCACCAACCTTTGATTCTCGGGCAGCTTTGATCCAAAGCAACCGTTACCGACCTCAGGGATCAATCCAGAGCGTCCCTGAAGAAGGCGGTGCCACGGGGCAGCCAAGCCAAACTGATCGGCCTGGCCTAGGCCGGCCGGCCTCCCCCTGAGGCCGCCATGTGCCCTCCTTTACGTGACAGTTAAGCACAAGCTTAGCTTAAGCTTGACGCCGGCAACCGTCTCTGAAGACTATAAAAGGGACACCCCTCCACCTTGAGAACACACCATCCAAAGGAGAGAAGAGTAGTCTAGTGAGAAGTTCTCATCTTTAGAGTTAGATTGGGGAGAGAGTGGGTGAGTTGCTTGGGTGACAGCCGAGCTTTGTAGAGAGAGTCCGGGATTTCTTCTCGGTCTCATCTCAACATTTCCACCCCAGAGGAATATACTTCAGGAGTTATCTTCAGTAAGTCCTCGGTTCCTTGCCTTTAGTACCTCGCTAGTTTACGAATTACTTTCAGCAATCTATTTTATTTATATTTGATCTGCGGGTACCTGAGTCTGCGCGAGTGACAGCGACTCTTGTTTAGGGTTTCCTCTATAGCCCTTCGCGTTGGGTGGAGGTCAGTGGCTGAAAGCTTAGGCGTGGTGCCTGTGCTAGCTAGCCATCTCAGGTTGTGTTGCACCCCACGGAACTGCAGTGGTAGGCGGCAGGTGGTGACAGTCCTGTCCGTCCTTTGTACTCCACCATGTTCGGGTGTACTCATAACAGTAGTGCTGAGCCCGGAAGAACCCCTCTCTCATCCCGTTTTGAGTTCTTCCCGTTCTAGCCGTCGAAGCAGATCAGATTAGATATAGATAGTTTGCCTGGGGTAACGAGTAGCTAACTAAAGTCAAGCTCTCTACCCGCTTACCTTGTGCTCCCTGGTGGGTCCGGTTAAAAAGGTTCTAGGCTAGTCACATCTACCGTTCCTTGGATTTGATATCCAGGTTCTTACTCCCCTGGTGAAAGGCTACATCGTACTCCGTGCGCTTGCGGATTTAGTTAGGCTAAGGAGTGCCAACAAGCTTTTCTGGCGTCATTGCCAGGGAGCGGTAGTAACACTAGTGTAGGATCTTTTTAGCCGTACACTTTACCCCCATAACCATTTACCAGATGGAGTTTGCTCCTAGTTATCCGACGGTTCCATCTAGCGAGTATTTGGAACCGCCTTCATCTTGCCACCCCATACCACCTCATGGCTTCGAGATCCGTCCCAGTCTCGTTGCCATGGTTCGTGCACAGTCTTTCGGTGGAACGAAAGACGAAAGTCCCTATGCTCACTTGCAGGTTTTTGAAGAGAATTGCTCTCTTCTTATTATACCCGGCGTCAACCAAGACACCATACTATGGAAACTTTTCCCATTTTCTCTGATGGGAAATGAAAAACCTTGGTACGACCGGACTGCAAGGAGATTTAGCGGAGATTGGATCAAATTGAAGGACGAGTTTTGTCTGTTCTTTTACCTTGTCTCCAAGATCTTAAAGCTCAGAGTCGAGCTGATGACATATCAGCAAGGTGACGAGTCACTTGGAGCCACGTGGGAGCGATTCATTCAGCTGGCCAACTCAGGGCCACCGCATAACATTCCAGAGGAAATGCTTATGCAGCATTTTGTTGGTGGATTGAAGCCGGAAAGTGCACAGTTCTTGAACATCACTTCCGCAGGGTCAGTGTTATACAAGATAGTGGACGAGGTACGAGAAATCTTGGAAAAAAGTTCTCAGCTCTACCGAGTACACAGGAGTCTTCAACGACCCACCAACACCAACAACAATCCCCACAGACAAGCAGCCAATCCTTGCCCTTACATTTGATCCACCTCCTCCGATCATAGAGGAAGTGCTCGAACACCACAAGTCCTTAGACCAAGAAACTATTCTTGACGATCTGCCGCACTTCATTCCTGAGCTCTTTACAGAAGAAGAGTACTTGGAGATTGGCAATACATCACGTATGCCTATGGAACAAGTGTGCGCAAGTTCAAGGTCTAAGGCATTCATTCCAGAAGTTGTGGTCCAAGTTAGAGTTAGGTTTTTAGTTTATATTTGAATTGAATTCAAATATAAACTACACTCAAACAATTCCAGATTAGAATCAAATGGAATTCCACGATTCCGGATAAAATCCAAATCACACATGCAACAGTATGAAAAATTAATTGTGCACAAATTAAATTACTAAGAATTTAGAGAGAGCAATTAACTTATATTACAAATATTTCATGTCTCACAACAATTCACCACAAAAATTTTGAAACTCCGATTTTTCATTACAAGTAACAGACAGCGATTTCGCGGGATGTTACAGTCTCCCCCCTCACAAGAATCTCGTCCTCGAGATTAAGATTACATCTGGTCTTTAAACAGGTGAGGGTACTTCTCCTTCAAGTCGGACTCTTTCTCCCATGTGGCTTCACGTTCGGTGTGATTGCTCCATTGCACCTTGCAGTAGGGGATGGTGGTCCTTCTTGTCTGTTTCTCCGCTCTGTCGAGAATCTTCACTGGGTACTCCACGTACTCCAAGGTATCTTGCAAATCCAAGGCTTCCGAGGTCACGATTTCCTCTGGGACTCTGAAGCATTTCTTGAGCTGGGATACATGGAAAACTGGGTGGACTCCTGTCAACTCTTCTGGTAGTTGTAGCTTGTAAGCGAGTTTCCCGATCTACTCGATGATCTGATAGGGGCCAATGAATCTAGGGGACAGCTTCCCTTTGATGTGAAATCTCTTCGTACCTCTAAGTGGTGACACTTTCAAGTACACATGTTCTCCAACTTCAAACGAGAGTTCCCTCCTTCTTTTGTCAGCATAACTCTTCTGTCGGCTCTGAGCGGCTTTCAGGTTCTCTCTGACCTTGGCTACATTCTCCTCAGCTTCTTTAATGGTTGCTGGTCCAAAGAATTGTCTTTCTCCAACTTCTGACCACATCAGTGGTGTATTGCACTTTCTGCCATAGAGGGCTTCAAATGGTTACATCTGCAAGCTAGCTTGGTAGCTGTTGTTGTATGAGAACTCTGCAAATGCCAAGCTTTTCTCCCAATCTGACTTGTACGTCAGTACACATGCTCTTAGCAAGTCTTCCAAGATCTGGTTCACTCTCTCAGTCTGACCATCGGTCTGGGGGTGGTAAGCTGAACTGTACTCTAGTGAGGTTCCCATAGCATCATGTACACGCTTCCAGAAGTTCGCTGTGAATTGGGGTCCTCTGTCAGAGATAATAGTCTTCGGTGCTCCGTGCAATCTCAGGATGTTAGTAACATAGATATCGGCTAACTGTTCCACTCGGTGTGTATCCTTGATGGGTATGAAGTGAGCTACCTTTGTGAGTCTGTCCACAATGACCCAAATTGCATCATTTCCTTTCTGAGTTCGGGGTAATCCATTGATGAAGTCCATGCTGATATCTTCCCATTTCCACAATGGAATGTCGAGGGGCTTAAGCAATCCTGCGGGCCTTTGGTCCTTCGGCAGACGTCACATCAGGCAACGAACTCTGCTATGTCAACTTTCATTTTCTTCCACCAGAATCCACTCTTGAGGTCGTGGTACATCTTGGTACATCCGGGGTGGATTGAGTACCTCGAATCATGTGCTTCAGTGAGTATCGTCTTTCTGATTGCTTCATTGTGGGGGATATAGTACCCGGGTACCTCACGAGCAAGCTTGGCAGCCCACCAAAAGGGGGCGGCCCAACCCATCGTTCTGGACCTGAAGACGTGCGGGACAAGTCGGCGCACGGAGGAAGGATCTGGAAGGAGAAAGTCCTAGTTAGGAATAGGAATTATTGTAAAGAAGGAAAGGATTCTTAGAGATAGGATCGGATACAAACCGACTTGTAACCCTGCCCCCCAATATATAAGGCGGGCAGGGACCCCCTCCAAAGAGATGAGACAACAACTCGACACATCTGAACACATCGCAACTCACAATCCACGCAATACAACACCCCAAAACAGGACGTAGGGTATTACGTCGAGTCGACGGCCCGAACCTGTATAAACCCCTGTAGTCTGTCCATCCTAACCATCCAGCTTCCGATCTTTGCGATCTTCCCTGCATTACAAATCACTTCCGTGGGCTACCCCGTGGAAGACTGCCGGAGATAATATCACCGACAGTGGCGCGCCAGGTAGGGGATATCGCCGAGATCAATCTGGTAAGCTCGATGGATCGCGTCAAGATCTTGGACAGCTGCAACCTCCCGGACGTCGACGAAGTCGAGATCCAGTTCGGGGACGTCATCGCCGCCTTGGATACCCAAGCGGCAGGAGCTACGGTCGCCACGGAGGTTTCCTCTCTGGCGCCGACTTCGGCCATCACGGCCCAGTCCGGTCCGATCGCATCTGATCGTGCCGGATCTACCCCGCTGAGTCCATCGCAAAGCGCGAGGCCAGACCAGTCGGGAACAGATCTACAATCACTCGGTTCCGATCCGACTCCTGAGAGTCGCGTCGCCGAATCATCGCAGAGCGTAAACGCTCAACCAACACGCGTCCAGAGTCCTGAGGTCATTACTGTCCAGACCCCTGGTTTTTGCGCGCTTGCTCGGAAGCAGAAGATGAAGGACATCGTCCAGACGGATGATTACTTCTCTGCGAGCGACTCCTACGGATTAGATCTACTGGGACCCTCAATCCTGGACGATCTGCCGGAAGGATACACAGTGTCCGATGCCTCCACAGAGCCGGAACTACTAGGATCACTCGGAGAATTGACTCCGAGTAGTTTGGAGCGTTATACGCCCACATCCGACTTCTCCGAGTCCGAGGAAGACTACCTCGCGCAAGAGGGAGTCGGATCATATTGCTACATGGTGGCGCCAGCAACGCCAACCAATCCTGTCTCGGAAGACGAGGTCACTCCAGCTGAGGAGACGACTGAAGCCAGGAACCAGCGTCGAGGACGCAACGCCAGTCGGGCGACTCGCAGAGCCGCACGACCGCGCGGAGCCACCGCGTCAGGATCTGGCGCTGCTCAACTCCAGGAACCACACTCTGAAGATCATCGTCGCCAACGGGATCAACACGACCGGAGGAGCACCCGGAACCTGATGCGTGACGGCATGTTCGAGTTCAACGGATACGACGTCTACGAGACACCGGTCCAGAACCTCGTTACTATCAACGAGGAAATCAATCGGCTGCCACCTAACACTCCGGGCCTGGAAAAGGTAAGGGCTCTCGTGCAGGCCGCCTCCGTCCAGGTTCACCAGATGCAAGGCAGAACGACCACGGACGCTCCTGAGCCCGGTCCATCTCGACACCGGGCCGGCGGCGGATTGGGTCGTGATGAAGATCTCCGCACCACGATCAACAGAGACCGAGATGCGAGGGACGTCATCACCAACAGCACCGAAGAGCGCCACCGTGAGGAAATCCGACGGCGCGAAGAGTACGATCGGGATCATGGAAATCCCCGTCGTAACCCCAACAGGAGCGGCTACTCGACGGAGTCAGACTACTCTGACCTCTCCGGTAGCCCAAGGCGCGGTAACAATGGCGGTCGCACTCCGCCACGAGGACGAGTGCTTCCACCACCCAGGCGACCGACTCCGCCGAGAGATCGAACTCCACCGCGCAGCAGGACCTACCGACGGGACCGAACTCCACCCAGGACTCGGAACTATCGGAGGACCCGTTCCCCGCCCAGGGACCGGGATCGCAGGAGGGACAGCACACCCCCAAGAGCAGCTGACGGATCGGGTCCGAGCGATTCCCGCCCTAGAGGTCGGATCGGCGGATTCCAGTCGTTCACCGAGCGCTTGAGAAGCGTGACATGGCCCAGAGGCTTCAAACTGTCGGATATCGACAAGTACGACGGGAAATCTGACCCATCTCAATGGCTTCAGATCTACTACACCGCCGTACAAGCGGCCGGCGGCGACGAGGACGTGATGGCAAACTATCTCCCCATCATGCTCACCAAGGACTGCCGCAACTGGCTGGCAGGACTCCCGCAGGACGCCATCGACAACTGGGAGCAGCTTACCGAACTCTTCATCGGTAACTATCTTGGTACCTGGGAAAGGCCCGGGAGCAAGCGGCTCCTCGGTCAGATCAGGCAGCGCAAGAACGAGACCCTGCACGACTTCGTGCGCAGGTTCTCAGAAAAGCGCAACTCCATCACGGACGTCACGGATCAGGAGGTGATGTCAGCTTTCCAGCGCGGCATCTCCGACGGGAGACTGATTCACAAGTGGACTCGGAAGCCACCCGCGACTGTCAATGACATGTTCCGGGTCGCTAGCACGTGGGCGGACGCAGAGATCGCGGAAAAAGAACAACTCAGCGAGATCAGAAGTCGCTGGGAAGAAGAGAACAAGACGACTCGCAAACGCGACCGCCGCGAGGACGAAGACCGACACGACGACCATCGACGCAATGACAGCCAACCTCGCAAGAAGAAGAGCGAGGGAGACATGGTCGCCGCCCTGGACCGGTCCAGAGGCCGGGTAACTCCAGAGGACTTCCAGCGCATGCTCGATGAGCAATGCCCTTACCACAAGCACAAGCACTCGGCGCGAGAGTGCTACGGACTCAAGCGAGCCTTCACCGGAGGCAACAGAGGCCCTCCATACAGAAAGAGGAACGATGGTTCCCCGCGAGACGACAGGCGGAACGACGAGCCCGGCGACGACTTCCAGGAAGCCGACCGAGTGGTGCGCATGATCTATGGCGGACCAGAGTTCGAGTCGAAGCGCCAGCAGAAGCTCACCCATCGCCAGGTCATGCACGCGAGGGAGCCACCGGTACCTGAGTACCTCAAGTGGTCGGAAGTTCCGATCACATTCACCCGGGAGGATCATCCAAACTTCATACCGAAGCCCGGGTCCCATGCCTTGGTAGTAGCCCCGACGATTCGCAACGTTCGGCTCACCAAGGTACTAGTCGACGGTGGCAGTGGCCTGAACATCCTTTTTGCTAACACATTGAAGGAGCTCGGCCTGACTACTCTCGACCTGAGTCCCCCCCAATCCGCATTCTACGGTTTGATACCGGGAGAGGGAGCAGAACCACTCGGGCACATCACACTGCCCGTTACCTTCGGAGACCGGAACAATTACCGGACCGAGCACATGCAGTTCACGGTGGCGAACTTTGAAACTGCATACCACGCCATCCTCGGGAGGCCGGCGCTCGCCAAGTTCATGGCGATTCCTCATTACGTCTA
This sequence comes from Urochloa ruziziensis, assembly GCA_015476505.1. Taxonomy (NCBI): domain Eukaryota; kingdom Viridiplantae; phylum Streptophyta; class Magnoliopsida; order Poales; family Poaceae; genus Urochloa; species Urochloa ruziziensis. The sequence goes on along the minus strand of CM027123.1, from coordinate 58,993,329 downwards.
CTTGCAGGTCAAAATGCCAGGACCTAAAGGCGTAATCACCGTCTTGGGAGACGTCCGAGTCGCATACACATGCGAGCAGGAAACTCTCAACGCGGCAGCCGCCCTGGACATGTCCAAGCGCATGGAACAAGTACTGGCTGCATCACAGGAGGTGGACAAGGACGCTCTAGAGATCCCCACCAAGAAGCCAGCGAGAGAAGCCATCGCGCCAAGCAAGGAGACGGAGCTGAAGAGGATCTCTCTGGACCTGGACGACCCGAAGAAGACGGCCACCATCGGGGCAGAGTTAGACTCCACGGCAGGCCCCGCCCTGCTCTGCTTTCTCGATAGCTATCCAGGCTATTACCAGACAGGCCCAAAGCCTAAGGATCAGATAAAGACCTCGTTCATCACGCCGTTCGGTGCTTCTTTAGCCTTCGGTCTGAAAAACGCCGGCGCGATCTACCAGAGGACAATTCAAGCGCGTATGGATCAATTGACCCTGGACACAGTAGAACGCCTGCATCGATAAATCCATGGAACATCGAGCACTTACAGCGTTTCTACGCCTGAATCAGTTATGTATTTATCTTTTTATTTTAGATTTATTTTTTCCGAGTGATTTTGGAGGGTAGTCACCCCCAGTTACGACTCGGCATGTCTATAATGAGTTATCAATAAAGTTGATTTCATCTTTCATCTATTTCTACTACTCGCATTTCCTCTTTCGCGTCACGCACATAAAGTATGAGTGGAATAAACCTTAAATCGAGAGGGAAAGTACTCGCCAAGTCAAAGCTCTAAACGTACGACAAAGACTCTGCGGCATGAGACTGAGACCAACGAGGCTAATCTACTCCGTAACAGGTCAACCACTCAGAAATTAAGGCCAGCGCAGAAAGAAAGGGAGTTGTAGACCAATAAAAACTTATATACAATAATGACAATTCAAACATTGTTCAAACAGTACTAGTTCGACCAAATACTACAAATATTTTATTTACATTGCAGGGTCACCAGCACCAGACGGGGCCGCTTCATCCGAGTCATCAACAACATCCTTGGACAGGACATTGGCGATGGGCTCGACTTCATGGAGCAGTCTGCCCACGTCGTCTTCGGAGGTGCCGGCAGCATACCCGCGGCCGAGTGGCTCCAGGTCTGACGCCGGGAATAGCGACTTGAGCACCGCCAGGACATGGCCACAGCTGGCCTGGCTGATGGAGCAGAGCTGCCGCCGGAAGTAGCGTGGGAGCGCCCGAACGCGGTCGAGGATGGAAGCCGAAGACGATGACGCCTCCGGCTCGATCTCCTCCGCCACCACTCGGATAGCGTCCTCCAGCGCTATCTTCTCGGTGCGCAGCGCCTCAGCTTCACCTTGCAGCCGGGCCACCTTGGCAGTGAGCTCTGCGAATTGGGACATAATCCGATATCGATAATCTACAGAAAGTTAGATCTGAATAATATTTTCACGTCTGACAGAAAAACAAACAAGGAAGAACATACCTCTGAGCTCGTGCACGGCCTGGGCCTCGTTGAGCTTAGCCTGCTCTACCTCCCGCGTAAATCGCGAGTGGTACGCTGGGCTTCCTCCAACTCAGCCTGGCGCTCGACCGCAGCAGCCTCGAGCTCAGCCACTCGGGCCACCAAGGAGTCGGCCTTAGCAACTGCGGAAGATAGTTCTTGAATAACCGAGGCTTTGGCCTCGGCATCAGCAGCTAAGTCCTGCAAAAACAAGTCAGATGACAATATGAATTGATGTACCACTCGGTACTTGATATCAACAAGATAAGTAGCTCAGGAAATACCTTGGCTATGTGGCCCATGCGGAGATGGAGTGACATGAACTCCTCCAGAGGAGTCATGGGAGCACCACCACTCATAGCGCCGACCACCGCAGAAGCAATCTCGACCGCCGCAGTCTGGGGCTCCTCCACTGCTGCAGTCGGTTCAACCACAGGAGCAGGCTGGGGGCTGCCTTGAGGAACTGGCGGGGGGGGTCGGCGACGCCGGTGTAGGACTCGGTGGAGGCGGGGTTGGCTCTCGCAGCGACTCTGGTGGCGGACCCACAGGCTGATCGCTGAGAAGATCAGCCGAGTGGATCGGCACCTCTGGACTTTGGATTGACGGGGCTTCAGTCTCAACAACCGACTGAGGCGGAGGACCCGCGAAGGGGACCTCAGATGGCGTGCTACAGAATAAAGCATATATGGATCACTAATAGAAGAACATAAGGTAAATCAAAGAGATGATAAGGATACTTACAGAGTAGAGATGCGCATTCTCGGGCGCTTTCCTTTCCGAGTGGGGGAAGGGAGGTCCCTCGGACTTGCAGCACTCAGAGGCATTACTGCAAGGGGAGACTGCTCCGAGCTTGTGATTGGCGGTTGGATTGACGACTCGGCGACGCCAGCTTCATCTTCTTCCGAGTCAGACGACTCAGAGATAAGGAGTTGGCGGCGGCTTGGCGCATCCCTAAAAACGATCCCCGTGGAGATCTTCCGCTTCTTCAGAGCAGGGGCAGCCTTCCCACCACTCGGAGATAGCACATCGGGAGAAGGAGAGGACGACAGAGTGATATCTGAGTCGCGCAGATCACTCTCACTTCCCCCGACTGCTTCTTCAGATCCAACGGCCCTGCGCCGAGCCGGTTGATCCACTCCCTTTGGCATCTCAGGCAAAGGAGGGAGGGATACAAAGGCAGCTCGACCCTGCAAAAATAGGGTTCAGTTCTGAGATTACACCCAATGGGTGGAATTGAAATAAAAACAACAACAGATTGACTAAATACCTCAGGGCGTGGATTTCCCAAGTTGAACGCCGGAGGACAGTCAGTGGTCCTCAGGGAGGTTCCGGTCGCGAAGAATTTGCCAAGCCGAGCGGCGGCTTGGACTTTGTCGACGCGCTCGGGGGCTTCGCGCGTGTTGTCCCCCTCGGCGTAATACTCATACGCCGGGTGAGCCCGCTGCTTGAGGGGCTGGACCCGGCGCAGAACGAAGTTGGCTGCCACTCCGACGGCAGACAACCCATTGTCCTTCAACTGGGAAATAAGACCCAGGAGTTCCCGAACCTGATCCATTTCACTCTCCTTGGGAAGAGCGGTCCAGGACTGGGAGGGAACAGGACGAGAATCGATTTCTGGAGAAATGGCAGGCGAGTGGTTTCCTACGTAAAACCACTCGGACTGCCACCCCTTATTGGAGGTAAGGAAAGGGATGTCAAAATACTCCCGAGTTCGACCCTCGCGGAGTTGGAATCCGGCGCCCCCGACTACTTGTGGGCAGTCGGTTCGGGGATAAGGTTTAAGAAGAAAAAGATGAAGAAAAAGATTGAAGTGAGGCTCTATCCCAAGATAGGCCTCACAGAGATTGATGAAGATGGCGATATGAAGAATGGAGTTGGGATTCAGTGCGCAGAGACTGATCCCATAAAAATGCAGCAGCCCGCGGAGGAAAGGATGCGCGGGCACGCCAAAACCACGGAGAAAGAAAGATTCGAACACCACCAAATCAGAGGAGTTTGGGGTGGGGAAAGACTCACCGGCGGCGGCGCGCCACTCGGCGGTTTGCTGGTCGGGGAGGATGCCGTCGATGACGTGTTGTTCGAGGCGCTTGGTGGTGGTGATGGACTCCCTCCACTCGGCGGCGCGATCCACGGCGACCTCGGCGGTGGCCTTGGCCTTGGACGACCGGGCTCTTGCAGGCGACCTCTCCTTCCGCTTCGGGCCTTCCTTCCTCTTGGGCGCCATGGCGATGAGCGGGGCTGAAGAGCGAGGAGGAAAGCTGCGGGAGCGGATCTAGGGTTTGCTCTTGCGCGAGGAGGAGAACTGGAGCGTCGGGGAAGGCAAATGGCAAGTAAAGGAAGAAGATTGCGGCGGGGATGGCTTATAAAGGAATGAACCGTTCCTCCCGCGCGCGGCGCGATGCGTGTCTCGGGAACTCAACCGACGCAGGCACGTCCCGTCGCTTTGAATTCAAAGATGCGGTAAGGAAGTCGCGATATCTCGCGATATTTCGCCTTCCGTAAGCAACCGTTAGGGACGCAACGGACTTTGCGGAGTAGTGGGCCTAAATGGGCTGAAATATAGCACGACCTTTCGGTTCTGTTACGTTAATAAATTTGTGGGTTCCTGAGCTAGGGTTCAGGGGCAGAAACCACTCGGTCGTGAGGCTAAAATTAGTCGACGACCAGACTTGATTTTGCAATTAATATTGCATCCTTGCAATTGATTTTTACGTAAGGCATGCGATACTATCGCTAAATTGACTCAGGAATCTGGGTCAAGTGCTGACAAGTATAAATCTTGCTGAGAAGATGGCTTACCATATGGTCAAGCTGAGTCGTGGGACACGACTCGGGAGTCATGCCGAGTTCAAAGAACTTGAGGACAAATCCTTATAAAGGGGAAACAAAAAAGCCCCTAAGGAGAAAGATTATCTAAATCCATGTCCAGAGGCATGGGGGCTGAAAAAATCAGTCGGAATTCATGGCTTTCAGAGTCTTGACACGATCGTGCCGAGTCGGATCAAGACTCGGGGGCTACACCCAATGGGTGCACCTGGAGGTGCACACCATTGATGGATTAAGTTCAAGAAGAGATTAATGATATTTATTTTAGACCCTCGACCAGAATATTCTATTCTGCTCAAGGCTCGGGGGCTACACCCAATGGGTGCACCTGGAGGTGCACACCATTGAAGATCAAGATACAGATGAATAAAAGTTGAAGACCTTTGGTCAATTTCATACTAAAATTGCCCAAAGCCCGGGGGCTAAGTGTATTCACTTCGCAGTCACGTCGTGAAGAAGAGCACTCCTTCCCCTCACTTTGGCCATAATTGAAGAATTGTTTTCAGGAACGTCTGATCATGCACTCAGATCTTCCTTGAAACCACTCAGATTTTCCTCATAATCACTCGGATCTTCTTCGAAATCACTCGGAAGAGGTCCTAGACAACTTGGAGCACTTGGATCATGAAAGGAAAGGCAGATCAATTACAGCCATCGATCGGTCAAGAAGTGCTCGGGGGCTACTGTGGGGGATATAGTACCCGGGTACCTCACGAGCAAGCTTGGCAGCCCACCAAAAGGGGGCGGCCCAACCCATCGTTCTGGACCTGAAGACGTGCGGGACAAGTCGGCGCACGGAGGAAGGATCTGGAAGGAGAACTCCTAGTTAGGATAGGAATTATTGTAAAGAAGGAAAGGATTCTTAGAGATAGGATTGGATACAAACCGACTTGTAACCCTGCCCCCCAATATATAAGGCGGGCAGGGACCCCCTCCAAAGAGATGAGACAACAACTCGACACATCTGAACACATCGCAACTCACAATCCACGCAATACAACACCCCAAAACAGGACGTAGGGTATTACGTCGAGTCGACGGCCCGAACCTGTATAAACCCCTGTGTCTGTCCATCCTAACCATCCAGCTTCCGATCTTTGCGATCTTCCCTGCATTACAAATCACTTCCGTGGGCTACCCCGTGGAAGACTGCCGGAGATAATATCACCGACATTCATCCTGAGGGACACAAATCCGATCTTTCAACCATACGGTTCCCTGATCATCAATGCGGTAGTTAGGGGCTTCTCCTTTACCGATGAACTCAATCAGTTTCTTTATCTCTGGGCATTGCTCCTGCGCTTGCCTGATACGCTCTTCTAGGTTGTACTTCACTCTCAACTCATTCAGTTGACCTGCTTCAACTATATCAAGCTTCAACTTCTCCATCTATTCATGCAACTCTGGCTGACTCTCTTTCACCATTAGGTTGTTGCAATAGCTCTTCCTGCTCAAGGCATCGGCTACTACGTTAGCCTTGCCGGGTTGGTAGTGAATCTCTAAGTGATAATCCTTGATCAACTCTAACCACTTTCTCTGTCTCATGTTCAGCTCTGACTGTGTGAAGAAGTACTTCAAGCTCTTGTGGTCGGTGTAGATGTCACACTTGTTGCCAATCAAATAATGTCTCCATATCTTCAATGCATGCACTACAGCAGCTAGTTCTAGGTCATGAATAGGATAGTTCGCCTCATTCTTCATGAGCTGGCGAGAAGCATATGCAATGACCTTGTTGTCTTGCATCAACACACATCCAATTCCTTGTCTGGAAGCATCGCAATATACTATGAAGTCCTTGCTGGTATCTGGAAGTGTCAGCACTGGGGTAGTGGTAAGTCGGGTCTTGAGCTCTTGAAAGCTGGATTCACATTTGTCTGACCAAATAAATGGTATGTTTTTCTTCTTGCATAACTCTGACATGGGTCTTGCAATCTTCAAAAAATTCTCGATGAATCTTCGGTAGAATCCTGCCAATCCAAGGAAACTTCTTAGTTCTGCGGCGTTTCTTGGTTGCTTCCAATCTGATATGGCCTTAACACTCTCCTTGTCAACTGCTACTCCTTCTGATGAGAATACATGGCCAAGTAGGGCAATCTGTTCTAGCCAGAACTCACACTTACTGAACTTTCCATATAGCTGGTGTTGTCTGAGCTTCTCTAGTACAACTCTCAAATGCTGCTCATGCTCTTCAGCGGACTCTGAGTAGATTAAGGTGTCGTCGGTGAGGATAACGACACACTTATCTAGCTCTTCTCTGAACACTCGGTTCATCAACTCCATAAAACAGGCATGTACGTTGGTCAACCCTGATGGCACAACGGTGAATTCATATTGTCCATACCTGGTGACAAAAGCTGTCTTGTGGATGTCAGCTTCACGGATCTTCATCTGATAGTAGCCTGATCTGAGATCAATCCTGCTAAAGTACTTTGCTTTCCTCAACTGGACAAGCAGAACATCAATCTTGGGCAAGGGGTACTTGGTCTTGATGGTGACTGCATTCAAAGATCGGTAGTCCATGTACATATTCATGGATCTATCCTTGCTTCTAACAAACAACACTGGTGATCCCCATTGTGAGGCACTAGGCCTGATGATCTTCTTGTGTAGCATATCTTTCAGTTGCCTCTTCAACTCTCCCAATTCTTCAATTGTTATGCGATAAGGTCTCTTGCCTATCGGTGCGGTTCTGGGTACTAGATCAATCATGAACTCCACATCTCTATCTAGTGGCAGACCAGGTAATTCTTCCGGGAACACGTCTGGGTATTCACATACCACTGGTATTTCTCCTAGGGTGTTGGTCACGAGACTGTACACCATGGGTACATCTCCAGACTTCAAAGGCTCAAACTGTATGCTTCCTGCTCTTGGGTGTTCCAAACGAACAAGTCTAGGTGAGCATGAGATAACTCCTTTGTGTTATGTTAACCAATCCATTCCTAGTATCACTTCTATGCCATCTGACTTCTGCACTGTCAAGTCTGCTAAGAACTCATGGCCGTTGATCAAGATACGCACGGACTTGCAAATCTCTGAGCATCTGATATCTCCAAGCGGTGAGCTAGTGATGATGGGTTTCCATCTCGGTGTAGTCGGGATTGACTGCTCTGTGACAAACTTTGAGGATATGTATGAGCTTGTTGCTCCTGAATCAAACAGAACTAACGCTTTCACACCATTGACTAGAATCTCTCCCATAACAACTTCAGGTGCGTCCTTGGCATCTTCTTCTGTCAGGTGATTCAGTTTCCCGTGATCTGCTCAGTCAGGTGCCTGAGATGATCTTCTTGTAGGCGTAGCTGTTTTTCCCGACTTGGACTTGTTCATACGATTCTTCCCAGAGCATTCAAAGGTACGATGTCTGATGCCTCTACAATTGCGGCATCTGATCACAACACTGTCTGTGATATGAGCTTGCTCGAGTTCTTGTCCTAACATGTCTTCTTCTCGAGCATGTTGCATGAAGTAGCTTCTCTGGAAGTCTCTTATGGGGTCTGGTAGGTTGCTTTGTCTGTCTTGCGGCCTCTGAGGTGGGCCAAGGTGTGGCTGGTGTTCAGCTCGTCTTCTCTTAGCTCTAAGGCTTCCTTCCTTGCTAATCTGCTCTTTCTCAACTGCCATAGCTCGATTCACCATATGCCTCAGCGAAGGGTAGTCTACTCCTGCCAAGATGATCTTGATCTCGTAGTTTAGACCTTGGTGAAACCAAAACTGTTTCTTCTCATCAGAATTTGTATGGTCAGGGACGTATCGCATCATTCTGGTGAAGTGGCTTGCATACTCTTGCACTGCCATGTTTCCTTGAGAGATTCTGAAAAACTCTTCCACTTTGTTGACCTAGACTTGCTTCGGGATGTGAAATTTCAAGAAAGCTTCGGTGAACTCCTTCCAAGAGATATGCGCAGGGTCCTTGTGTGACTTGTAGAAATCATTCCACCAAGCTCTGGCAGTACCGGTTAGCTGATAGGTGGCAATATCCACACATTCTTCTTCTGTGCACGCAGTCAGGTCCAATCTCTTCTCAATTTCCTCTAACCAATCAGCGGCATCGAGGGGTTCTTTGGCCTGATCAAAGGTGGGTGGCTTCAGCTTGAGTAAGCTTCTAATTCTCTTCCATCGCTTCTCCTCAGGTGTTTCTTGCTGTGAAACTAGGGTATCTGTCACTTGCTGAAGAATCTGAGTCTGATTTGCCAATGCTTGGACAAGGCTCGGTTCTGGATTCGGGCCTCGGTTGGCTTCATCTTGTTCTCCTTCCATGTTCTACAAGGCAAGGGGGAGGGCAAGTCTAGTTAGGTCGGTTCGATTACTAACTAATAGCAGAGACAAGCACAAACAAGAAAACAACTACTAAAAGGTCCTACACTCACGGTGAAGAAGCATAAAGAATCACAAGGTTTCGATAAGAACCATGCACTCAAGCAATGAGGATTCTAGCTTAAGAGCTACTTCGTGGCATAATCAAAATGGTAGGCTCTAATGATAGGGTCGTTGATCTTCTGTCTGTCATTGAGGACCCAGTGTGTCCGAGGACCGGTGGATGGTCGCTTCCTGGTGTGATGAGTGATTGACAACGTGGTGTGGATTGACGTTTCCCTTGGCTTAAGTATTGCAGGTGTAGAATGCGGCTTGGTTGCATTGGTGCAATTGAAGAACAGGCGCGAAAGGTCTTAGCCATGGCGGCCTCCGAGGAGCGGAGAGACAAGTAGGCTTGGTTCGAGGGACCCGATGGCCGGTGGATCAAGTGCGGTTCACATGCTGGCAAGAACGAGCAAGGGGACGTGGTTCCGGTGCGAGGTAGCGGCTCACAACCGAAGCTCGTACGCGGACGAGAAGCCGGCGCAAGGTGGCGGCTAACAACCGAAGTTTGCGCGCGGGGTTTGGTCATTTGGCCACAAAATCATCGGTGGACGGTTTCCCTTGGTTTGGGCCTAAAAACCAAGGACCGAGGACTCGATGTGGCGAAGATGGGCCAATGGGCTGTGGCATCAGCCAGGGGCGGTTTAACCGCCTCCCCCTGGGCCGGCCCAAAATCGGCGTCGAGGATCTTCGATCCGGAGGACACGCGGCGTGACTGCAAGGCTTGCGTCGGAGGGAAGCTAGCTTGCAGTGGAAGGTGCTCGAGCCGGAAAATATCTGAGATCAAAATGTCAAATTTGCCCCTGAGGGGTATGTATCACTTAGGGGTAGTTTAGTCTTTAGGACACCACCACTTGGACTACTAATAGGCCCCTTCAGTGCTGGTGGCTGTCATCTCTTCTAGTTATCTCTTTAGGTTTTACTTTGAACTTGTTTTCCCCTTCATCCCCTGCACCTAGAACTACTTCGAATCATTCCTAGTTTGTATAGGTGAATTCATGGTTATGTGATGGAGTTTGTGCTGCTCATCTTTGTGCCATGATTTGATTTCCCGAGCTCCCTTTCCTTTTCTTATTTTCGTGGGTATTTTCGGAGCTATTTTTGGGGGATTTTCGTTCTTCTTGTTCTAGGGCGTTTTCTCTCGGATTTCTTTGGGGGATTCACGTATGAGTGCCTTGTGCCTCTTTTGCTGGTGATCCCTTGCCCCCAAACGCCGAGAATCGCTCTGGATTTGAGATTTTCGGGATGAACTCGAGGTCATGGTGTTCTTCGCGAGATCTGCGATTCCGGGAGTTGTACTGAGTTAGAGGCCGAGATCTTTTGGGAAAACACTCCACTGGAGGTCTAGATCATCTGACCAAAATCTCGCCTCAAGAGCTCAAGCGGTTTGGGAGATCCACTTTTGTTTTACTTTTTCCCGAGGCTCCCAGGCCCGGGCGGTTTAACCGCCCCCCCTGGCCGGTTTAACCGCCCCCCTGGGCGTGTTAGATCGAGCCGAGTTTCGGGTCGTTTTGGTGTTCGTTTCGATTGGTTCGAGTTCCGCTGCTCGTTTCTTGTTCCTAGGGTCAGTAGCTTGACAGTGGCTACGTGATCTTGGCAAGATTGCTCTGGGAGGTTTCAGAGTTGTTTTGGGAGAATAGCCGGATTGTTTGGAAAGAATTTTTATCGGCTCCCATTCACTCCCCCCCTCTCTGGTCGCCGTTTCGGTCCTTCAGTCATCCTTCTGTCTCAACTTGATTGGGCTACGAGAGAGAATTGATTTGACGTAGGTAAGATAGAAGATTTTTCATGGCAGAGAGGGGCAGATTTCAAAATATATCAAGGGGGTATATAAAATAGAGCGTTTAGAATGTCCTAAAGCTATCGACCAGTCTAAGGTAGCGTCCTACGGTCAAGTATGGCTCTGATACCAACTGTGACGAACCGGATTTTCGTAATCGAGAATCCGACTCTCTGTACCCTTGTGATAGTCCCTGGATCAGTAGCTATCACGTACAGAACTCATCTCAGCATTCCCGGACTTGGACCCATTCGGTAAACCGAACGATCCGGGATCGTGAGTCCCTAGCAACACACAGGCGCTGAGAGTCTCGGTAACAAGGGCTGAACGCAGCCAGGCTCCGTACACCCTCGTGAAACGGCAAGCCCAATCCAAGCACACTACTCCACAGCAATGGTACCGACTAACTAGAGAATGGCTGGAACCCCTCCCATAAGGGTAAGCGGTGCGTACGTAAAAGTCCTGTAACCAGGTCCAACCGACTCGGCCTAAGCCAGAGCAAGCAAGTCCCCGTCAAATGCGTATCCACCTCGTGGTCCGCAAATCGGCACCCATTATAGGTATGGCCGCCCAACGCCTCAAATCCATCCATATCACAAATCATATCACATGTACCCGCTACGGTACAGGAGGTGTCCAATTGCCTCCAAGCCCCGACCCGAGGGTCGGTTAATGTCTGCTCACTCCAGCTAGGGGTTCGAAACTCTCCAAGTTTTCCCACCCAAAATACTCACGCCAGCAGGTTTAAAATCACCACTATATCCCACACATGCAAGCACAACATAGCAAACATATATAGTAGTGTAGTGGGCAAACAAGGAGTCAGGATATATAAATAGGCTATGCGGGCTCATCATCATCTCATCAATGCAATAAAGCGCTAGCAATTCTACTTGCAATGCCTAATAGGTACAAAGAAGCAGAATGGGCGTGAACTTGGAGTATCGTCCTTATCTTCGTCTTCTGCGTAGTCGACGTAGTCGATGAAGTCCGGGTCCTCCGGGGATCCTATTGGACGCAAATACAAATAAACAACGACATCTACTAGCAAATGAACTCCAAATAAGAATCAATAAAGATCCAAATAACAGCAAACTCTATTCTATCGTGTTCATCATGATTTTAGAAAAATACTGAAACTGGTTTCATATTTTTCTAAGCTACGGTTGATTTATTATGAATTTCCGAAGTTTAAATCCATTTTTAGGATTTATAAATCATTTCGGAAAAAGAAATAAAAGTTAGAACACAAGTTAGCAGCTGGGTGTGTTAACTGCCGACTCGAGGTTTAACTGCGAGTCGGGCTGGCAAAGGCCTTGGTCCGGGGTTGATGACATCATCTTGGGTCCTGATGATGTCATCGTTGAGTTGGTCAAGGTTGACTAGGTCAACGATCAAAGGGGTCACGGCCTTGGTCAACGGGGCAAAAGTCATGTTAGCCACGTGCCGGTCGACTCGGCACCGGGTCGGCGCCACGTGTCGGGCAAAGGTTGGCCGGCTAGGCTTGCGTGGCGGTCACGTGACTAAGTCACGGACGCCACTCGGGTAGGTCTGGGGTGAAGGGCGCAAATTTAGGAACCTAACGCAACTGGTTTGGCATTAAACGGAGCTAGGAAGGAAAAGATACGAATTTTCCAAGGTTTAACCCTTTTTAGATATTAAGAAAAAGGATTTATAAAAGAATAAACCCATTTCTTAAAAATACAGGGGGCTCTGTGCAATTTTACAAGGGTGGAAGCACCGACTTGCAATAAACAGAAACCCTAGTGGGTCAAGCGCAAAAGCGCAGGGGTTAAAGAGTAAAAGGGTCGGTTCAGGGGCTAAACCGCAAAAGTGCAGAACGTGGAAGGACCTAATCGCGAAAGGAGGAAAAGCTAGGGGGCTTTCTGCAAAAGAGCTAGGCTCACGTGAAAATGGGCTGGCGGCCGCTAACGTCACTGCTGACGTCGACAGCCGCACGGGATCCCGATGCGGCAAGGGACCTTGTGGCCGGCTGTGTGGTCTCGTTGGGGAAGAACAGGGACGAGCACCGGGCACGCCCACGGGGTATTCGACCAAAGGTCCCAAAGGGTGGCCGGCGGCAGTGCGACGACTCTACGGCGGCGAGTTCTCACGCGGGCGGCGGCGGTCGTCGTTGGTGGAGCTCCGGCAGGTCTTGGCGGCGGCCTAGGAGACAGAAGACTTGGCCTTTCGGCCTTGGGTGCGCGGGAGCGCTGGAACGCACGCGAGCGACGGCCGGCGCACGGGTACGTGCGTGGCGCGGTCGTGCTCGTGGCGGCGGGGAACGGCAAGCTGGCCAGGGGCTCAGCGGCGCGAGCGGGAATGGCGGGTGAGGTCAAGGCGGCAGGGCGCTCTCGGCGGCGGCCAAACAGAGCAAGATGGATCGCGCGCGACGAGCGCGTGGTGCGGCGGCGGGTTGCGCGCGCGGTGGCAAGGGCGGAGCGCGCGCGCAGGAGCGGGTACGAGGTGTGCGGGGCACGAGCGCGGCACGGGGTACCTGCAAGAGATTGAGAACGGCACGAAGGCTGGCTCCAGAGGATTCAAGGTGACGGCTTGCGCACGGAGGGCTCATCGGTGAAGATCACCGGACAGCAAGGGGCAAGGGAAGGAGAGAGGGGAAATCGGCCGTGCTCATGTTGGGCCCAAGGAGGGATGCGGCGGTGCAGTGGAGAGTCGAGGCCGTGCAGGCTCGATGCAGTGCTGGGGAACAACAGCGTCGTGGCGAGGTTGAAGCAGAGCTTGGGGCGTCCAGGGCAGCGGCGTCGTGGTGCTCGCGGACGGCTCCGGCGATGGTGTGGCATGGGCGGCACCCTTCTCTTCGACTTCGCGGCCAGTGGCGGTGGCACTCCCGGGTCCGGCTCCGTCTTGCTCCGGCGCGGCTCCTTCGGTTTGGCCTTGGCGGCAGCGGCAGAGGGAAGCAAAGGGGAAAATCCCCAGGGCGGCGGCGGAGAGGGAGCTAGGGAAGAGTGGGGCGGCTGCGGCCTTTATAGGTAGGTGGCTAGGGTTACGGGAGCGATCGACGGACGGGGTTCTCGACGTCCGGGCCTTGGACACGCGGACGGCATCCAGGAGGTCGCGTCGGGGGCACGCGAGGCGCGGCGCGCCGAGCTGGAAAGGGGAGGTGCTGGTGACGCGGTAGCGGTCGAGGTGGCGGCGCATGATTGGAGGGGCGCGGCCGAGCGGCGGAGCTGGCGCTTGGCGCCGGGAAAAGCAGAGAGGGGCGAGGTGCTCTGCTGGAAAGGGGAAAGAAGAAGCACAGGAGAGTGGCTGACGTGCGGGGCCCAGCAGTCGGTGAGAGAAAGAGAGAGGGTGGCGGTGACGGGCCAGGAGACTAGGTGGGCTGGTGGCGAGGGAGTTGGGCCGGCGGAGGGAAAGGATGGGTGGGCGGCGGGGTTAGCGGGCCATGCGGCTCAGCTGGGCTGAGCGGCCGAGCCAAGGGGGCTTGCTAGCCGAGGTTAGAAGTTAGAGGTGGGTTTCTAGACTTGGGTTTGGTTTGGGCTGGGCTAGGTTAGGTCCAAGTTAGAGTTAGGTTTTTAGTTTATATTTGAATTGAATTCAAATATAAACTACACTCAAACAATTCCAGATTAGAATCAAATGGAATTCCATGATTCCGGATAAAATCCAAATCATACATGCAACAGTATGAAAAATTAATTGTGCACAAATTAAATTACTAAGAATTTAGAGAGAGCAATTAACTGATATTACAAATATTTCATGTCTCACAACAATTCACCACAAAAATTTTGAAACTCTGATTTTTCATTACAAGTAACAGACAGCGATTTCGCGGGATGTTACAGCCGCCGCCGCCGTTGATTGCTGTCGCCGCCGCTCCAACGCCGCTCCGGCCGCCAAACCTCGTCGCCGAGACTCCTTTCCTCTTCCTCTTTCCGTTTTCCCCCTCCGTTCCTCCTCCTGAGCACGCCCGACGCCGGCGCCTCGGACGCCGCTGGCCCTGGCCGCCATGAGTGCCGCTGCCTCGGCCTAGCGCGCACTGCATCACGTGGGGAAGCTCGCCAGCGCCTTCTCCTTGCCCCGCCGTCTCTTGCATGCACGCCACGTCGCTGCTGCTTGCCCGCCACGTCGCCGGCCCAGGCTTGCACCGAAGGCAGCAGCAGCAGCGCCCGCTCTGGCCGCCAGCAGACCGGCGCCCCTGCCCTCCTCGCCTACTGCTGCCTGCGACGTCGCCCTGCCTCGGCATAGAAAGCACACAGCGCCAGCAGCCAGGCCCGAGCTCCTCCCCCTGCTCGCGCCTATAAAAGGCCCATGGCCTTCTCTTCCCATGCACACACACGCTCACGCACGGGAGCTTAGCTCCGTGAAGCCTGTCCAGACAGAGGAGCTTGAGCTCCCTGCAGCGCACACACATGCACAGAAGCTGGGAAGCCCCAGCTCTGCTCTCTACGCACTGCGGTAGCGCTGCCCACGTGCATGTAGAAAAGGTGCGCCAACTGCTGCTCTGCTCTGCTCACGGGTACGCCCGGAACAGTCCAACCAGCGGCGTAGCTTTAGCCATGTCACACTGCCCACGTACACATAGGAAAAGGTGCGCCACCTGCTGCTCTGCTCTGCTCCCGGGAATGCCCGGAACAGTCTAACCAGCGGCGTAGCTTTAGCCATTTCGCCCAGCATTGTGGACGATGCCAGTTCGGCTGGCCGCGCAATGCCTGACCCCCCGCCGCTAAACCCCATCGCTGCTCGCTACTTCGCAACCCTAGCCGGGATGCTGCCCGATCCAAGCTTCCAACTCAGTCCACCCTAGCCGTTATAATGCCCGACCGAAACCCTGATCCTAGCCCCACCTAGCAGTTACGCTACCCAAATCTAAACCTCACATATCTCCCGATATAGCCGTTACGCCGCCCAACCAAAAACTCCGGCTATTAAACCCTATCCTTTTGTAGCCGTTGTACCGCCCGAATAAAACCCTAGATAAAACCTAGCCCTTATGCTACCCGATCCAAAATCCCAGATATTAGCAAACCCTAGCCGTCATGCCGCCCATAATATTATCCAATCCAATATCCCTTGATTATTTAGAAATCTATTTCTAAATAATTAATATAATTATTCAGGAATTATTTAGATATCCAGGAATTCACTGAATGTTTATCCCTAACCTTTCTTTCCACACTTAGAAGCCATCCCGCCAGCTAAGCCCCTCCCAAGCCCCGTCGTCCCATCCATTAATTATTATTAAATAATTAATGGATAATCCGTCAACAAATCCATCCGGATCCGTAGGTACGTCCCGAAGCATCTATATCCCCTTTCTCTTTCTAATCTATAGGCATTGATTGATGAATTGATGTTATTTTATGTGTTTTATTGTTCGATAGCATGACCGGGCCCGACGAGACGCCGGAGCTCCAGAAGGTCCGAAGCCCCGCCCGGTCAACATACAATTTACGCCGCGTATAGAACGTCTAAGGACCGACAATGAAGGCAAGTCTCACCAATAATATCACCCAATAACTAAATTTTACCATTCTTGCGGCATAAGCTGTAAGGAGGCTTCACGTGGGTGGAAGCCTGGCTTTGCTATATAGGATGCTTTAAGATTGGGAGTGGAAGGATGGCCTCGCTAGGAGGATCCTAAGAGCCGCTCTGATCCCAGCTAAGGACCGGTTCATGGGAGAGTCTTTCTAGTGCCCAGTACAACCCCGCATGCCAAAAAGGCACAGCCTACGGGAGTGCCTATTTATGTGAGGCCTTGAATCACACCCCACCAGCTGAACCTAGTAATCCATCCCAAGGAGCCGTATGATTGGTGCAGAGTTCCGACCGGCAGACTAGGTAGCACCTGGTGCCGAGTCGGGCACGCGCCAAGTCGGGAACGGGTATGCTGGAGACAGCCCCAGGCAGAGGACTGGGACTGGGCGGCACGGGTCGACTAGGATACAGGGTCAGAGACCCTGAGGGCCGAGGGCCATGATTAATGAGCTCACAGACCCGGGTCGACATCCGCGAGGCGGATGATTAGTGGCCCCTGCTTAGCCCCCAGTATTACCTATGGCTGGACCTAGAGAATGCTGACCAGCGATGGTCACCGGTGGGTACGAGTCTCGTAGGGCAGTACCTGCCTTGACGAAGGTAGGGACTAACCGAATGCGGGGTAGATAAGTATGACCTCTGCAGAGGGTAGAATCTATCTTGATAGCCGTGACTCCGAAATGAGTCCACTTAGTCAAAGCCTCCACTGATTAGATTTCCTTTATTGCATGGGGAACCCGGACGGCAGGAGTGCGATGACTGGGTTCTGGGGTTAATATCGGGACTGGTAGGGAGGAAATGCCCCTCCAGGCCCAACATTTATATTCCTTTAATTTAATATATTACATTATTGAATTTGTGGGATTTGCTGGGTATTCAGTTCTGAATACTCACTCTTGCTTTCATTGTCGTACAAGTTTAGGTTTCCAGGGCGATATGGTGCTACCAACCACCTCGGTGGCGAACGAGTGCCCGCCGCTCTCCGCTAGTTAAATCGATGTAAATATTTAACTTATACGTTATTTACTGCTTCTGACACTAATCTGTGTCGAAATCCGTATCAGCGCACTGATCCAGGGACTGATACGGGTGGTCGAGGGACGTCCTGGCCAAGGGGTCCCCACATTTCTCTTCCACTTGGGATAGAGATATGTACCTCTTCACGACAATCGCAGCACGCCAGTCATCATCAGTGATAAACTGATAGAGAATGAGACTCGATAGGCTGCAACAGTCTTAGAGAAGTACCGATCCATTTTTTCAGGTATTCTCTACAGACTAGACGGGGATCAACCCCAACACCCATCGTATCGCTTGAACCAAACAAACAGACTTTTGGCTGAATGATGCGATGAGGGAGGTAGGCACACCTGCATGTGGGTATTATTTACCCTATGGAAGCACCCACTTCAAGTGGTGAGGCACTAGTCAATTTTTATCTACCTCCAGCTGTCCTTATTGTTTGGTCTATGCAATGCACCAACAGAGGTGTATGATATCAGTCTTCTCTCCCATTATCGAAGACATCCTTTGTCCTTGTCGAGACCATCATGGAGGAATCCCTTGATGATTTCCCAGTCCATGGACAACCTTTGGTTTACGCCTCGCGGATATGGATAGAGTTCGTGAGAATCCCAAAGGCTCCACCTTATCCCAAATTGGGAGAAGTGTCAGCTGAGAAGGCCCCCATCATACAACCTCCTGATTGGATTTTTCCTATCAAGATCATGTGCATCGCTACCAACCATACGATCAGGATAGTGTTGTATCAATGCAAGAAAACTTCATCATCCAAAGCATTGACCAGAGCTCAACAACAACGGAGAAGGAACTGTCGGTATTCACCCATGACAAGTTCAGACCCTAGTTGGTCGATGTCAAAGTTGTAGCACGCACGGACCATGCTACACCAAGGAATCTCCTGACCAAGAAGGATGACAAGCCACAATTTATCCGTTGGATTCCTGCTCCTTCAAAATTCATAAACCAAGAAACAAAGGGAAGAGAGCAAGGAAATGAGTGGCATATCATCTCCAAGGATATAAGAATAATCATATGAGATGATACTCTCTCAAGGGTCATTTTACAGATTTGGATTTACACCCTCAGAGAGAAGGAATTCATTCACCGTACTAGATTCCACCTAAGGGATTTCTATCGTACTCGTTTACTCCACCGCTACAACCACCATGTGATGAGACCCGCAAGACTCCAAGTCCTTCGACGGCGTGTCTTGCGTATCACACTCACCATCGAGGACACACGTTGCGTGTTTCCGCTTCTCTCATAGAGAATGAACTCCTCATATAGGATGCCTACGGATTTTTTTTCCGTACAAACCTTGTGCTACGGTTAGACAGACTAATCATCTGGCTAACCAAAGCACAACACGCTAAGAGTCTTTGCAGAGCCCATGATGCTACACTCATTGAGTCAACTTCAGTTAACTCGACCGATGAGCATCTTGATGATCATGGACTAGACGTCCATATTGGTTGAAGCACTTCATATTGTGGTAAGGATATGGAGACTCACACTCCATCCTTAGAAGTGCATCAGCGAGTTGGAGAGAAATCACCGGGTTGCCAGTCCAAACCATCCCTAGACAAGTCAAGCGGAAATCATGAACATAGAGGGATGGATGGGCAATCACCCGAGGCACTTTGTACAAATTGAAAATCATTCCCATTTGGAAATCAAGAGGTGAAACATAGATCCCCAATCAGCCGAAGTCAGAATGATGAAATAAGTTGGCTGAGTTGAGAATGGAGAAAAAAAGGGCCTATCACAACATTCGTTACAATGACATGCTAAGCTGATCAACACCAAGCATTTTTATGCGGGAGACAAGGTATTACCTACTCCTACATTTATGAACTTGGTCAAGAGAAGCTTAGTAATATATGAGTAGACTCTACACTAAGTGCACAGAAAACAGGACGAGCAACACATCAACGAGCAAGTCTTCATCCGTGCCCAAATAACCACATGGCAATCGTCTGCTGAGATTCAACTACGCATGCACGGAGGTTTGAAACCCTTTCTCCCGTTTCCTTTCTTGGTTTTAATTCAAATGTGAGCATGCGTTCATGACAGTTAAATTTTGAATGAAACACCTAGAAAGAGATGGAATTCCTACATGTTTGTCAAAGGTGCATAAGCTTTATTTTCTTTGCAAGTACCGATGTGCCTTTGGAACTTTATGATAGGATCACTTGATCTTTTGCTTATTGACCCTTATGATATAATGACATGAGAGGCTTGTTCTTTTCTACTTCAAAGTCTTGGAGAATTTCATTTTGAAAAAAAATGAGGCAACTCTCATTCGTGCTCAACTTTGCCAAGTCCCAACCAGAGCCATATTATTCTTGACACAGTTTTGAATCTCTACATATCTATCTTTTACATTTTGAGCTTGATCAAACATCGTGCCTTCTGAGACATGCATGTTCTTCCTAGCACTTTGGTCATTCACGTACACGTTTCATCAAACAAAGTCCATCATAGAATAAAAGTCCATTAAAAGTGGTTCTCAAGCAGCTCTTCATCCCCCTGAAAAAAGAAAAAAAATGATGAGTGGGAGGTCCTACTCGAGTAAGAGAGAGAGAGAGAGAGAAGAAGAAGGGGAAAGATAGAAGAAGCTAGAATCAAATACCACTCAAGGACATTTATCATCCATCATTCACATTCACTTGCACTTGACCAAAGTTCATGGTTGACATGATCTCTCGAAGACAAGTTATTTGATCTCGCAACATAAATGGAAGAGATAAGCATTTCTATCAATCCCTACCTTGAGCCCCACATATAACCTTGTAGAGGTAGGTGAGGCTACTTGAAAAGCCTTTGTGAGGATCAAACACTTTGAGCGACTGAGTGGCTTGAGAGAATGAGAGTATGCCTCCATATTTAAAAAAAAATCATACAAAATCTCGAAGTACTGAGAAGGAGGAATCAGGCTCTCCATTGATTTATTCTGAGGTTCAATAGGTGAAAGTGAAGGACTTAGCCACCTGGAATCCAAGGTATCAGGGAAAGCTTTGAAATAATTCTTATGCATACTTTTGATTTCATGACCCTAGGCTTTGCTTGATCCTTTGGATCTAACTCAACCCTTTGCTCGGGACGAGCAAAGTCTAGGTGTGGGGGCGTGTTGGCGGTCGATATCCATGACTTTTACCGCCAACATTTCTCCAGATTTCATGCTCATATAGTGATAATCATGCTAATATCATTTATACTAATGAGTTCCACAAGTTTTGTACAATTTGTGAGTGAAGGAGCAAACAGGAAAAACAGGAGGCCATTTGGGCTCAGGGCCAGGCCGGCCGGCCTAGCCTAGGCTGGCCGGCCCACTTTTTCCTTTTCTGGCCACGGCATTGATCCACAAGTTTACTAATGTATTAAGGATGATCATGAGTCGTGCATTTGATGTCGGTTTGATCAAAGGACCCGGAAGGCCTAGGATGGGATAAACATGGATTGAAGGGCCCACAACCTAGGATTCTTGGAAAGCTTCAACCGAACGCAACCGTTACCGACTTCAGGACATCATCCAAGCCGTCCTTGCAAAAGTCAGTGCCACTTGGCACCAGGGCCAGGCCGGCCGGCCTAGGTGAGGCCGGTCGGCCTCCCACTGTGGCCTCTACGCTTCCTCTTTCACGTGGAAGCTAAGCAAGTAGTTGGCGTCACTCCTAAGCAGGATTTCACCCTTGGAGGGCTATAAAAGGCGCCCTTCACCTCCACATATGAGACACCATCCATTGGAAGAGAAGAGAAGGCTCAAGATGTAGTCCACTATTATCTTAGAGTAGAGTAGAGAGAGTAGTGGGTGAGTGCTTGGGATACAGCCAAGCATGTAGAGGGAGTTTGGGAGTCATCTCGGCCTTCCCTCAACATTGTTCCGCCCCCGAGGAATAAAACTTCAGAGATATCTTCAGTAAGGTCCTCGGTCTCTTGCCTTAGTACCTCGCTAGTTTACTCTTTACTTTCAGCAATTTATCTTGTCTATCTATGATCTGTGGGCACCTGAGTCTGCGCGAGTGATAGCGACTCTTGTTTGCGGTTTCCTCCCCTACTCGTGGGAGGGGAGGTCAGTGGCTGAAAGCTTAGGCGTGGTGCTTGTGCTGGCTAGCCACCTCAGGTTGTGTTGCACCCCATGGAACTGCAGTGGTAGGCGGCAGGTGGTGACAGCCCTGTCCGTCCTTTCTACTCCACCACGTTCGGGTGTACTCATAACAGTAGTGCTGAGCCCGGAAGAACCCCTCTCTCACCCCATTCTGAGTTCTTCCCGTTCTAGCCGTCGAAGCAGATCATGTTAAGATTAAGATAGGTTGTCTGGGTAACGAGTGGCTAACTAAGGTTAAGCTCTCCACACCCTTTACCCTTTTCTCCTCTGGTGGGTCCGGTTAAGAGATTTCTAGGCTAGTCGCGTATACCGTTCCTTGGATTTGACATCCAGGTTTTATCCCCTGGTGAAAGGCTACATCGGACTCCATGCGCTTGCGGATTTAGTTTGGCTAAGGAGTGCCAACAGTTGTATGATGGGAGCTAAGATAAGTGCTTTCTTGAGGGTATAGAAGGCAAGAAGGCAATCGTCGTCGAAGTTGAATGGGGATTCTTCAGCCAATAGGCTGGTAAGAGGTCTGGCTACCCGAGAAAAATCCTTGTGGAATCTTCGGTAAAAGCCAACATGACCTAGAAAACTTTGCACACCCTTGACGTTCATCGGGGGTGGTAATTGCTCGATAACTTCAATCTTTGCTCTATCCACTTCTATCCCTCTCTCTGACACTTTGTGTCCCAGCACTGTGATGACCCAGATTTTTGAAATCGAGAATCCGACTCTCTGTACCCTTGTGATAGTCCCTGTATCAGTAGCTATCACGTACAGAACTCATCTCAGCATATTATCATATCCATACAGCAGAAACAAAGCATAAAAGAGAGTATTACATCCATACCACAGTGGAAGTACGAATAAGTACAAGACCATCAGGCTAAGCGAAGCAGAAATCCTGCGTAGCGGTAGCTAGCTCCAAGTCTTCATCTTCAATCACACCACAGGCAACTCGAGCAAAGCGCACAACCCTTCTTCAAACATCGGAATTGACTTCAAGTTCTATCCTGCATGCTCACAAACTATACCCAAGGAGTGGGATAGGTTCACGTCACCATCTATATGCAAGCTTGAAGTGGCCTATATTCTAAAGGTATAAAAGTAGTTCAAGGAAAAGCAGGGGTTTCCTATGCAATAGCAGCAAAAGTATCATCAAGGTATAGTCTCCATAAACCATCCCAAATCCCACCTCACATCACATCACCTTCTTCACACTCGTCTAACTCGATGCGAGAGCTCCCTCACCTCGCACCTCACCAACTACGACCGGATCTTGAAAGGAAAGGGAGCAAGCTTCCCTTCTCCCCGTCCGTAGCTGCGAACCTTAATCACTCTCAAATCTGGCTAATAAAGGGCGGAGGTACAAGATCCAATATATGAGAGGTAACAGTGCAATGAGCAATGTCCAATACCGAGGACGCGGCTATACTTATAGATCCTAGGCTCTACAGACCTTGTACAACTGGACCCATGTTGGCACTCCTTAGCGTCACGTTTTAGCAACGCTTCAAGAGCACGAAGATATATGTCGTTGTATGCAAAATGGATTCTACAAGCGCACAGAATATATCTCGTTGTAGCACTTCACCTAGGGAGTTATCCCAGGGTATCATATTTATATTTTCGCAGGGAAGCAGAATGGTTAAAGTGTATTGAAGAATGAAATGATATATTTTGCCAGAAATATCAAGACACAAACCCAGGGGCACAAACTCTAGGTTTGGAGATAATGGTCAAGTAAATGACCGGATAGAAGGTCTAAAAGACCAGCGACACACAGGAGTACCTAAATCTATAGAAAAGGAAAGATGTTGGGAGAGACCGGACTTAGACACTTCCTAACTCAGAGCAAAAGGCACTATAACCTTATCCTAGACTCTCGCTTAGATACCGGGAACAGAGCTCGCTTCGACGGCTAGAACGGGAGAACCTCAGAACGGGGTGAGAGAGGGGGTTCTCCGGGCTCAGCACTACTGTTATGAATACACTCGAACGTGGTGGACTCCGAAAGACAGACAGGGCTGTCACCACCTTCCGCCTACCACTACTGTTCCGTGTGGTGCAACACACTTCCTAGTTAATCAACAAGCCAGACACCATGTCTGCACTCGAAGATTAAGATTTCTCTTGAGGCCTGTCAAGAGAAATCCCCGTCTTCCCTAAGGCATCTTACGACCCGGTCAATGCGAGCTAACCCGCGAGATAAAACCCGGTAGAGCTAAACTAAACTCTACACTAAGTCTAAAGGGGGACAAAACTTTACTCTAAAGAGAGCAAGATCTTTACTCTAAAAAGAAGAGCAAGAGATAAATATAAAAGATAAACTTAAGCTCTGAAATAAGAAAGTAATTGTTTTGATAAACTCTTCAAATGAAGGAAAGGATAAAAGAGCTTTACTAGAACTCCAAAGATTCTGAAGATCCGAGCTAATCTCGACTCGACTCTACTCCCAGCTCTAATCCTAATTTAAGAAATGGAAAAGATACAAGAGCTCCCTTCAAGTATGACTTGAGAAGTGTGGTGTATCTTGGATTGAAGAGAAGGTGGCCTTTTATAGCCTCCCAAGGTCAGTAGCCACCGTAACCTTCATGCCAACGACCTGCTTAACTTCCACGCCGAAGATGGTCGCGTGAGGTTGCAGCAGAGGGCCGGCCGGCCTGCTGTAGGCCGATCGGCCTACACCTGGCTCCCCTGGCCACCGCCTTCGTCGTGGACGCTCCTGATTGCTTCCTGAGGTCGGTAACGGTTGCGTGCAGTTGAGCCTGTCCAAGAATATGAGGTTGTGGGCCCTTCAATCCATGTTCATTCCACTCTAGGCCTTTCGGGTCCTTGGATCAAACGACATTGATTGCATGGCTCTTGATCATCTTGGATAGTTAGTTTAGCTTGTGGATCAGTGGCGTGGACAGACCTGGCCAGGTGAGGCCGGTCGGCCTGGGCTAGGCCAGCCGGCCTGGCTCTATGCCCGATTTGGCCCCCTGTTTCACCTGTTTCATCCTACAATCACAACTCATCCAAAACTTGTGGAATTGGTCAGTAAAAACACTTTTATGTATGGAACATGGTATGATCATCCTCGTTTTACCGAAATGTTTACGGTCAATACTAGGTTATAATGGCCGTCAACAACCCACTCGGGCTGCAAGATGGTCTACGGCCATCTCGAGACGCAACCCACAGCACAGACCCTAACTGCAACGATGCCCGCCCGCCCTTCCTGTCTCGATCCATCGGCTCGCAATCCAATGCTTCGGAAGCTGTGTTGAACTCTCCCTCGCGGACCGGACGGGGCCATAGTCCTTCGAGGAATCGGTCTCTCCCGTTCCCGTACACCATCCACCTGATCTTCTCGCAATCCGGGCATCACGCTAATTAGGCTGGCTGGAACCCGTTCATATGGGTAAGTGGTAAGTACGTGGCACCCAAAGAGTGGTTACCCCACTCGGTTTCAGACCGGGGCGTGCGACATCGTCCCAGAGGCGTATCCCCCGAAGAGGAACGCAGTCGCAATACCCATTATAGGTAATGCCGCCAACTCCTATGCTCCTATCCATCTATGTACCCGCCACAAGTACGGTGTGGGTCCCCCTCGAGAGCAGGAGTCTCCAGGCACCTCGATAAGAAGATCGAGTTCTTATAAAATGCTCGCCCCCGCCAAATTTCCCAAAATCACCTTCTCCTGCCGGTTTTATCCCCACACACGCCAAGAATCCTATTCCACAATATCCCATACACATGCAAGCAGCAGCATAGCAATCATATATAGTGTAGTAGGCAATCAAGGAATCAGGATATATAAACAGGCTATGCATGGCTCAATCATCATCATCATATAAGCAAAGCGCTAGCATTCTACTCAGCAATGCCTAATAGGTCAAAGAGTCAGGATGGGCGTGAACCTGTAGAAAGGTTCTTTATCTGGTCGCCGTTTCGGTCCTTCAGTCATCCTTCTGTCTCAACTTGATTGGGCTACGAGAGAGAATTGATTTGACGTAGGTAAGATAGAAGATTTTTCAAGGCAGAGAGGGGCAGATTTCAAAATATATCAAGGGGGTATATAAAATAGAGCGTTTAGAATGTCCTAAAGCTATCGACCAGTCTAAGGTAGCGTGCTACGGTCAAGTATGGCTCTGATACCAACTGTGACGAACCGGATTTTCGTAATCGAGAATCCGACTCTCTGTACCCTTGTGATAGTCCCTGGATCAGTAGCTATCACGTACAGAACTCATCTCAGCATAATATCATAGTCATACAAAGAATATTAGATTACAAGAAGAGTTTTACATCCATACCAAACACGGAAATACGAGTATAGTACAAGCCTCACAGGCTGAGCGACAAGCGGAAGTCCTGCGTAGCGGTAGCTAAGTCTTCAAGTCTTCATCTTCATTCCACAGGCATCCTTGAGCGAAGCAGCGCTACCCATCTAACACATTCGGACTTGAACACCAAGTCCTAACCTACAACTCACAAACTATCCACAAGGAACGGGATAGGTTCACGTCACCATCTGTATGCAATCTTTAAGTGGCCTATAATCTAAAGGGTAAAAATATATCAAGGAAAGGTTCGGGTTTCCTATGCAGCGGCAAAATATAAAATACCATCATCATCATCCCCAACTATATCACAATAGCACGGGCTGTTCTGGCGCACCAGACTCCCGTCTCATCCTCACCACCTTCTCCTCTCGAGTCGATGGGAAAGCTTCCGACCTTTCCCATCTCAACGGCAAACGCCGGACCTTATCCTGAACTAGCAGCTCCCATCCCAACCTGTAGTTTTAGAAGAGGGGGAGGTAGAATGTCCCAAAACACTAATCAGAAGAAGCTGGTATACAGGGGGTGTCCATGACCGAGGACGCGGCTATACGTATAGATTCTAACTCTGCAGAGCGTGTACACCTGGAACCACTCGGGCTGCGATCGGTTGCAAGCCGATCGAGACACAACCCACAGCCACGACTCCCTAATCAGACCGGTACCATCCTGCATTCCCGGACTTGGACCCATTCGGTAAACCGAACGATCCGGGATCGTGAGTCCCTAGCACCACACAGGCGCTGAGAGTCTCGGAAACAAGGGCTGAACGCAGCCAGGCTCCGTACACCCTCGTGAAACGGCAAGCCCAATCCTAGCACTACTACTCCACAGCAATGGTACCGACTAACTAGAGAATGGCTGGAACCCCTCCCATAAGAGTAAGCGATGCGTACAGTAAAAGTCCTGTAACCAGGTCCAACCGACTCGGCCTAAGCCAGAGCAAGCAAGTCCCCGTCAAATGCGTATCCACCTCGTGGTCCATGAATCGGCACCCATTATAGGTATGGCCGCCCAACGCCTCAAATCCATTCATATCACAAATCATATCACATGTACCCGCTACGGTACAGGAGGTGTCCAATAGCCTCCAAGCCCCGACCCGAGGGTCGATTAATGTCTGCTCACTCCAGCCAGGGGTTCGAAACTCTCCAAGTTTTCCCACCCAAAATACTCACTGCCAAGAGGTTTAAAATCACCACTATATCCCACACATGCAAGCATAGCATAGCAAACATATATAGTAGTGTAGTGGGCAAACAAGGAGTCAGGATATATAAATAGGCTATGCGGGCTCATCATCATCTCATCAATGCAATAAAGCGCTAGCAATTCTACTTGCAATGCCTAATAGGTACAAAGAAGCAGAATGGACGTGAACCTGGAGTATCGGTCCTTATCTTCGTCTTCATGCGTAGTCGACGTAGTCGATGAAGTCCGGGTCCTCCGGGGATCCTATTGGACGCAAATACAAATAAACAACGACATCTACTAGCAAATGAACTCCAAATAAGAATCAATAAAGATCCAAATAACAGCAAACTCTATTCTATCGTGTTCATCATGATTTTAGAAAAATACTGAAACTGGTTTCATATTTTTCTAAGCTACGGTTGATTTATTATGAATTTCCGAAGTTTAAATCCATTTTTAGGATTTATAAATCATTTCGGAAAAAGAAATAAAAGTTAGAACACAAGTTAGCAGCTGGGTGTGTTAACTGCCGGCTCGAGGTTTAACTGCGAGTCGGGCTGGCGAAGGCCTTGGTCCGGGGTTGATGACATCATCTCGGGTCCTGATGATGTCATCGTTGACTTGGTCAAGGTTGACTAGGGTCAACGATCAAAGGAGTCACGGCCTTGGTCAACGGGGCAAAAGTCATGTTAGCCACGTGGCGGTCGACTCGGCACCGGGTCGGCGCCACGTGTCGGGCAAAGGTTGGCCGGCTAGGCTTGCGTGGCGGTCACGTGACTAAGTCGCGGACGCCACTTGGGTAGGTCTGGGGTGAAGGGCGTGAATTTAGGAACCTAACGCAACTGGTTTGGCATTAAACGGAGCTAGGAAGGAAAAGATACGAATTTTCCAAGGTTTAACCCTTTTTAGATATAAGAAAAAGGATTTATAAAAGAATAAACCCATTTCTTAAAAATACAGGGGGCTCTGTGCAAATTTACAAGGGTGGAAGCACCGACTTGCAATAAACAGAAACCCTAGGGGGTCAAGCGCAAAAGCGCAGGGGTTAAAGAGTAAAAGGGTCGGTTCAGGGGCTAAACCGCAAAAGTGCAGAACGTGGAAGGACCTAATCGCGAAAGGAGGAAAAGCTAGGGGGCTTTCTGCAAAAGAGCTGGGCTCACGTGAAAATGGGCTGGCGGCCGCAACGTCACTGCTGACGTCGACAGCCGCACGGGATCCCGATGCGGCCAGGGACCTTGTGGCCGGCTGTGTGGTCTCGTTGGGGAAGAACAGGGACGAGCACCGGGCACGCCCACGGGGTATTCGACCAAAGGTCCCAAAGGGTGGCCGGCGGCAGTGCGACGACTCTACGGCGGCGAGTTCTCACGCGGGCGGCGGCGGTCGTCGTTGGTGGAGCTCCGGCAGGTCTTGGCGGCGGCCTAGGAGACAGAAGACTTGGCCTTTCGGCCTTGGGTGCGCGGGAGCGCTGGAACGCACGCGAGCGACGGCCGGCGCATGGGTACGTGCGTGGCACGGTCGTGCTCGTGGCGGCGGGGAACGGCAAGCTGGCCAGGGGCTCGGCGGCGCGAGCGGGAACGGCGGGTGAGGTCAAGGCGGCAGGGCGCTCTCGGCGGCGGCCAAACAGAGCAAGATGGATCGCGCGCGACGAGTGCGTGGTGCGGCGGCGGGTTGCGCGCGCGGCGGCAAGGGCGGAGCGCGCGCGCAGGAGCGGGTACGAGGCGTGCGGGGCACGAGCGTGGCACGGGGTACCTGCAAGAGATTGAGAACGGCACGAAGGCTGGCTCCAGAGGATTCAAGGCAACGGCTTGCGCACGGAGGGCTCATCGGTGAAGATCACCGGACAGCAAGGGGCAAGGGGAGGGGAGAGGGGAAATCGGCCGTGCTCACGTTGGGCCCGAGGAGGGATGCGGCGGTGCAGTGGAGAGTCGAGGCCGTGCAGGCTCGATGCAGTGCTGGGGAACGACAGCGTCGTGGCGAGGTTGAAGCAGAGCTTGGGGCGTCCAGGGCAGCGGCGTCGTGGTGCTCGCGGACGGCTCCGGCGATGGTGTGGCATGGGCGGCACCCTTCTCTTCGACTTCGCGGCCAGTGGCGGTGGCACTCCCGGGTCCGGCTCCGTCTTGCTCCGGCGCGGCTCCTTCGGTTTGGCCTTGGCGGCAGCGGCAGAGGGAAGCAAAGGGGAAAAATCCCCAGGGCGGCGGCGGAGAGGGAGCTGGGGAAGAGTGGGGCGGCTGCGGCCTTTATAGGTAGGTGGCTAGGGTTACGGGAGCGATCGACGGACGGGGTTCTCGACGTCCGGGCCTTGGACACGCGGACGGCATCCAGGAGGTCGCGTCGGGGGCACGCGAGGCGCGGCGCGTCGAGCTGGAAAGGGGAGGTGCTGGTGACGCGGTAGCGGTCGAGGTGGCGGCGCATGATTGGAGGGGCGCGGCCGAGCGGCGGAGCTGGCGCTCGGCGCCGGGAAAAGCAGAGAGGGGCGAGGTGCTCTGCTGGAAAGGGGAAAGAAGAAACACAGGAGAGTGGCTGACGTGCGGGGCCCACCGGTCGGTGAGAGAAAGAGAGAGGGTGGCGGTGACGGGCCAGGAGACTAGGTGGGCTGGTGGCGAGGGAGTTGGGCCGGCGGAGGGAAAGGATAGGTGGGCGGCGGGGTTAGCGGGCCATGCGGCTCAGCTGGGCTGAGCGGCCGAGCCAAGGGGGCTTGCTAGCCGAGGTTAGAAGTTAGAGGTGGGTTTCTAGACTTGGGTTTGGTTTGGGCTGGGCTAGGTTAGGTCCAAGTTAGAGTTAGGTTTTTAGTTTATATTTGAATTGAATTCAAATATAAACTACACTCAAACTATTCCAGATTAGAATCAAATGGAATTCCATGATTCCGGATAAAATCCAAATCATACATGCAACAGTATGAAAAATTAATTGTGCACAAATTAAATTACTAAGAATTTAAAGAGAGCAATTAACTGATATTACAAATATTTCATGTCTCACAACAATTCACCACAAAAATTTTGAAACTCTGATTTTTCATTACAAGTAACAGACAGCGATTTCGCGGGATGTTACAGCCGCCGCCGCCGTTGATTGCCGTCGCCGCCGCTCCAACGCCGCTCCGGCCGCCAAACCTCGTCGCCGAGACTCCTTTCCTCTTCCTCTTTCCGTTTTCCCCCTCCGTTCCTCCTCCTGAGCACGCCCGACGCCGGCGCCTGGGACGCCGCTGGCCCTGGCCGCCATGAGTGCCGCTGCCTCGGCCTAGCGCGCACTGCATCACGTGGGGAAGCTCGCCAGCGCCTTCTCCTTGCCCCGCCGTCTCTTGCATGCACGCCACGTCGCTGCTGCTTGCCCGCCACGTCGCCGGCCCAGGCTTGCACCGAAGGCAGCAGCAGCAGCGCCCGCTCTGGCCGCCAGCAGACCGGCGCCCCTGCCCTCCTCGCCTACCGCTGCCTGCCACGTCGCCCTGCCTCGGCATAGAAAGCACGCAGCGCCAGCAGCCAGGCCCGAGCTCCTCCCCCTGCTCGCGCCTATAAAAGGCCCATGGCCTTCTCTTCCCATGCACACACACGCTCACGCACGGGAGCTTAGCTCCCTGAAGCCTGTCCAGGCAGAGGAGCTTGAGCTCCCTGCAGCGCACACACACGCACAGAAGCTGGGAAGCCCCAGCTCTGCTCTCTACGCACTGCGGTAGCGCTGCCCACGTGCACGTAGGAAAGGTGCGCCAACTGCTGCTCTGCTCTGCTCACGGGTACGCCCGGAACAGTCCAACCAGCGGCGTAGCTTTAGCCATGTCACACTGCCCACGTACACATAGGAAAAGGTGCGCCACCTGCTGCTCTGCTCTGCTCCCGGGAATGCCCGGAACAGTCTAACCAGCGGCGTAGCTTTAGCCATTTCGCCCAGCATTGTGGACGATGCCAGTTCGGCTGGCCGCGCAATGCCTGACCCCCCGCCGCTAAACCCCATCGCTGCTCGCTACTTCGCAACCCTAGCCGGGATGCTGCCCGATCCAAGCTTCCAACTCAGTCCACCCTAGCCGTTATAATGCCCGACCGAAACCCTGATCCTAGCCCCACCTAGCAGTTACGCTACCCAAATCTAAACCTCACATATCTCCCGATATAGCCGTTACGCCGCCCAACCAAAAACTCCGGCTATTAAACCCTATCCTTTTGTAGCCGTTGTACCGCCCGAATAAAACCCTAGATAAAACCTAGCCCTTATGCTACCCGATCCAAAATCCCAGATATTAGCAAACCCTAGCCGTCATGCCGCCCATAATATTATCCAATCCAATATCCCTTGATTATTTAGAAATCTATTTCTAAATAATTAATATAATTATTCAGGAATTATTTAGATATCCAGGAATTCACTGAATGTTTATCCCTAACCTTTCTTTCCACACTTAGAAGCCATCCCGCCAGCTAAGCCCCTCCCAAGCCCCGTCGTCCCATCCATTAATTATTATTAAATAATTAATGGATAATCCGTCAACAAATCCATCTGGATCCGTAGGTACGTCCCGAAGCATCTATCTCCCCTTTCTCTTTCTAATCTATAGGCATTGATTGATGAATTGATGTTATTTTATGTGTTTTATTGTTCGATAGCATGATGAAGGACCGAAACGGCGACCAGAGAGGGGGGGAGTGAATGGGAGCCGATAAAAAAAATCTTTCCAAACAATCCGGCTATTCTCCCAAACCAACTCCGAAACCTCCGAGAGCAATCTTGCCAAGATCACGTAGCCACTGTCAAGCTACTGACCCTAGGAACAAGAAACGAGCAGCGGAACTCGAACCAATAGAAACGAACACCAAAACGACCCGAAACTCGGCTCGATCTAACACACCCAGGGGGGGGGGTTAAACCGGCCAGGGGGGGCGGTTAAACCGCCCGGGCCTGGGAGCCTCGGGAGAAAGTCAAAACAAAAGTGGATCTTCCAAACCGCTTGAGCTCTTGAGGCGAGATTTTGGTCAGATGATCTAGACCTTCAGTGGAGTGTTTTCCCAAAAGATCTCGGCCTCTAACTCAGTACAACTCCCGGAATCGCAGATCTCGTGAAGAACACCATGACCTCGAGTTCATCCCGAAAATCTCAAAACCAGAGCGATTCTCGGCGTTTGGGGGCAAGGGATCACCAGCAAAAGAGGCACAAGGCACTCATACGTGAATCCCCCAAAGAAATCCGAGAGAAAACGCTCTAGAACAAGAAGAACGAAAATCCCCCAAAAATAGCTCCGAAAATACCCACGAAAATAGAAAAAGGAAAGGGAGCTCGGGAAATCAAATCATGGCACAAAGATGAGCAGCACAAACTCAATCACATAACCATGAATTCACCTATACAAACTAGGAATGATTCGAAGTAGTTCTAGGTGGAAGGGATGAAGGGGAAAACAAGTTCAAAGTAAAACCTAAAGAGATAACTAGAGAGATGACAGCCACCAGCCCTGAAGGGGCCTATTAGTAGTCCAAGTGGTGGTGTCCTAAAGACTAAACTACCCCTAAGTGATACATACCCCTCAGGGGCAAATTTGACATTTGATCTCAGATATTTTCCGGCTCGGGCACCTTCCACTGCAAGCTAGCTTCCCTCCGACGCAAGCCTTGCAGTCACGCCGCGTGTCCTCCGGATCGAAGCTCCTCGACGCCGTTCTTGGGCCAGCCCAGGGGGGGCGGTTAAACCGGCCCTGGGGGGCGGTTAAACCGCCCCTGTCAGCCCACACAGGCCCAGCTGCCCAAGTCCGCCTCGTCGAGTCCTCGGTCCTTGGTTTTGAGGCCCAAACCAAGGGAAACCGTCCACCGATGATTTTGTGGCCAAATCACCAAACCCCGCGCGCAAACTTCGGTCGTTAGCCGCCACCTTGCGCCGGCTTCTCGTCCGCGTACGAGCTTCGGTTGTGAGCCGCTACCTCGCACCGAAACCACGTCCCCTTACTCGTTCTTGCCAGCATGTGAACCGCACTCGATCCACCGGCCATCGGGTCCCTCGAACCAAGCCTACTTGTCTCTCCGCTCCTCGGAGGCCGCCATGGCTAAGACCTTTCGCGCCTGTTCTTCACCTGCACCAAGCAACCAAGCCGCATTCTACACCTGCAATACTTGAGCCAAGGGAAACGTCAATCCACACCACGTTGTCAATCACTCATCACACCAGGAAGCGACCATCCACCGGTCCTCGGACACACCGGGTCCTCAATCTCCCCCTTGATGAGTGCATTGACAACACACACATAGTAACCAATTGATATGAAGAAAATATAAAAGAAATCGAAAACAAGACTCAAGCAAGTGACTAAAAGCAAGAACAAGCCAAATCAAAAGTCACTTAGCAAGAGAAAGCTCCAGAAACGCCGACCCTTCAAGAAGAAGCGAAAGGGCTCAACACCATCGGCAAAAGAGCAAAAGCACAAAGCACAAATCACAAACTTCAAATTCTCCAACTCATTTTTCAGGGCTCTCAAAGCACTCCCCCTGCAAATATGCAACTCCCCCTGAACAAGTGAACTTGTGCGTGCGAAAATCACTCAAAAATGGCTCAAACCATCGCAAACTCTGTGCTCTCAGCACAGGGGCGGTTAAACCGCCCAGGGGGGCGGTTAAACCGCCCCTGGCAGATGACCAAAGTGAAAAGACCCAAAATTTCACAAATCAACTCGCAACGATGCCGTTCCAACTTGAAAACCTTCCAAATATGCCCAGCAAGATATTCCAATGATCAAACTATCAGAAACTTCGCAAATTTTCAGAAAACCTCATTTGGGCAAAACTTTCAACCTCTCACACAATTTCGACAAATTCTAGA
This sequence comes from Urochloa ruziziensis, assembly GCA_015476505.1. Taxonomy (NCBI): domain Eukaryota; kingdom Viridiplantae; phylum Streptophyta; class Magnoliopsida; order Poales; family Poaceae; genus Urochloa; species Urochloa ruziziensis. Next base: position 58,959,934 of record CM027123.1, on the reverse strand, counting down.
GCAAAAGTTTTCTTCTAAATTCAGCAGCAACTCCCCCTTGCCAAATGCTCCAGAAATTCTCCCCCTTGTTGACAATGCACACATCAAGGCAAAAATGTACAAAATGCAACTACAAGCTTCTCAAATATACAATGAGCAATACAAAATGCTACAAGTTAGAGAAGAGGCATACAAGCTAGTTCATCATGTCACACGGGCATTGCCATCAAGAAGGTGAAAACATATATCCAATTGACAAAGCCATGAGCAAATTGTGGATTTTTATCAAAAATGTCACCGCATGAGCAAAGTCCTAACCATGGATTGTTTAAGCAAAAATAAACTTCATCTCACCAAAATCATGAAAGGACAAGCATTCTTGACAAAAGATCATCATAACGCCCAAGTTCTACCTCATGTCATGTCAAAGCACGGAGCCATGTGTTCACTTCTCATGGGAGACTTCTCCGGCAAACAACATGCAACCGCTTAGCACCCATGTGTGCAAGTGTGTGCAATGGTGAAAGCATAGAGACATGAGCATAAATATTTCTTTTTCTTAGCTTTCTTCTTTCATGCATAGACATCTCATTTTTCAAGTTTTTCAAGCTTAAGCATGGTACAATGAAATGTCTTTGCGACAGAAAGAAGCTTATGCTTCTCCACAAGATAAAGCATGGGCTAAACATTTACAATGACAAAGGTCTTTGACCCATTTGAAAAGAATATCACACCCTAGCATGATCTTAAGCAAGATTTAGCTATTTCGGCTCAAACAAGACATGCAAAGGCATTCACTCATGGGTGTAGAAGTTTAAGTTCAGTTTGTCATTTTAGTTCAAAAAGAGACTATCTCAACAGAATATATATCAAAACCATCAAGAGCATAGCCATCCATCCAATCAATCCCTAGCCAGCCTGCCTAAACTCTAAAATGTAGCAAGTTGTACCAATCACTGCATATAGGAGAAGCTCATCCTAAGATATGATACAAAAGATGAAATCAAGATACAAAAGCAAGAGAAATATACATCAAGATACAAAGATGGTACACAAAATATACATATGCTACAAGAGAAGCCTCCAAGACTCAGCTCAGAAAACCGCACACACACCAAGTTCCCCTCGCAAGCGGGTGAAGGTAACTTGGTCAAGTGGCTTAGTGAAAATGTCTGCAAGCTGGTTTTGGGTAGAAACATGGGCAAGCTCAATATCACCTTTCTCTACATGATCTCTCAGAAAGTGGTACCTCACTTCTATGTGTTTGGTTTTGGAATGAAGCACGGATTTTTGGCTACGCTTATGGCACTGGTGCTATCACAAAGAAGTGGAACATGGGACATGTCTAAGCCAAAATCTCTCAAGGTGTATGTGATCCAAAGCAACTGAGAACAACAGCTAGCAGCAGCAACATACTCGGCTTCAGTGGTGGATTGGGCTACGCTAGATTGCTTGCGAGAAGACCAAGACACAAGAGACGATCCAAGAAACTGACACTGACCAGAAGTAGACTTGCGATCAACACGACATCCAGCAAAATCCGCATCAGAAAACCCATGAAGTGCAAGAGTGGAATCGGCAGAATACCAAAGACCCAGCTCAGGAGTAAACTTGAGATACCTGAAAATCCTCTTGACGGCCTGACGATGTGAAGTCCTCGGTGAAGCCTGAAAACGAGCGCACAGACACACGCTGAACTGTATGTCCGGCCTCGTCGCCGTCAAGTAGAGGAGGGAGCCGATCATGCTCTGGTACTCCTTCTGGTCCACTGGTTCTCCGTCCTCATCCGCATCCAAAGCTGTAGTCGTACTCATCGGCGTAGTCATCGGCTTGGAGTCGCTCATGTCGAATTTCTTGAGGACTGTCCTTGGTGTACTTGCTTTGGTGCACAAACGTCCCATCCTTGGTTTGCTTGATCTGCAGCCCGAGAAAGAACTGCAACTCTCCCATCATCGACATCTCAAATTCCCTGCTCATATCGTCTGCAAACTTGGCAACAAGATCATGAGAAGAGCCACCAAAAATGATATCATCCACGTAAATCTGAACGATTAAAAGATCTTTGCCATTTCTCAGTAAGAAGAGCGTTTTATCAACCTTCCCCATCACAAACCCCTTGCTAAGCAAGAACCCTCTCAATCTACCATACCACGCTCTGGGTGCTTGCTTTAGGCCATATAAAGCTCGGTGGAGTTTGTACACTCGGTGTGGGTATCTCTCACTCTCAAAACCCGGGGGCTGCCTCACATACACTTCTTCCTCGAATCACCCCATTCAAGAAGGCACTCTTCACATCCATTTGGTACAATTTGAACCCTTTAGCAACTGCAAATGCTAGAAGGATCCGAATTGCCTCCAAACGGGCAACAGGAGCAAATGTCTCCTCATAATCTATCCCCTCCTGCTGCGAAAACCCCTGAGCAACCAACCTCGCTTTGTTTCTCACAATCTCACCACTCTCATCCCTCTTGTTTTTGAACACCCACTTGGTTCCTATGGGATGGCAATTTGGAGGTGGTTCTACTAGCTCCCACACCTGATTTCTCTCAAAGTTTTCAAGCTCTTCATGCATGGCATTGACCCAATCAGAATCAGATAAAGCATGTCCAACATTTTTGGGCTCAAAAGACGCGACAAAAGCAGAATGAGCATAATGAGAGATGTTCTGTGACCTCGACCGTGTAGTGCGTTCATCCATGTTCCCGATGATCTTCGAAGGTGGATGATCCCTCTGTACCAGCCGGGGAGCTTCTCGCCTCGAGATTGCCTCCCCCTCAGCTTCAGCTTCCACTTGAACTCGATCTGGAGCGCGACTCGACGAAGGTGTAGCAGAGGGGCCGTCGTCGAACGTCGTGGTAGTAGTGGAAGTAGAAGGTACACGATCTCCACACGGTGCCTGAAATTCCTCATCATCTTCATCATCAGGCTGTTCTTCCTCAAAGATGGGCTGTCCCAAGTCATCATCACCTGCACACTCAAAGACAGAAGAGCTACACGGAATGGTCTCGTCGAAGGTGACTTCGCAAGTCTCCATGATTTGGTTAGTTTCAAGATTGAGCACACGATATGCTCGAGAGTGATTAGCATAACCAAGAAAAATTCCATCCATCGAACGAGACTCAAACTTGTCCAAATTTCCTTTCTTCAAGATGAAACACTTGCAACCAAAAACCCGAAAGTGACTCACACGAGGGGAACGACCATGGAAAAGCTCATAGCAAGTTTTCTTCTTGAAAGCACGAAGGAAAATTCGATTCGAAACATAGCAAGCTGTGTTCACCGCTTCTGCCCAATACTTCCTAGGAGTCCTATGCTCATCTAGCATCGTCCTAGCCATCTCACAAAGTGTTCTATTCTTTCTCTCAACAACACCATTCTGACAAGCAACATATGGTGACGGGTATTGATGTTCAAGACCAAGATCACGACAGAAGGCATCAAAACGAGTGTTCTTAAATTCCGTACCATTGTCGCTACGAATAGCTCTCATGGCACCACCATTACTCTCGTTTTTCAACCTCAAAATCAGATCTCGAACAAAATCAAAAGTCTCATCCTTCGACGCCAGAAAGAACACCCACGCATACCGAGAAAAGTCATCAACAACCACAAGAACATACCACTTCCCACCAACTGAACGAACTCGAGCGGGGCCAACCAAGTCCATGTGCAAAAGCTCCCTTGGACGCTCAGTCATAACATCTGTCAAAGGTGGGTGAGAAGCAGCAACCATTTTTCCATGCCTACACGGTGCACAAACCAAATCTTTCTCGAACTTGAGCTTGGGCAATCCTCGGATAAGGTCAAGAGCACTCAAGCGTGTGAGTAAATCAAAGCTCACATGACCCAATCTCCTATGCCACTTCCAAAGCTCAGAAGAAGTACCAGCGATCAAACAACGTGAAGGACCAAAAGATCGAGAAAAATCAGCACGAAAAATCTGTTCCTCAGGAATGATCATACACACAAGGTCACCTCGAGAATCAAGAATTTTCGAATCACCACGCTTAAAGCGAACCTCATAACCCTCATCAAGAAGCTGAGAAACTGAGAGCAAATTGAAACCAAGATTCTTGACAAGAGCAACTCGCTTCAACATGAAAGTGTCGCTCACCTGAATAGCACCCTCTGACAACACTCTACCTCTACCCTTATCCCCGAAAGTGATGTACTGCCTGGACACCACCGGGGTGAGACTGGGGAACCACTTACCATTACCTGTCATGTGTCTCGAGCAGCCAGAATCCATCAACCAAAAGTTCTCCAAGCCTCCCACCTGCACAATCAGAACCGAGAACGAGAATGAGCAAATGACTCGACACTGGGGTTAGCACAGAACGAGTCAAACCAGTGTCGGGCCATCTGCTCAAAAGAAGGGTTAGCAAAATCAGCTCTACTGCGTGACACCCTCTCGTCTCTCACCATCGGACCTCTAGCACCACGCGGGGGAAAACGTGGCCTAGGCTCTCTCCTAGCCTCAAAGCTACGGTCGAACCTCCCTGAACCAAACTGACCGCGAAACGGAGGCCGCCTAGCAAACTCACGAACAACTGGAACACCACGACTAGGAACCACAGGAACTGTACGCACAAAAGCGTCGCCTCTCGGCCAGGGTGAACGAGACACAGGCACACTACGAGAAGAGTAGTACCTGTCCCTGTTCCCCACCTCCTTCTCTCTTCTCACCTCCCTCTTCTTCCTCCAACAAAACTCCTCAAGGTGACCATCCCTTCCACAATGCTCACAATGGAAGCGGACTGGCTTTGGCTTTGGGGTTTGTCTTGGCTGTGCCCTCTCTCTCGGCTGGTAAACCCCACTCCTCACAAAGGTCACTCTCCTCTGAAAGTTCTCTGACTTAGGTGGAAACTTGGGAGGATCTGGAGTGGTGTCAAGCTTGTTCAGCAGGTGGTTTGGTTTGGGTGTGAAGGTGTTCTTGAGAATGGCTTTTGGTGGGTTTGTGGGAATGTTTGCGGTGGAGCTCTCTGGATCTCTCTCTCTCTCACCACTACTCTCACCAACCTTCTCAGAACCAAGACCACAACCATCAGCTCTCTTAAAACTAGCAATCAACATCTTGAGCTGAGGCTCACGACCAGACAACCAACCCAAACACTGTCTCAGTTCATCATTCTCATCTTGCAAGCGATTCACACACTGCTCTAACTCAACATTTTTCAGTGCAACAACATCACAAGCAGAACATGAATTCGCAATGGGTGATTTAAGTTGTGCTTCAAGTGAACTAATCATGGTGCGTGATTCAAGCAACTGAGCATGCAAAGCAGGACAAGAAGTACAAGCACCTAGCAAAGATGACCTAGACTTCAACTCAGCAAGCTCAATTCTAGCACTCTCTAGTTCATCCAAGCAGTTCATGTGTTTTTCCTTAAGCACAACAAGATCAGCAATATGCACATCACAAACGAGCATTCTACCTCATCAGACACAAGAGGAGCATCTTTCAAAACAGCAATCTCAGACTCAAGCGAAGCTGCTCTCTCCCTAGACTCGCAAAGCAAAGACTCAAACTCCATGGCCTTCTTTCCAGTCTCAGAAAGCAAGGTCTCAAGCTCAGCCACTCTATCCTTGGACTCTCCTAGCAAAGACCTAAACTCCCTCTTCTCTCTGTTGGTCTTCCTAAGCACATCATCGCGGTTATCGACCAACTGCTCTAACCTAGCAATCTCCTGACGCAAAGAGGTGGGATCTGTCAATACCTCATCCTCGGAGTCGGAGTCGGAGTCGTCCTTGCTCTTCACGGAGTCGTGCGCCATGGTGCAGTAGTCGACGGCGGCGAAGGAGATGCCGTTGAAGTTGCGGTTCAAGCTCTTCTTCTCCTTGCGGCGGCCGCGGTCTTCATCTTCACTGCTTGAGCTTGACAACGTGTTGGTGGAGCTTGTGTCGATGTCGCTCGCATCAGCCACCATCGCTCGAGATCTGTGCTTCTTGTGTCCACCGTGCTTGTTCTTGAATCTTCTCTCGTCCTTGTTCTTGTTCTTGGAGCGGTACTCGTCCTTGGGACGGTGCTTGTGGTCGTCTCGCGGGCGGTGCTTGCGGTTGTAGTCGTTCTTGACCTCCTCGGGGCACTCGGCGATGAAGTGGCCCATCTTCCCGCACCTGTAGCACGTACTCCCCGCACGCCTCGAACCCTTGCGGTTCTGGTACATCCGCTCGAACCTCCTCGTGAGCAACGCGAGATCCTCCTCGCTCAGCACCTCATACTCTTCATCTGGAAGGGACACAAGAGAAGACAAAGCAAAGTGTCTAGGAGTGTTAGCATGTCCATATCCAGAGCCACCGACTAGAGCCAGACTATGGGGATCAGTCGGGCTCTTAGCCTTGGCAAGCAACTGCCTGTCAACCTCTGAAGACTTCAACTTCGAGAAAAGCTCATCAACAGAAAGAGTCTCATAGTTTGCCGACTCCATGATCGCCTCAACCTTGGCACCCCACACGGATCTATCAAGTGCTTGCAGGAGCTTGATAGCTCGATCATGATCCGAGTATGGGAGCACGGTAATGTTGGCTTTCATGTTGTTGACAATCAAAGTGAAACGCTGAAACAAAGCATCAACCGACTCTCCAGGCAAATGAGCGAAATTCTCATATTCTCTCCTGTACATCGAGAAAAGCCTAGCCTTGACATGGCTATCACCACCGTGGGCTACCTTGAGCTTCTGCCAGATCTGGCAAGCTAGGTCCTCGCCCAAAACACGCTCAAACTCCTCGGCAGACAAAGCACGGAACAAGTAGTCAACAGCTCGGGCATTCGCCTCAAATCTATCCTTTGCATCCTGGGCATGTAAGTTGGTGGGATTGACATAGTTTTCATCTTTCGTCACATCCCACAGCAACTTTCCTTTGCCTCGCAAGAAAGCGCCCATATGCGCAACCCAGTTCGGGTAGTTCTTCCCATCGAAGTGCGGAGGCCCGGAACCCCGATCTTGGTACGCCATCTTTGGATCTTAGACTGGTTAGAGTCGCAAAGACCCGTAACCCGCTCTGATACCAATTGAAGGACCGAAACGGCGACCAGAGAGGGGGGGAGTGAATGGGAGCCGATAAAAAATCTTTCCAAACAATCCGGCTATTCTCCCAAACCAACTCCGAAACCTCCGAGAGCAATCTTGCCAAGATCACGTAGCCACTGTCAAGCTACTGACCCTAGGAACAAGAAACGAGCAGCGGAACTCGAACCAATCGAAACGAACACCAAAACGACCCGAAACTCGGCTCGATCTAACACACCCAGGGGGGGCGGTTAAACCGGCCAGGGGGGGCGGTTAAACCGCCCGGGCCTGGGAGCCTCGGGAGAAAGTCAAAACAAAAGTGGATCTTCCAAACCGCTTGAGCTCTTGAGGCGAGATTTTGGTCAGATGATCTAGACATTCAGTGGAGTGTTTTCCCAAAAGATCTCGGCCTCTAACTCAGTACAACTCCCGGAATCACAGATCTCGTGAAGAACACCATGACCTCGAGTTCATCCCGAAAATCTCAAAACCAGAGCGATTCTCGGCGTTTGGGGGCAAGGGATCACCAGCAAAAGAGGCACAAGGCACTCATACGTGAATCCCCCAAAGAAATCCGAGAGAAAACGCTCTAGAACAAGAAGAACGAAAATCCCCCAAAAATAGCTCCGAAAATACCCACGAAAATAGAAAAAGGAAAGGGAGCTCGGGAAATCAAATCATGGCACAAAGATGAACAGCACAAACTCAATTACATAACCATGAATTCACCTATACAAACTAGGAATGATTCGAAGTAGTTCTAGGTGGAAGGGATGAAGGGGAAAACAAGTTCAAAGTAAAACCTAAAGAGATAACTAGAGAGATGACAGCCACCAGCCCTGAAGGGGCCTATTAGTAGTCCAAGTGGTGGTGTCCTAAAGACTAAACTACCCCTAAGTGATACATACCCCTCAGGGGCAAATTTGACATTTGATCTCAGATATTTTCCGGCTCGGGCACCTTCCACTGCAAGCTAGCTTCCCTCCGACGCAAGCCTTGCAGTCACGCCGCGTGTCCTCCGGATCGAAGCTCCTCGACGCCGTTCTTGGGCCAGCCCAGGGGGGGCGGTTAAACCGGCCCTGGGGGGCGGTTAAACCGCCCCTGTCAGCCCACACAGGCCCAGCTGCCCAAGTCCGCCTCGTCGAGTCCTCGGTCCTTGGTTTTGAGGCCCAAACCAAGGGAAACCGTCCACCGATGATTTTGTGGCCAAATCACCAAACCCCGCGCGCAAACTTCGGTCGTTAGCCGCCACCTTGCGCCGGCTTCTCGTCCGCGTACGAGCTTCGGTTGTGAGCCGCTACCTCGCACCGGAACCACGTCCCCTTACTCGTTCTTGCCAGCATGTGAACCGCACTCGATCCACCGGCCATCGGGTCCCTCGAACCAAGCCTACTTGTCTCTCCGCTCCTCGGAGGCCGCCATGGCTAAGACCTTTCGCGCCTGTTCTTCACCTGCACCAATGCAACCAAGCCGCATTCTACACCTGCAATACTTGAGCCAAGGGAAACGTCAATCCACACCACGTTGTCAATCACTCATCACACCAGGAAGCGACCATCCACCGGTCCTCGGACACACCGGGTCCTCACATGACCGGGCCCGACGAGACGCCGGAGCTCCAGAAGGTCCGAAGCCCCGCCCGGTCAACATACAATTTACGTCGCGTATAGAACATCTAAGGACCGACAATGAAGGCAAGTCTCACCAATAATATCACCCAATAACTAAATTTTACCATTCTTGCGGCATAAGCTGTAAGGAGGCTTCACGTGGGTGGAAGCCTGGCTTTGCTATATAGGATGCTTTAAGATTGGGAGTGGAAGGATGGCCTCGCTAGGAGGATCCTAAGAGCCGCTCTGATCCCAGCTAAGGACCGGTTCATGGGAGAGTCTTTCTAGTGCCCAGTACAACCCCGCATGCCAAAAAGGCACAGCCTACGGGAGTGCCTATTTATGTGAGGCCTTGAATCACACCCCACCAGCTGAACCTAGTAATCCATCCCAAGGAGCCGTATGATTGGTGCAGAGTTCCGACCGGCGGACTAGGTAGCACCTGGTGCCGAGTCGGGCACGCGCCAAGTCGGGAACGGGTATGCTGGAGACAGCCCCAGGCAGAGGACTGGGACTGGGCGCCACGGGTCGACTAGGATACAGGGTCAGAGACCCTGAGGGCCGAGGGCCCTGATTAATGAGCTCACAGACCCGGGTCGACATCCGCGAGGAGGATGATTAGTGGCCCCTGCTTAGCCCCCAGTATTACCTATGGCTGGACCTAGAGAATGCTGACCAGCGATGGTCACCGGTGGGTACGAGTCTCGTAGGGCAGTACCTGCCTTGACGAAGGTAGGGACTAACCGAATGTGGGGTAGATAAGTATGACCTCTGCAGAGGGTAGAATCTATCTTGATAGCCGTGACTCCGGAATGAGTCCACTTAGTCAAAGCCTCCACTGATTAGATTTCCTTTATTGCATGGGGAACCCGGACGGCAGGAGTGCGATGACTGGGTTCTGGGGTTAATATCGGGACTGGTAGGGAGGAAATGCCCCTCCAGGCCCAACATTTATATTCCTTTAATTAATATATTACATTATTGAATTTGTGGGATTTGCTGGGTATTCAGTTCTGAATACTCACTCTTGCTTTCATTGTCGTACAAGTTTAGGTTTCCAGGGCGATATGGTGCTACCAACCACCTCGGTGGCGAACGAGTGCCCGCCGCTCTCCGCTAGTTAAATCGATGTAAATATTTAACTTATACGTTATTTACTGCTTCTAACACTAATCTGTGTCGAAATCCGTATCAGCGCACTGATCCAGGGACTGATACGGGTGGTCGAGGGACGTCCTGGCCAAGGGGTCCCCACATTTCTCTTCCACTTGGGATAGAGATATGTACCTCTTCACGACAATCGCAGCACGCCAGTCATCATCAGTGATAAACTGATAGAGAATGAGACTCGGTAGGCTGCAACAGTCTTAGAGAAGTACCGATCCATTTTTTCAGGTATTCTCTACAGACTAGACGGGGATCAACCCCAACACCCATCGTATCGCTTGAACCAAACAAACAGACTTTTGGCTGAATGATGCGATGAGGGAGGTAGGCACACCTGCATGTGGGTATCATTTACCCTATGCAAGCACCCACTTCAAGTGGTGAGGCACTAGTCAATTTTCATCTACCTCCACCTGTCCTTATTGTTGGGTCTATGCAATGCACCAACAAGGTGTATGATATCAGCCTTCTCGCCCATTATCAAGGACATCCTTTGTCCTTGTCGAGAACATCATGGAGGAATTCCTTGACGACTTCTCAGTCCATGGATAACCTTTGGTTTATGCCTCATGGATATGGATAGAGTTCGTGAGAATCCCAAAGGCTCCACCTTGTCCCAAATTGGGAGAAGTGTCAACTGAGAAGGCCCCCATCATACAGCCTCCTGATTGGATTCTTCCTATCAAGATCATGTGCAATGCTAGCAACCATACGATCGGGACAGTGCTGTATCAATGCAAGAAAGCATCATCATCAACAGCATTGACCAGAGTTCAACAACAACGGAGAAGGAACTGTCGTATTCACCCATGACAAGTTCAGACCCTAGTTGGTCGATGTCAAAGTTGTAGCACGCACGGACCATGCTACACCAAGGCATCTCCTGACCAAGAAGGATGACAAGCCACAATTATCCGTTGGATTCCTGCTCCTTCAAAATTCATAAACCAAGAAACAAAGGGAAGAGAGCAAGGAAATGAGTGGCATATCATCTCCAAGGATATAAGAATAATCATATGAGATGATACTCTCTCAAGGGTCATTTTACAGATTTGGATTTACACCCTCAGAGAGAAGGAATTCATTCACCCTACTAGATTCCACCTAAGGGATTTCTATCGTACTCGTTTACTCCACCGCTACAACCACCATGTGATGAGACCCGCAAGACTCCAAGTCCTTCGACGGCGTGTCTTGCGTATCACACTCACCATCGAGGACACACGTTGCGTGTTTCCGCTTCTCTCATAGAGAATGAACTCCTCATATAGGATGCCTACGGATTTTTTTTCCGTACAAACCTTGTGCCAAGGTTAGACAGACTAATCATCTGGCTAACCAAAGCACAACACGCTAAGAGTCTTTGCGGAGCCCATGATGCTATACTCATTGAGTCAACTTCAGTTAACTCGACCGACGAGCATCTTGATGATCATGGACTAGACGTCCATATTGGTTGAAGCACTTCATATTGTGGTAAGGATATGGAGACTCACACTCCATCCTTAGAAGTGCATCAGCGGGTTGGAGAGAAATCACCGGGTTGCCAGTCCAAACCATCCCTAGACAAGTCAAGCGGAAATCATGAACATGGAGAGGGATGGAAGGGCAATCACCCTGAGGCACTTTGTACACATTGAAATCATTCCCATTAGGAAATCAAGAGGTGAAACATAGATCCCCAATCAGCCGGAGTCAGAAATGATGAAATAAATTGGCTGAGTTGGAGAATGGAGAAAAAAAGGCCTATCACAACATTCGATACAATGACATGCTAAGCTGATCAACACCAAGCATTTTTATGCGGGAGACAAGGTATTACCTACTCCTACATTTATGAACTTGGTCAAGAGAAGCTTAGTAATATATGAGTAGAAGGCTTTTCTTTACACTTCTCATCCAGAACAATGACAGGGATGTTTTCAGTTGAAAATATTCCTCGAGCCTGACTTTCCGGAACTCGAAGTTATGGACTGCTACGAGTATCCGAGTTAGAGCCATAGTCCATGGTCATGGCCGTACCAAAAATGTGCCATTATCTTAGTATAGGTTTGGGTGTTGCAATTTCTCTTTTCATTTTGTTTTCCCAATATTTATTTTCCAACAGCACCCCCATATTTCCCATTTGAATAAACTGTTGCTTTGTTCCTGCCATGCTTTTGGTGGTTGGTGCACACTTGTGTGCCAACCACACCCCTGCTCTAACTCTACACTAAGTGCACAGAAAACAGGACGAGCAACACATCAACGAGCAAGTCTTCATCCGTGCCCAAATAACCACATGGCAATCGTCTGCTGAGATTCAACTACGCATGCACGGAGGTTTGAAACCCTTTCTCCCGTTTCCTTTCTTGGTTTTAATTCAAATGTGAGCATGCATTCATGACAGTTAAATTTTGAATGAAACACCTAGAAAGAGATGGAATTCCTACATGTTTGTCAAAGGTGCATAAGCTTTATTTTCTTTGCAAGTACCGATGTGCCTTTGGAACTTTATGATAGGATCAATTGATCTTTTGCTTATTGACCCTTATGATATAATGACATGAGAGGCTTGTTCTTTTCTACTTCAAAGTCTTGGAGAATTTCATTTTGAAAAAAAATGAGGCAACTCTCATTCGTGCTCAACTTTGCCAAGTCCCAACCAGAGCCATATTATTCTTGACACAGTTTTGAATCTCTACATATCTATCTTTACATTTTGAGCTTGATCAAACATCGTGCCTTCTGAGACATGCATGTTCTTCCTAGCACTTTGGTCATTCACGTACACGTTTCATCAAACAAAGTCCATCATAGAATAAAAGTCCATTAAAAGTGGTTCTCAAGCAGCTCTTCATCCCCCTGAAAAAAGAAAAAAAATGATGAGTGGGAGGTCCTACTCGAGTAAAAGAGAGAGAGAGAGAGAGAGAGAGGAGAAGAAGGGGAAAGATAGAAGAAGCTAGAATCAAATACCACTCAAGGACATTTATCATCCATCATTCACATTCACTTGCACTTGACCAAAGTTCATGGTTGACATGATCTCTCGAAGACAAGTTATTTGATCTCGCAACATAAATGGAAGAGATAAGCATTTCTATCAATCCCTACCTTGAGCCCCACATATAACCTTGTAGAGGTAGGTGAGGCTACTTGAAAAGCCTTTGTGAGGATCAAACACTTTGAGCGACTGAGTGGCTTGAGAGAATGAGAGTATGCCTCCATATTTAAAAAAAAATCATACAAATCTCCAAGTACTGAGAAGGAGGAATCAGGCTCTCCATTGATTTATTCTGAGGTTCAATAGGTGAAAGTGAAGGACTTAGCCACCTGGAATCCAAGGTATCAGGGAAAGCTTTGAAATAATTCTTATGCATACTTTTGATTTCATGACCCTAGGCTTTGCTTGATCCTCTTGGATCTAACTCAACCCTTTGCTCGGGACGAGCAAAGTCTAGGTGTGGGGGCGTGTTGGCGGTCGATATCCATGACTTTTACTGCCAACATTTCTCCGGATTTCATGCTCATATAGTGATAATCATGCTAATATCATTTATACTAATGAGTTCCACAAGTTTTGTACAATTTGTGAGTGAAGGAGCAAACAGGAAAAACAGGAGGCCATTTGGGCTCAGGGCCAGGCCGGCCGGCCTAGCCTAGGCTGGCCGGCCCACTTTTTCCTCTTCTGGCCACGGCATTGATCCACAAGTTTACTAATGTATTAAGGATGATCATGAGTCCGTGCATTTGATGTCGGTTTGATCAAAGGACCCGGAAGGCCTAGGATGGGATAAACATGGATTGAAGGGCCCACAACCTAGGATTCTTGGACAGCTTCAACCGAACGCAACCGTTACCGACTTCAGGACATCATCCAAGCCGTCCTTGCAAAAGTCAGTGCCACTTGGCACCAGGGCCAGGCCGGCCGGCCTAGGTGAGGCCGGTCGGCCTCCCACCGTGGCCTCTACGCTTCCTCTTTCACGTGGAAGCTAAGCAAGTAGTTGGCGTCACTCCTAAGCAGGATTTCACCCTTGGAGGGCTATAAAAGGCGCCCTTCACCTCCACATATGAGACACCATCCATTGGAAGAGAAGAGAAGGCTCAAGATGTAGTCCACTATTATCTTAGAGTAGAGTAGAGAGAGTAGTGGGTGAGTGCTTGGGATACAGCCAAGCATGTAGAGGGAGTTTGGGAGTCATCTCGGCCTTCCCTCAACATTGTTCCGCCCCCGAGGAATAAAACTTCAGAGATATCTTCAGTAAGGTCCTTGGTCTCTTGCCTTAGTACCTCGCTAGTTTACTCTTTACTTTCAGCAATTTATCTTGTCTATCTATGATCTGCGGGCACCTGAGTCTGCGCGAGTGATAGCGACTCTTGTTTGCGGTTTCCTCCCCTACTCGTGGGAGGGGAGGTCAGTGGCTGAAAGCTTAGGCGTGGTGCTTGTGCTGGCTAGCCACCTCAGGTTGTGTTGCACCCCATGGAACTGCAGTGGTAGGCGGCAGGTGGTGACAGCCCTGTCCGTCCTTTGTACTCCACCACGTTCGGGTGTACTCATAACAGTAGTGCTGAGCCCGGAAGAACCCCTCTCTCACCCCATTCTGAGTTCTTCCCGTTCTAGCCGTCGAAGCAGATCATGTTAAGATTAAGATAGGTTGTCTGGGTAACGAGTGGCTAACTAAGGTTAAGCTCTCCACATCCTTTACCCTTTTCTCCTCTGGTGGGTCCGGTTAAGAGATTTCTAGGCTAGTCGCGTATACCGTTCCTTGGATTTGACATCCAGGTTTTATCCCCTGGTGAAAGGCTACATCGGACTCCATGCGCTTGCGGATTTAGTTTGGCTAAGGAGTGCCAACAGTTGTATGATGGGAGCTAAGATAAGTGCTTTCTTGAGGGTATAGAAGGCAAGAAGGCAATCGTCGTCGAAGTTGAATGGGGATTCTTCAGCCAATAGGCTGGTAAGAGGTCTGGCTACCCGAGAAAAATCCTTGTGGAATCTTCGGTAAAAGCCAACATGACCTAGAAAACTTTGCACACCCTTGACGTTCATCGGGGGTGGTAATTGCTCGATAACTTCAATCTTTGCTCTATCCACTTCTATCCCTCTCTCTGACACTTTGTGTCCCAGCACTGTGATGACCCAGATTTTCGAAATCGAGAATCCGACTCTCTGTACCCTTGTGATAGTCCCTGTATCAGTAGCTATCACGTACAGAACTCATCTCAGCATATTATCATATCCATACAGCAGAAACAAAGCATAAAAGAGAGTATTACATCCATACCACAGTGGAAGTACGAATAAGTACAAGACCATCAGGCTAAGCGAAGCAGAAATCCTGCGTAGCGGTAGCTAGCTCCAAGTCTTCATCTTCAATCACACCACAGGCAACTCGAGCAAAGCGCACAACCCTTCTTCAAACATCGGAATTGACTTCAAGTTCTATCCTGCATGCTCACAAACTATACCCAAGGAGTGGGATAGGTTCACGTCACCATCTATATGCAAGCTTGAAGTGGCCTATATTCTAAAGGTATAAAAGTAGTTCAAGGAAAAGCTGGGGTTTCCTATGCAATAGCAGCAAAAGTATCATCAAGGTATAGTCTCCATAAACCATCCCAAATCCCACCTCACATCACATCACCTTCTTCACACTCGTCTAACTCGATGCGAGAGCTCCCTCACCTCGCACCTCACCAACTACGACCGGATCTTGAAAGGAAAGGGAGCAAGCTTCCCTTCTCCCCGTCCGTAGCTGCGAACCTTAATCACTCTCAAATCTGGCTAATAAAGGGCGGAGGTACAAGATCCAATATATGAGAGGTAACAGTGCAATGAGCAATGTCCAATACCGAGGACGCGGCTATACTTATAGATCCTAGGCTCTACAGACCTTGTACAACTGGACCCATGTTGGCACTCCTTAGCGTCACGTTTTAGCAACGCTTCAAGAGCACGAAGATATATGTCGTTGTATGCAAAATGGATTCTACAATCGCACAGAATATATCTCGTTGTAGCACTTCACCTAGGGAGTTATCCCAGGGTATCATATTTATATTTTCGCAGGGAAGCAGAATGGTTAAAGTGTATTGAAGAATGAAATGATATATTTTGCCAGAAATATCAAGACACAAACCCAGGGGCACAAACTCTAGGTTTGGAGATAATGGTCAAGTAAATGACCGGATAGAAGGTCTAAAAGACCAGCGACACACAGGAGTACCTAAATCTATAGAAAAGGAAAGATGTTGGGAGAGACCGGACCTAGACACTTCCTAACTCAGAGCAAAAGGCACTATAACCTTATCCTAGACTCTCGCTTAGATACCGGGAACAGAGCTCGCTTCGACGGCTAGAACGGGAGAACCTCAGAACGGGGTGAGAGAGGGGGTTCTCCGGGCTCAGCACTACTGTTATGAATACACTCGAACGTGGTGGACTCCGAAAGACAGACAGGGCTGTCACCACCTTCCGCCTACCACTACTGTTCCGTGTGGTGCAACACACTTCCTAGTTAATCAACAAGCCAGACACCATGTCTGCACTCGAAGATTAAGATTTCTCTTGAGGCCTGTCAAGAGAAATCCCCGTCTTCCCTAAGGCGTCTTACGACCCGGTCAATGCGAGCTAACCCGCGAGATAAAACCCGGTAGAGCTAAACTAAACTCTACACTAAGTCTAAAGGGGGACAAAACTTTACTCTAAAGAGAGCAAGATCTTTACTCTAAAAAGAAGAGCAAGAGATAAATATAAAAGATAAACTTAAGCTCTGAAATAAGAAAGTAATTGTTTTGATAAACTCTTCAAATGAAGGAAAGGATAAAAGAGCTTTACTAGAACTCCAAAGATTCTGAAGATCCGAGCTAATCTCGACTCGACTCTACTCCCAGCTCTAATCCTAATTTAAGAAATGGAAAAGATACAAGAGCTCCCTTCAAGTATGACTTGAGAAGTGTGGTGTATCTTGGATTGAAGAGAAGGTGGCCTTTTATAGCCTCCCAAGGTCAGTAGCCACCGTAACCGTCATGCCAACGACCTGCTTAACTTCCACGCCGAAGATGGTCGCGTGAGGTTGCAGCAGAGGGCCGGCCGGCCTGCTGTAGGCCGATCGGCCTACACCTGGCTCCCCTGGCCACCGCCTTCATCGTGGACGCTCCTGATTGCTTCCTGAGGTCGGTAACGGTTGCGTGCAGTTGAGCCTGTCCAAGAATATGAGGTTGTGGGCCCTTCAATCCATGTTCATTCCACTCTAGGCCTTTCGGGTCCTTGGATCAAACGACATTGATTGCATGGCTCTTGATCATCTTGGATAGTTAGTTTAGCTTGTGGATCAGTGGCGTGGACAGACCTGGCCAGGGGAGGCCGGTCGGCCTGGGCTAGGCCGGCCGGCCTGGCTCTATGCCCGATTTGGCCCCCTGTTTCACCTGTTTCATCCTACAATCACAACTCATCCAAAACTTGTGGAATTGGTCAGTAAAACACTTTTATGTATGGAACATGGTATGATCATCCTCGTTTTACCGAAATGTTTACGGTCAATACTAGGTTATAATGGCCGTCAACAACCCACTCGGGCTGCAAGATGGTCTACGGCCATCTCGAGACGCAACCCACAGCACAGACCCTAACTGCAACGATGCCCGCCCGCCCTTCCTGTCTCGATCCATCGGCTCGCAATCCAATGCTTCAGAAGCTGTGTTGAACTCTCCCTCGCGGACCGGACGGGGCCATAGTCCTTCGAGGAATCGGTCTCTCCCGTTCCCGTACACCATCCACCTGATCTTCTCGCAATCCGGGCATCACGCTAATTAGGCTGGCTGGAACCCGTTCATATGGGTAAGTGGTAAGTACGTGGCACCCAAAGAGTGGTTACCCCACTCGGTTTCAGACCGGGGCGTGCGACATCGTCCCAGAGGCGTATCCCCCGAAGAGGAACGCAGTCGCAATACCCATTATAGGTAATGCCGCCAACTCCTATGCTCCTATCCATCTACGTACCCGCCACAAGTACGGTGTGGGTCCCCCTCGAGAGCAGGAGTCTCCAGGCACCTCGATAAGAAGATCGAGTTCTTATAAAATGCTCGCCCCCGCCAAATTTCCCAAAATCACCTTCTCCTGCCGGTTTTATCCCCACACACGCCAAGAATCCTATTCCACAATATCCCATACACATGCAAGCAGCAGCATAGCAATCATATATAGTGTAGTAGGCAATCAAGGAATCAGGATAT
This sequence comes from Urochloa ruziziensis, assembly GCA_015476505.1. Classification (NCBI taxonomy): domain Eukaryota; kingdom Viridiplantae; phylum Streptophyta; class Magnoliopsida; order Poales; family Poaceae; genus Urochloa; species Urochloa ruziziensis. The sequence continues at coordinate 58,941,954 of CM027123.1, read as the reverse complement.
ATAAACAGGCTATGCATGGCTCAATCATCATCATCATATAAGCAAAGCGCTAGCATTCTACTCAGCAATGCCTAATAGGTCAAAGAGTCAGGATGGGCGTGAACCTGGAGCAAGGTTCTTTATCTCTTCACTTCAGCATAGTCGACGTCGTCGAAGTAGTCGTAGTAGTAGAAGTAGTCCGGGTCCTCTGGGATTCCTAATATACGAATATATAAATAAATAACGACCACTACTAGCAATTGAACTCCAAAGGAGAACCAATAGAAAGCCAAATAATGGCAAACACTATTCTATCATGTTCGTCATGATTTTAGAAAAATACTGAAACCAGTTTCATATTTTTCTAAGCTACGGTTGATTTGCTATGATTTTCCAAAGTTTAAATCCATTTTTGAGATTTATAAATCATTCTGGAAAAAGGAATAAAACTTAGAACACAAGTTAGCAGCTCGGAGGTGTCAGTCGTCTACTCGGGGTTAGACCGCGGGTCGAGCAGGTAGAGGCAACAGTCTGGGGTTGATGACATCATCATGGGCTCTGGCGATATCATCGTTGACTTGGTCAAAGTTGACTAGGTTGTAACGACCCAGGTTTCCGTTTTATGAAAACCCGACTCCCTGTACCATTGTGATACTCCCTGGATCAAGTAGATATCACGTACAGAACTCATCACAGCGAATATCACATCCATACCACGAATAGAGTACAAATATCTTATTTATTACATCATTCTCATGATAATACGTCTGATACAAGCCCTCAGGGCTGAACGTCAAACAAAAGAACATCCAACGCAGCGGAACTAGGCGTAGAAGCCTCCATCTTCTTGATCTCCTCCACAGGCAACTTGCGCGTCAGGACGATGCCTCAATCGTACCACCCGTCGTGGTTGAACTCATGCTCATCCTCAGATCCTGCGTACTCAAAGGCTATCCCCAAGGAACGGGATAGGTTCACGTCACCAACCGTATATGCAAGCTTTAAGTGGACTATCATCTAAAGGAATAAAAGTATAACAAGGATAGGCTATGGGTTTCCTATGCAGTAGCAAATATAAAGTAAACATCTTCATATCCATCCATCCCATATATCACCACATCGGGCTATTCCGGCACGCTGGACTCCCATCTCCATCTCCACACTCCTCTAAGTCGATGCGAGAGCTCCCTCCCCTCGCACCTCACCAACTACGACCGGATCCTGAAAGGAAAGGGAGCAACTTCCCTTCTCCCCGTCCGTAGCTTAGGTGCTAAAACTAAAAAGGCCAGGGGGCTTAGAGAAAGAATAGCAGACCAGGGACTAGATTGCAAGGGTTTCGAAACAGCAGGGGCTAAAGTGCAAGATTCCAGGGGCTTCTTTGGAAAAAGGGTAGTCTCGGCTGTGGTGGACGTGGTCCATGGTGAGCCGTCTCACTGGTTCACGTGGACCGCGTCCACCGGATCATCCTGCGGCGCGGGCGGATCTGGTGCGGCGGATCGCGTGCGGTTCCACAGGAGCGCGACGCGTGGCGGCGACGGAAGCAACGCCCGCGAGGTGCTCGACGCGCGGTCGGCAGCAGAGCGCACGCGCGCGGCGGCGGTGGCACGCCGGCGGCGACTCACCCTCGACCAATCCCGGCGACAAGGGTCGGGATCAGCGCCAAATGGCCTTGCACACGTGTTCACGGAGGAAAAAGTCTAGGGTTTGGCTCCTAGGGTCATCTACGGCGAGGCCAAGGCGGCGGGTTTGGCGCTCGGCGAGCGCTCGACGGAATGCCCCAAAGGGGTGTTCCGCGGACGGCCAGGGTTCTAGGCGCGGATGGGGCTCGTCGTCGCGGGGATCCTGCACAAGAACACCCCTGGCTCGAAGGCCAGGGCACAGGCAGTAGAAAAGGGGGCAGCTTGGGTGGCTAGGCCTAGCTACAGAGGTCTCCTCAGGCGTTCACGCCGGACAGCAGGAAGAAGGGGGAGCGGCGACGCTGGCTGGCTCACCTAGGCTCAAGGATCGGGCTTGGAGTAGATGTAGGTGCCGGCGTGGCGTAGAGGATCGGGTCTTGGCGTGCTCCTCTTCTTGCTCCGGGTGATCGACGCGGCGGCGGCGTCCCTGCGGCGGCGAGGCGACGGCGGCGGCGTGCTCCCACGGGGCGGCTCCGGCCTTGGCGTCCTCCTCCTCCTTCCGCTCCTTCCCTTCTCCTCGTGCGACGGCGGCGGCTGGTGTCTAGGGCAGCGCCCTGTGGTGGCTGGAAGGAGATGAGGAGCGGCGCTCCTCTGTTTTATAGCGGCAGTGCCCGGGGGAATGGGGTTAGGGTTGGAGAAGGCGTGAGAGGAAAGCTCGAGAGGGGGGACACGCGGCACGGGGTAGTTGGCTGGGAGATTGGGTAGTGCGCTTGGGGTTTTTGGGCGTGCGGGCCACGGCGCGGGCACAGCGAGAGGAGAAGAGGCGGCTGGCTCGCGAGATAGCGCGAGTGGCTTCCCCCATCTAGGTTTTAGGGGTGGAGCAGAGTGGTGGATCGGGGGATTAGGGCTTGGGGGCCGCGAGATGGTCTCCCGCGGTCGGAGCGGCGTGAGTCGGAGAGGCGGGGCTGGGTGAGCGCGGCGGCGTCCGGTGCGTGGTGGTGGTGGTGAGGGAGATAAAGCTGACAGGTGGGCTCCACCTGTCGGCGGGTGAGAGAGAGGGGCGCGCGCGGGGTTGAGTGGACTGGGCCGCGGCGAGTTGGGCCGCGACGCGGGCTAAGGAAAGGGGAAGAGGGGAATGGGCCGAGAGGGTTTAAGACGGTTTAGGCCGGGAAGTAGAAGGGCTGGATCCAGACTTAGTTAGCGGGCTTTGTTAGTGAGGTTAGGGCCCAGGTAGGTTTTAGTTTTAAACTTTTCTTTTGATTTGGATTTGAATCATTTCAAATCCAAATCCCACTCAATTAAATCCAAATAAATTCCAAATAAAATCCAAATGTTCACACTAACATTTAAACACCTTAACAATAATATTTTATATATTTTTTATGCCTAAGAATTTTAGGAGAGATTCAATGAAGACAACCTTATATTTTTCCTAGCTAGCATCATATCCACGAAAAATTTTAAAATCCACATTTTTATTAACTTAAACATTCCAGAAAAATCTGGGATGTTACAATCTCCCCCCCACTAGAATCTCGTCCCCGAGATTAAGGTCGTACCTGGGTCTCGAAGAGGTGTGGGTATTTCTCTCTAAGGTCTGCCTCCTTCTCCCATGTGGCTTCTCGTTCCGTGTGGTTACTCCATAGTACCTTGCAGTATGGAATCGAGCTCCTCCGGGTCTGCTTCTCGCATCTTTCTAAGATCTTCACGGGGTACTCCAAGTACTCAAGGGTGTCTTGCAGGTCGAGGGCTTCGACTGGCACTGTCTCTTCTGGTACTCGTAGGCATTTCTTGAGCTGTGATACGTGGAACACGGGATGCACTCCTGCAAGCTCCTCTGGTAGTTCTAGACGGTAGGCTACCTTCCCGATTCTTTCGGTGATGAGGAAAGGTCCTACAAACCTCGGGGCTAACTTGCCCTTCACGTGAAACCTCTTGGTTCCGCGTAGTGGGGAGACCTTAAGGTAGACATACTCCCCCACCTCAAAGGTCAACTCACGTCTTCTCTTGTCGGTGTAGCTCTTCTGTCTGCTCTGGGCTACCTTCAAGTTCTCCCGGACCTTGGCCACATTCTCTTCTGCTTCTTCAATGGATGCGGGTCCAAAGAATGGTCGCTCTCTGACCTCTGACCACATGAGTGGGGTCCTACACTTCCGACCATAGAGTGCCTCGAAGGGTGACATCTGCAAGCTAGCTTGGTAGCTCTTGTTGTACGAGAATTCTGCATATGACAAGCTCTTTTCCCAATCTGCTCCATATGTTAGTACACATGCTCGAAGGAGGTCCTCTAGGATCTGATTCACTCTCTCTGTCTGACCATCGGTCTGAGGGTGAAAGGCTGAACTGTACACTAAACTGGTACCCATAGACTCATGCAGTCTCTGCCAGAACTTGGCGGTGAACTGGGGTCCTCTGTCGGTGAGTATTGTCTTGGAGGCTCCATGCAACCTGAGGATGTTATCTACATAGATGTCGGCTAGCCTCTTGCTCCAAAGGTGGTCTTGACCGGAATAAAGTGAGCGATCTTGGTGAGGCGATCAACTATCACCCAAATCGAGTCATTCCCCTTCTGGGTACAGGGTAGACCGTTTATGAAATCCATGGTGATATCCTCCCACTTCCACATGGGTACATCAAGTGGGTTTAGTAGTCCTGCGGGCCGTTGATGCTCGGCCTTGATTCCTGCGGCAAGTGTCACATCGGGCTACATATTCTACAATGTCTATCTTCATGTTCTGCCACCAGAAACGATCCTTCAAGTCGTGGTACATCTTGGTGCAACCGGGGTGAATCGAGTATCTGGATTCATGGGCTTCGCTTAGGATGGTTCGACGGAGCTCCTCATTCCGTGGTACGCATATGCGATCCTTCAACCATACCGTGCCTTGCTCATCTATCCGGTAATCTTCGGCTTTGCCCTTGGCCATAAGCTGTATCAATCCCTCGATCTCTGGGCAATCTTTCTGTGCTGCGCGAATCTGTTCCTCTAGGGTGTACTTCACATGCAGCTCGCTGATCTTTTCCAATTTCGAATCTGCGGTCTTCCCTTTCTCCATCATAACCCCGCAATAGCTCTTACGGCTAAGTGCATCGGCAACCACATTGGCCTTGCCGGGATGATACTGAATGTTCAGATCGTAGTCCTTGATCAACTCTAGCCATCTTCTCTGTCTCATGTTCAGCTCAGTCTACGTGAAAAAGTACTTCAAACTCTTGTGATCGGTAAAGACGTCACACTTGTCGCCAATCAAATAATGTCTCCAAATCTTCAGGGCATGTACGACTGCTGCAAGCTCTAGGTCGTGAGTAGGGTAGTTTTCCTCATGCTTCCGCAACTGGCGGGAGGCATAGGCAACAACTTTCCCATCCTGCATAAGCACGCATCCGAGTCCTTGCCTTGATGCATCACAGTATACTACAAAGTCTCGTCTGATATCTGGCAGGGTCAACACGGGGGTGGTGGTAAGCTTGGTCTTCAATTCCTGAAAGCTCTCTTCGCACTTATCTGACCAAACAAATGGCACATTGTTCTTGAGCAACTCGGTCATAGGCTTGGCATTCTTGGAGAAGTTCTCTATGAACCGACGGTAGTATCCAGCTAATCCGAGAAAACTCCTGATCTCTGTCACGTTTCTGGGCTGCTTCCATTCAGTCACGGCCTCGATCTTTTCCGGGTCAACTGCTACACCTTCTACTGTCAACACATGGCCTAGGAAGGCAACTTTCTCCAACCAGAACTCACACTTGCTAAACTTCGCGTAGAGCTTATGCTGTCTCAATCTCTCGAGCACAATCCTGAGGTGCTCCTCGTGCTCTTCAGCAGTCTCTGAGTAGATCAAAATGTCATCGATGAACACCACAACGAACTTGTCTAGCTCTTCCATGAATACCTTGTTCATCATGTTCATGAAGTACGCCGGCGCATTGGTCAACCCGAAAGACACAACCAGAAACTCAAACAGCCCATAGCTGGTGGAGAAGGCGGTCTTGGGTATATCCTCTGGCCGAATCTTCATCTGGTGGTAACCGGATCTAAGGTCAATCTTGCTAAAGTACTTGGCTTTCCTCAGCTGATCCAGAAGGTCATCAATTCTAGGTAATGGGTACTTGTTCTTGATTGTCACCGCATTCAAGAAGCGGTAGTCTATGCACAGGCGAAGTGTACCGTCCTTCTTCTTGACAAACAACACGGGTGATCCCCATGGTGATGCACTCGGTCGAATGAACTTGCGGTCCAACAGATCCCTCAGCTGCTTCTTCAATTCCTCCAATTCCTGTACGGACATCCGATAAGGTCTCTTGGATATGGGGGCAGTGCCTGGGACTAACTCAATGGCGAACTCAACATCTCTATCTGGGGGTAAGCCTGGTAACTCCTCAGGAAACACATCCGGGTACTCGCAAACGACTGGAACATCTGCTATAGTCTTCTCACTGAGGCTGTGTAGGTGGGTTGTAGGTGTTTGCTTGGCTGCTACGGGCTCAATCCTCACTATCTTACCACTGGGGTGTGTCAAGGTCACAAGGCGAGGTGAACAAGAAATGTTTCCCTTGTGCAGGGTCAACCAATCCATGCTTAGGATAATGTCAATGCCGTCTGACGGTAGAACTGTGAGGTCGGCTAGGAATTTATGGCCTCTCATCATGATGCCAACACCTTTGCACAACTTTGTGCACTCTAGGTCTCCTAAGGGTGAAGTGGTGATTATAGGTACGGCTCGGGGGACCATGGGGAGAGATGTATGTGCTACAAACTTACTAGATATATAAGATCCGGTAGCTCCGGTATCAAACAGAACCAATGCACGAGATCCATCAACAATAAACTCACCGAGTAAGACGTCGAGTGCTTCCTGTGCTTCAGCTTCGGTCATATGGTTGAGCTTCCCGCGTGCAACACCTGGCTGGCCTGGGGTAGCGGCTGGTCTGCCACCGGGTGCGGCACCGCGAGCTGGTGTCTGGGAGTTCTTCTTCTCTAGGCAGTCGTAGGACTTGTGGCCTGGCTTGCCACAGTTGAAGCAGGTGAATGGGGCACTCGAACTGTTCTGGCGTCCGTAGGATCCACCAGAAGAGGGGTAGCTAGGGTTCCTCCCTCCGACAATCTGTCCACTGCCTCCTCCAAAGCTGTGGGTTGGCTGGTTCTGACCTGGGCGGTAGCTGCGGTAGGGCTGACTCTGTCCCTGTCGGTAACTGGTGCTCCTCTGCTGGCTGGGCTGTCCGTAGCTCGGTCTCTAAGGTGGCTTGTCTCGGGTCAGCTGATCGAACTTGCGCTTCTTGACTCTCAGGCGTCCCTCGTGGTCCAGCCTCTCCTTCTCGACGGCGATGGCGCGGTTCACCATGTGGCGGAGCGTGGGGAAATCACTCCCGGCCACAATCTGCCTGATCCCATGGTGTAGGCCCCGGTGGAACCAGAACTGCTTCTTCTCTTCAGTGTTGGTGTCCTCGGGAGCATAGCGCATCATCCGGGTGAAGTGACGCTCATACTCCTCCACCTTCATCGTCCCCTGGGTCATCGTGCGGAACTCCTGTGCCTTCTGAACCACAATCTGGCGCGGAATATGCTGATCACGGAAAGCCTTACAGAAATCATCCCAGGTGATGGCTGCCGGGTTCGGGTGCATCGCGCTGTAACTGTCCCACCATGCTCTGGCTGGTCCTTCAAGCTGATGGATGGCTATGGCAACACACTCTTCATCACTGTAGTCGGAAAGGTCAAGCTTGGTCTCGATGGTCCTCAACCAGTCATCTGCATCGATCGGGTCTTCTGAAAAGCTGAAGGTAGGGGCCTTGAGACGGATGAACCTCTCGATCTTACGCGGCAGATCATCAGCGGGTGGTCCTTGGCGGTGTCCTCCTCCCTGAGGGTGTGCGATGGCGTTGGCCATCCTCTCCATGACCTGAGTCTGACGGTCCAGAACCTGGGCAAGCGTAGCCACTGGTGGTATGGGCTGTTGCTGTTCCTGCTGCTGCTGCGGTGGTGGTGGTGGCGCACCACGTCCGCGGCCTTGTCCTGCTGGGATCGGGTCAATCTGGATCTCCTCGTCAACGTCCTCGTCCCCTCCCTCTGTGTCCTGCTGCGCTTCGTGTCCGAGCGGCGCCGGGTTGGGGTAGGCGGCTCCTCCATCTCCTCCTCCATGGCCACGGCCAACAGCTGGCTCAGGCACGGGTTCAGGAGCTGGCGGTGGGACGGCACGACCCCGTCCACGGCCACGGCCACGGCCACGAGCGGCGACCACAGCTTCTTCTTGGGCGGCTGCCTCGAACTGCACGTTCAAACGACCTGACCTGCGGATCGACATCCTGAGAAAAGGTTTAAGAGAGGGCGTTAGCGTATTTCTATATGGAGTCGTTCTATAAATAAGCCAGAGTCAATACAACCACAAATATTTCTTATATGCATGTATAAGCTTCTAACATTCAAGAAGAAATAATCATGAAAACTCATTCATTAATTAAGATCCATTCACCCATCCATGCAGTACAAACACTAGGTGCTACCTCGAGGCTTGACTCACTAGCCTTGGAGGTCTCGCACACACACACGCGGGTACAACGCGAAGAGATCTCAAAAGGGTGGTTCCTACTACAAGGGTGAACATCTACCATCGCGTACCGGAACAGGCTCACGGCTGACGCGGACTTTACTCTACCTTATTCTAGCTACTCAGCTAACTCAGAACATCCGGGGCTTCTTGTACTCGATGACGGTGCGGTCCTCCCAGGTGTGGCTGGAGGTGAAGAGGGGCTTCATCATAGCCTCGGCTCTCTGAGTCTCTGGGGTCTCAACGGTGTAGATACTCTGAAAGGGAACCTTGTGGAGTCTCAACGAGCTGGGTCCAACCTTGAAGTCCTCCTTGCGAATCTGTCGCTGCTTCTCTGGTGGTAGCTGGTCGTTGAGCTCCTGTAGCTCCTCGACCCTGATGGAGTCAGCATCCTTCCATGTCTGAAGCATCTTCTTGTTCTTCTCCCTGAGGTAGAGGCAGGTACGTGTGAGTGCGGCGATGTTGTTGGCGTTGCGCTCGCACCTCCGCTCAAACTGAGTGATCCTCAAACCCATTGCACCTAGAGTGGCATTGTTCTTGAGCTCCACAATCTTCTCATCGGCTCTCTTCATCTTGTAGTCCATGAGTGCTATGGTGCAGTCCTGCAGCTGCCTGATCCCGTCCAGTCGCTTGATCTCCTTCTCGAGCCTCTGCCTCTCGGTGAAGTCGTCGGCGATCATCCGTTTCAGCTGGTCTGTCTCTGCCCGAGCCAGGGTGACTGCAGCGTCCCTGCGGCTCAGCTCCTCCATCAGGTGGTGTACCTGGGTCTTCATGGCGTCCAACTCTCTCTCCATGTTGAGAACGTGAGAAACTCTGTCAGTGGCGGTGGAAACCCTGTTCTGAAGGTTGTTGAGGAAGGCCACGCTTTTCCCTTCTAGCTCTGTCGTGTAGAAGTCGAGGTCGCCGAGGTAGTCTCCGGCCGTGGTGATCGCCGGGTCCTCGACGGCTGCGAACGCGGCTTTGCACCTCGAGTCCTCCGCCTCCTCGTCGTCCTCGTAGTACTCTCTAGGCAGGAGCCGGAGCTCGGTCTCCTAAACCTGTTCCTTCTCTCGGACGAGTAGTACCTGAGTCAGTCTCCGAGCAACTCCCTCCACTGCAAGCTTCATCGACAGTCCGACGCCCTCCATGGTGATTCCTGGCCGGTGGTCGTAGGGGTGAAGGTAGATCTTGGCACGGGCACAGGCGGTGTTGTTGATGTAGCATGCTTGCGCTTCAAGTCCAAGGTGGCTCACCGGAATGCCCAAGCGGGCGGCGATGGTAACTAGCCAGTGGACCATGTCTCCTTGGTCCCGAGGGTCCACGTGCGTCTTGTGGATCGCGGCCACCATACCTAAGTCACGTAAAAAGAAAGTGTCAGCGTAGGTGAGTAAGATGTTTTCTCAAAGAGACAGTTTTTATAACATAGCTCAAGGGATAATATACAAAAACAGATCGTATAGAGTCCTATTCTATCGACCATGTCTATGGCATCGTTCTACGGGCAAGTATGGCTCTGATACCAACTGTAACGACCCGGGTTTTCGTTTTATGAAAACCCGACTCCCTGTACCATTGTGATACTCCCTGGATCAAGTAGATATCACGTACAGAACTCATCACAGCGAATATCACATCCATACCACGAAAAGAGTACAAATATCTTATTTATTACATCATTCTCATGATAATACGTCTGATACAAGCCCTCAGGGCTGAACGTCAAACAAAAGAACATCCAACGCAGCGGAACTAGGCGTAGAAGCCTCCATCTTCTTGATCTCCTCCACAGGCAACTTGCGCGTCAGGACGATGCCTCAATCGTACCACCCGTCGTGGTTGAACTCATGCTCATCCTCAGATCCTGCGTACTCAAAGGCTATCCCCAAGGAACGGGATAGGTTCACGTCACCAACCGTATATGCAAGCTTTAAGTGGACTATCATCTAAAGGGATAAAAGTATAACAAGGATAGGCTATGGGTTTCCTATGCAGCAGCAAATATAAAATAAACATCTTCATAACCATCCATCCCATATCTCACCACATCGGGCTATTCCGGCACGCCGGACTCCCATCTCCATCTCCACACTCCTCTAAGTCGATGCGAGAGCTCCCTCCCCTCGCACCTCACCAACTACGACCGGATCCTGAAAGGAAAGGGAGCAACTTCCTTCTCCCCGTCCGTAGCTGCGAACCTTAGTCACTCTCAAAACTGGCTAGAGAAGGGGGAAGGTAGAATATCCCAAAATATGAGAGGTAACGGTGCAATGGGCAATGTCCATACCGAGGACGCGGCTATAAGTATAGGTTTTAGACTCTCGAGAGCTTGTACAACTGGACCCACTCGGGCTGCGAGATGGTGGCCGCCATCTCGAGACGCAACCCACAGCTCAGACCCTAACCGCGACGATGCCCGCCTGCTCTTCCGGTCTCGGTCCATCGGCTCGCAATCCAATGCTTCGGAAGCTGTGTCGAACTCTCCCTCGTAGGGCCAGACGGGGCCATAGTCCTTCGGGGAGACGGTCTCTCCCGTTTCCGTACACCATCCACCTGATCTTCTCGCAATCCGGGCATCGCGCTAGCTAGGAAGGCTGGAACCCGTTCATATGGGTAAGCGGTAAGTACGTGGGGCCCAAAGAGTGGTTACCCCACTCGGTTTCAGGCCGGGGTGAGCGTCATCGTCCCAAAGGCGTATCCTCCGAAGAAGAACGCAAGTCGTAGTACCCATCATAGGTACCACCGCCAACTCCTATGCTCCTATCCATCCGTGTACCCGCCACAAATACAGTGTGGGACCCCCTCGAGAGCAGGGGTCTCCCGACACCTCGGTTATAGACCGAGTTGTTAAAATATGCTCACCCCCGCCAAGTTTCCCAAAATCACCATTCACCTGCCGGTTTTATCCCCACACACGCCAAGAATCCTAATCCACAATATCCCATACACATGCAAGCAGCATAGCATTCACATATCATAGCGTATTAGGTAGCAAGGAATTCATGGAATAAATTATGGCTATGCAAGGCTCAAGCATCATCCATTGTAATAAGTAAAGCGCTAGCACATCTAATTGCAATGTCTAATAGGCATTCAAAGGATGGGCTGGGCGTGAACCTATAGGCTGGATCTCTTCCTCCACGAAGTCTTCTGGGTAGAACTCCTCTCCGGTCAGCTCCTGGCCGTCGGTGGGTCCTATTTACGTAATTAAAGTAAATACTGGAATCTAATAGTAAATAACTCCAATAAAACCAACTCAAGAAAGATCCAAATGGACTCATACTGCACACCAACAGCTAGATCATGATTTTAGAAAAATATAGAAAATGATTTCATATTTTTCTGAGTTAAAACGAATTAGTTATGAATTTTCTAAGTTTAAATCCTTTTCTAGATTTTAAAATAATTACGAATAAGAAAAGAAAAGGGCCAGGGACCTGTTTGTAAATAGTCAGGGGCTTATTTGTAAATAGTCAGGGACCTATTTGTCATTTTGAAAAAGTCCAGGGGGTTTTTATAAAAAGTCCAGGGTCGGCCAAAATGCTGACGTCAGCAGTGGGCCCTGCTGACGTCAGCGTTGAGTGGTCAACGGTCAACGGTCAAAGCTGACAGGTGGGTCCCGTGGTGATGTCAGCAGTGGGCCCTGATGACGTCATCACGAGGGCTTAGGTGCTAAAACTAAAAAGGCCAGGGGCTTAGAGAAAGAATAGCAGACCAGGGACAAGATTGCAAGGGTTTCGAAACAGCAGGGGCTAAAGTGCAAGATTCCAGGGGCTTCTTTGGAAAAAGGGTAGTCTCGGCTGTGGTGGACGTGGTCCATGGTGAGCCGTCTCACTGGTTCACGTGGACCGCGTCCACCGGATCATCCTGCGGCGCGGGCGGATCTGGTGCGGCGGATCGCGTGCGGTTCCACAGGAGCGCGACGCGTGGCGGCGACGGAAGCAACGCCCGCGAGGTGCTCGACGCGCGGTCGGCAGCAGAGCGCACGCGCGCGGCGGCGGTGGCACGCCGGCGGCGACTCACCCTCGACCAATCCCGGCGACAAGGGTCGGGAGCGGCGCCAAATGGCCTTGCACACGTGTTCACGGAGGAAAAAGTCTAGGGTTTGGCTCCTAGGGTCATCTACGGCGAGGCCAAGGCGGCGGGTTTGGCGCTCGGCGAGCGCTCGATGGAATGCCCCAAAGGGGTGTTCCGCGGACGGCCAGGGTTCTAGGCGCGGATGGGGCTCGTCGTCGCGGGGATCCTGCACAAGAACACCCCTGGCTCGAAGGCCAGGGCACAGGCAGTAGAAAGGGGGCAGCTTGGGTGGCTAGGCCTAGCTACAGAGGTCTCCTCGGCGTTCACGCCAGACAGCAGGAAGAAGGGGGAGCGGCGGCGCTGGCTGGCTCACCTAGGCTCAAGGATCGGGCTTGGAGTAGATGTAGGTGCCGGCGTGGCGTAGAGGATCGGGTCTTGGCGTGCTCCTCTTCTTGCTCCGGGTGATCGACGCGGCGGCGGCGTCCCTGCGGCGGCGAGGCGACGGCGGCGGCGTGCTCCCACGGGGCGGCTCCGGCCTTGGCGTCCTCCTCCTCCTTCCGCTCCTTCCCTTCTCCTCGTGCGATGGCGGCGGCTGGTGTCTAGGGCAGCGCCCTGTGGTGGCTGGAAGGAGATGAGGAGCGGGCGCTCCTCTATTTTATAGCGGCGGCGCCGGGGGAATGGGGTTAGGGTTGAAGAAGGCGTGAGAGGAAAGCTCGAGAGGGGGGACACGCAGCACGGGGTAGTTGGCTGGGAGATTGGGTAGTGCGCTTGGGGTTTTTGGGCATGCGGGCCACGGCGCGGGCACGGCGAGAGGAGAAAGGGCGGCTGGCTTGCGAGATAGCGCGGGTGGCTTCCCCCATCTAGGTTTTAGGGGTGGAGCAGAGTGGTGGATCGGGGGATTAGGGCTTGGGGCCGCGAGATGGTCTCCCGCGGTCGGAGCGGCGTGAGTCGGAGAGGCGGGGCTGGGTGAGCGCGGCGGCGTCCGGTGCGTGGTGGTGGTGGTGAGGGAGATAAAGCTGACAGGTGGGCTCCACCTGTCGGCGGGTAAGAGAGAGGGCGCGCGCGGGGGTTGAGTGGACTGGGCCGCGGCGAGTTGGGCCGCGACGCGGGCTAAGGAAAGGGGAAGATGGGAATGGGCCGAGAGGGTTTAAGACGGTTTAGGCCGGGAGTAGAAGGGCTGGATCCAGACTTAGTTAGCGGGCTTTGTTAGTGAGGTTAGGGCCCAGGTAGGTTTTAGTTTTAAACTTTTCCTTTGATTTGGATTTGAATCATTTCAAATCCAAATCCCACTCAATTGAATCCAAATAAATTCCAAATAAAATCCAAATGTTCACACTAACATTTAAACACCTTAACAATAATATTTTATATATTTTTTTATGCCTAAGAATTTTAGGAGAGATTCAATGAAGACAACCTTATATTTTTCCTAGCTAGCATCATATCCACGAAAAATTTTAAAATCCACATTTTTATTAACTTAAACATTCCAGAAAAATCTGAGATGTTACACATGCGGTGCCCCAAAACCATCAAGTTGTTTGATGATAGATGATGTCAACCCAAGTAGATTCTTAACTTTCGCTATTTGCTGCATAAGGGTCAACTGGCTAGCGCAATTCCATGGCATTAGCAACTGGAGTGTTGTAGTGCTTGTTGGCTTGTGCGTGATGGTTCTTGCTGCTTGCTTTGTATCATAACGTGACATTGTGTCGACGTTTAGCACGCTTTTGGTTCTGATTACATGACTAGCTCTCTTTTCTTATTCTTAAGTAGCGTTCAGACCTACTTAGAGCTATAAAAGGTCTTCCCTCCTATAGCGATTGGGTTCTTCAAAGTCTTCGATTACAATCATGAATATAGTATGATCTAGAGAGTAGCGCTTCATGTTGTTTATAAACTTCTCTTCTACTTCTTGAGTCAGAGGAGTTTCAGGCTGGACATTAAGATTTGTGCTTGTTATGGTGGAACCACAACTGCTTTGATTGATTGTGCTTCTCCAATCTGCTGTCCTACCCTCTGGTGTTGAAGTTATAAACAGGCATTGCTTGGACGTGCAAAGGAAGTCTTCATCATCTAAGTCCGAATCATGGTCGAGTACTAGAGTAGCCGCCTGCACGAAGTGGCATGTAATAATCCCACTTGAATCAGGATATCAATGTATTGCTCCATCATTGAGTTGAACTGGGACCACATGAGCTTTTGATAGATCGCTGCTAAATTGCGTAGTCCGAAAGTGGATAGGGGTGGGTGGGTGCTTGGACCACTTGACGAAATCGAATCTGACTCGAAACGTCCCTTCTTTTCTAGGACTGAAGTCGAGAGTAGTTCGGACTCGAGCTTGGCCCTTTGACGATGTCAGACAGTTAAATTCGTCGAAAGTCTCGATGAGTTCGTCGACATTTGGCGTCAACTTCTTCTTCTTTTCGACGAAAGGCTGACGAGAGGATTTGTGATTCCCGCCCGCGGCTATCTTTTGAAAACCCAAGTCAATATCAGTGTCTTCCTAGGGTGCGATGACTTGCTTGCTGGACGCCATTAAATTCTCCACTGGATTCTTAGAGAACACCCCTACCCCTATGCAAAAATTAGGTTAGGATTTCCCCTGCTGACTTCGGTAAAAAAAATGTATGAGTGTGACCACAGCGTGAACAAACATAAGAACTCCTTGCGCACTGCTGCTGATCACATTAAGAAAATATCTTGCATTAACACTTAGGATTGAGATTTATTGAAACTTGCGACCACGCTCAAGATGATATGTTTCCTAAAGAAAAAATTGCAGCTCCCCTATGGGTAAACCATAATTTTGTGAATGTGTACACATTTGATGGAAATTTGTCATTCAACTAATGCCACTGTGTTTTCATTCAGCTGTTTTCAAGAGAATAGTTGGAGTGGTTTAGGAAATATGCACCTAGGTATGAAAATAAAATCTTGAAGGTGCCTTGATTGGTAGGTAGTCTATGATGAGTTGATGACATATGCCGTGCGCGTAAGTTTAGGTATATGGTGGGTTGACAGTTAATCCGTTTAGTCAAGCAGGCCAAAAAAGCATATGAAGCTGAACAAGCAAGTGAAGCTATAAGTGATCATACAATTGGTCCAAAAGGCATATGAAGCTGAACAAGCATGTGAAGCTACAAGTGATCATGCAATTGGTCCAAAAGGCATATGAAGCTGAACAAGCATGTGAAGCTACAAGTGATCATGCAATTGGTCTTGATGGAAAGAAGATTCGTCCTGGTATCAAGCCTGCCATGTGATTGATGAACTTACGGAGTATGAAACCATGATTTCAGAACAACATAAGAGAAGACAGGTACACCTCTCCTTATGAACACACTAAAAATTAGAACAAGGCCAAAAACACTACTACAAAAACGATTTGTAGAGGCCAGCCATTTTTTTTTCAGGCACGGACGGAAAGTCAAGCCGCACCCACAAAGCTCGGGATGCACTGTAGCATTTGGTCCGTTGCTAGAGATGAATTTGTAGGCGCGGACGATAGGATGACCCGTGCCTAAAAATAGAGGCCATTTTTAGGCGCGGGCGATGGGATCACCCGCACCTAAAAATTATCATTTGTAGGTGCGGGTCATCCCATCGTCCGCACCTAAAAATGGTCTCTATTTTTAGGCGCGGGTCGTGGGATGACCAGCGCCTAGAAATTGATTTTCAGGAACAGGCGACGGGATCACCCGTTCCTACAAATAGCTCCACGCAAGAAAGACAGCAACAAACACAAATTTGCCAGGTCATCGATCCGTGGCTTCAACATGCAGCTCTCTCATTGGCTGTCACCCCCTCCTCTCTCATTCGCTGCCCGTGAAGCCCCCTCCCACCGCGTCCACCCATCCTTTCCTCATATCTCTCCCTCACCTTATCCTTTTTCCTTTCCATCTCTCTCTTTCGCATCCTCTCTCCAGCGAGCAAGTCTCAGCAGCAGGGGGGCGGTGGCCGTTACAGCACGAGCCCAGGTAGGCTCCGGCGTCGGCATGAGGTGCCGGCGCGAGCACCGCTCCGGTGGTACGGGGCTCGCATCTGGTAGGCGCGGCATGGCGCGAGGGGTGTGCATCTAGTACATGCCCTCCCTACCGGCGGCCATGGAAACAGAGGCGAGGAGGGCCAGCAGGAGGAAGACAGCTACCGTGGCGTGTGGGAGCGTCGGTGCGGCGTGTGGGGGCTACAGCGGCGCGCGGGGCGCGACCGCTGAGGTCGTGCTGTGGCGGCGGGCGCGCCTCCGGCAACGTTGGGGGCGCGGCCGGTAGGGCGGTGTGCGAGCCGCAGCGGCTCTGGCTGTTGCGAGCGGGCGGCAGCGCACCCTCGGCCGTGGAGGGCCTTCTTGCAGCGTCGGCGGCGCGGGCAACGACGGCCGGCGCGTCCCCGGCCGACGCTGGCGGCCGGCACGCGCTCCCTGCCGGCGCGAGCAGCGGGCCCCTCTATTTTTCTTTTTCTTTTTTGCTTTTTTTATATTTTTAAAATCCATTTTCACGTGCGGGTGATTGTTTCATCCGTTCCTACATATCATTCTTCACGAACGGACCATGTGATTGTCCGAGCCTGAAAAGCCATTTCTAGCACCGGGCGTCCGCCCGTTGCTGCTAATGCCCTATTTCTAGCGGCAAAAAGCAGCAACGGGCGGAGCGCCCGTGCCTAGAGACCTTCTGACGCCCGCACCTACAAACCTTTTGTGGTGTAGTGAAAAGAAAAAGAAAAAGAAAGAACACAAACACTTTGGATGAGTGACTACGCTTAGAATAGATCGATTTATTGTGTCAAAGAAGCAACTTTTGTCTAGAATTTGTTTTATGTGGGAGGTTGTAACGGCACCATTTGGAGGCTGGTTCCTTGATTCTCTCTATTGGCCTTCTGTTATCGTTGAGCACAAATTGATTGTCTTATAATGCATTCATTTCAGCATTATTCTTTTTCTTGAATACACAGGACATTTCAACATTATTCCTTAATGTTTTAATGTTTGAACATTTTTTTTAGTTTCAATTTTGTTGTTTTTAGTGTCTATGCTTGGAATGCAATGCTTTAGGTTGATTCACTTCAAAGTAATATGCACGGTTCGTCAATTTCTTGCTGGCACAGTGGTCATAGATCGATAGACAATTTGCAAACCGTGTATCCACATCATCATTTTTGTTCTTTTTTGAACTGGATCCATAACTCCATATCTATAAATTAAATCCTTCCATAATATGATTAGGAGCTCAACTTACATTACAAAGTGTTGACGCAAAATTGGGGCCAACACATAAATGCGCTAGATCGCGCGGCGCACAGAGGAGCTCCTTGCAGTGCCTCTGCACAAAACCGGTCAGATCGGTTTCAAAAACCGATCTGATCGGTCTCGCCGGTCAGCACGGCAAGAGACCAACGAACGCCCGCCCGGGAGGGACCCCGTCGCGGCAGGCGCACCTTGGGTTGCCCTAGGCTGGATAGACCAGCTAGGGCGTCCTCTCATGCCATGGAGACGTGAGACGAACAACACATGGGGTTGGAATATTAGGGTTTGGAGAAAAAGGTAAAAAAGATAAAAGATAAGTTGATTGATCGATTGGATGATACCCTCAATCGGTCGTGGCCCTTTATATTTATAGGGAGGGGGAGGTATTGCCCCATTAGGAGTCGAAACTCTTACAAATTGCGTGCTAAAATACAACTCCTAACTCAGATTCTACATACCAAAACCGGTTTGATCGGTTTCGAAACCAGTCTAACTGTTCGCCCAGGTGCATATATTCTCGAAGGCATAACTTCCTCATCTGAACTCCAAATCGGGCATTCCACATATGAATTTTGATCGTCTCAACGAGGGCTACGCAATGGTGAAGTCCAATTCGTCTTTTGAGCACCTTTACCAGACCGATCTGACCGGTTTAGGAACCGATCTAATCAGTTTGTTTAGGCCTGTCAAATTTGGGTGCGAACACAAAGTCGCCTTGATCATCATATTATTTTGTAAAACTCAAGGATTATGACCTTCTGTCTGTTTTTGTAGGGTTTACCAAGTAGCCAATGTTAAGGTCTAATGGAATGCTATCAAGACACTGCCTGATCTATCAGGAATAGGTTTGTCACTATTTCTATCACCGTCTCTGATTGCCATTACGACTACACGTAGATTAACTTAGTGTTGTGACATTTGTGCATCCGCAGGGAAAGTACATTGCTATAGGTTCGATGGACAGAAACATATGGATATCGGGTACTATCCATATGGACATGACATGCTCTTCCTAACTCATGCCCTTCCTAACTCGACAACCCGACACCCGAACCAGATTTTAAGGTCGCCAAAGTCGAAGGAGGTCGTGCGAGCTGCCAGCGAAGGAGGAGAAGGAGATGCTCACCGGAAGAGGAGGAGGTCACGCGAGCTGTCAGTGAAGCTGCGTTGCTTTTTGCTGTGTTTATTTCGTCCGGTGGAGAAGGAACGGAGGGCTCTCAATTTAACTATAAGTCGAGAGGCCTCTCTGTTTAGTTTTATAATTGGGAGTTCAACTGACTAGTTATTTCAGGCTCAGTGTCCTAATGCAATCATCATATCATATCTATGCGAAAAAGAACACGTGCGTGCATACTAAGCCCTATCCTATTTTTCTTACTGATAAAATACTCTTTAGCCAACAATTGTGTTTAAAATTTAATTTCTATGCATGGTCCTACGGGGTCATACAAATGCACTCAATTTAGTGAGCTTTTGTTGTTTGATCCTCCATTGAGGACGAGCCTCTTGAACAATTTTCTTAGAGCATCAATAGAATACAACCAGTGTTACGTTTGTTATGGTGGTTTGCTCGCATAAAAAAAATATATTTCTAGATGTTTCTCAGTTGCTGGGGCGAAAATGGCACCGTACAGAACATTTGAATTGCGAATTCAAGGGGGCGGACAGTCACACGTGGGCAGCTAATACAATACAACTAGTAATTCATTCTTTCAAAAAATATTCATACACCTGCTTCTGCTTATGCTTAGGGCCTATTTGGCAGAGTTCCGGCTCCTTCGAAAAATCAAAGATCCTGTTTTGAAAAACTTTTGACAAAACAGATTCACCTAGATGCTAGATATAGATAAAAACAAGTAAAATGACCATACTACCCTTCCTTTCCTTTTTTTCCTTTTTCTCATCTCTTTTTTTCCTTCTCCCTTATCCGTTCCTGTCTCTCCCACCCCTCTATCTCTTCCTGTCTCTCTCTTCCGAGCTCCTCTCTACCGTCACCATTCTTCCCCACGCTGTCACTGGCCTGTGGGTGCGCGTTCTCCACGCGCCGCCGCTAGCCCACCTCCTCCATGCGCCACCACCGGCCCCCGCCTGCGCCTCCTCTACGAGCCGCTGCTGGCCCGCCTCCTCCATGCGCCGTCGGCGGACCCCATCGCCACCACTAGCCCCCGTCCACGCGGCCTCCCCGCGCCACCAACGGCCCCCATCCACACCAGCAACGTGGGGTCGGGTCAGAGCCATAATTTGTGCCTCCGTCTCTCTAGTGAAAGCCATTTTTGGCTCCACTCTCGGATCCACCCCTGGAGCCGTCCCAAAAAAACCGTTAGGTAGGGCTCCGCTCAGAGCCACGGTTGGAGCCAAAGCTGAAGCACTGCCAAAGGGGGCTCTAATTTGGTTTGCACCAACCCAAATTAGATGTATCGGTTTATGATTCCATAAATGGGTTTCTCCATATCCACACAATAGCCCATATAAGGTTAAAGCTGGAGGAGCGTTATTGGAGCAGAGGTAATCGGTGGTATTTTGGCAGAAAAGTACAAGCATCCATACGCATTGTACACAAGACGTTTATGAAAATAAGTGCATGCCATTCGCCATTCGATAAGTAGTTATGGAAACTCGTGGTACCGGTACCAACATAACTCAAGTCAGTAAATAAAGATGGCATCACGCCACTGCAAAAAAACGCAGATGTTTAATACTTCAGCACCCTTCAATTGATCGATCTAAAATAGTGGAGATTACCCAACCAGGAAACAAATTTTTATTTCCCGCATCTGATGCATCACAGGAAATCCTTGACAAGTTCATTTTGCCTTAGTGCTTTGAGAGATCTTCAACGACCCCATAGCTTCCCTGCATGCAAAATAACAATCAGAATCCCATACCCAGCCACGTTGACAGGAAATGGCACCCGTTTTTGCTACAAAAGCAGTGGAACATAAGTGAAATAAAAATATGTATGTATATTCACAATTTCTCACTACGAGACTTGCAAAAGTTGTCCAGAGTATTTTGTAAGTGGCCAACGGGAAGAATACTTAGCACTATCTTTGTGGCCATTGCCGAAGGTAATTAAGTCATACACCAGCCTTTGCTGAGAGTAAAAAAAAAATCACCAATAGCATTCACTGACTAACATTCTGCGCCACGATGATCAAGATAAAACACTGACTGGTCACCATCAGCCACCTGATCAAACTCTATACAATAATCACTAATCTAGTGGCGTTTTCAGACTGAGGACATGTGTATGGAAATTCTCGATACAACTATTAAAATGTCTTTTTAAAAAACAATTAAAATGTACCAAGACATTCGTGCCATGAGGCAAAGGCTCAGATGGATACCGTAATGCATGCTCAATCGCATCATTCTTGGGGTCCAACTTGAATCCATCAAAAAGTGTTTCACATGCACTCTTGTAGTCCTGATTATGCAATGTATTGTGAGTTACCGGAAACTGTTTGCTTGAAAGTCAACAAACACCAAACCAGATATTCTATCCCACCTTTAGTAACAAGAGAGCTGCACCCTGTCGATAGTAGGCCTTTGGCCAGTCGGGTCGCATTTCTCTGCATTCAAGAGCATCCTGCAAAGCCTTCTCTCCGTCACCCATGTGAAGCCAGCAAAGGCTTCTATTCGAGAACAAGGTTGCATCATTAGGATCAAGGTTAATTGCCTACATCCAACAAGTTAAACCAACAGTTAGGAGGTTGCTTAGATTAGAAACAGTTACAAATTTCTGGACATACAAATGGAAAAATGGGGCTGGCACGCAGGACGACACAACGGGCACGAGTATTGGTTGCTTAGAAAGGATACATAGTTTTCCAGTGTCTAGATAAGGATCTCAGCCGGCAGTTGTTGACCATTCCCGTGCACATGCGTTTGGGTTGCAGCTGATGGTTTGTCTCACCCAAGCTTTGCTTTGGCACGAGGTGCGTTTCTTGCTAACTCTAGGCAAAACATTGACAGCAAAAAGGGTTGCCTAGGATTTGGTGTGCTCAGGGTTTGACAGCACAATTGTTTTGATATTCTGGAGGAATGTATCATTTTCCCCTTATGTTTGCCACTTACTGATTGACGGATCCCTCTAGTTCTCACCCCAATTCATAACAATGTTCCCCTTCTAATACCCTAATCCCCATAGAGCCACTTCCAGCAACCCATGAAAATCATCTTTTCACATAATGCTGTCCCTTCTCTCAACATGAAACACTAGCCAAGTTACGGCTTCAATAACTAAGCCTTGCCTTTGACTAAGGTTCCATTGTATGTTAAGATGCATTATTATATATACATATACTAAAGGTCCTAGGTTTGGAGCCTCCTCATGCATCCTGGCCCCACGTGGGACCCACGTGGTGTTCATGTGGGACCCACACGCGGGACCCGCGTAGGGTTCATGTGGAACCCACACACTATTTAGGTGGGACCCACATAAGTGGGACCCGCACAGTTTTTGGTGGGACCCACGATATTGTTGACTATGTCTCATAATCTTTTTTTTTAAATATCAAAATCTATTTTTTCATTATTTGATGAAAAGTATAAAATATATTCAATTTTTCTTGATGTATAAAAATAATACCTAATTTTGTATATTACTTTTACCTGTGTTGGCTATATTATTTGAACTTTGCTTTCAAATGAACTCACAAAATATAATTAAATTATTAATTCATTGCTAATTTTATCTTTTATTTCTATTAAAATCAAAAATCAATGTAACATGACACATCAGTGTGTTAGGTATCTATATCTATTAATGCACAAAAGTCATTGAATTTCTAAAAAAAATATTACTATGATGTTTACAAAATTGTTTGGATTTAATATTAAATTCGATCAACTTAATTTTAGACTATGTTCTATTTTTTATTTTGGTTCTATGTATCCATGCGATTCTACTTTGAGTGTAATAAGATAATAAATTCACATTTCATCATTATTTCAAGTTAACATCTTTCGTATAGGCGCGCATCGCGCGCCAACCTAACTAGTTATTTTTGGGTTAATTGGTTACACGCCACCGTTATTTCCAAATTTTTTACGGACGCCACTACTATTACGTTTATAGCAACGACGCCATTACAATTTGGCCGATATTTGATCCACGCCATTCTCTACACCTTTTTGGCTATTGGGCCCACATGCAGACCACCGTATTTACGTATGGACTAAAATGCCTTCCTACAACTCACTTACATGTGGGTCCCGCGCGTCATATCCTTCTCCTTCCTACCTCCCATCTCCTCCCTTCTTTCATCTTCTCCTCTGGCTCCCGGGAGGGACGGCCATGGCGGCGGTGGGGAGCTGCGGGGCAAGCCCCCTTGCCGGTGTCCATGGCTAGCAGCCACCCGGAGCAGGCTCACAACGTTGTGGCCCTCCTGCTCTAGCTCGACCCTGTCCACCACCAGGCCATCCGCCACTTGCCCAACCTCAACCCCACCGTCATCGCCACCATCGTCGGCGAGGCAACTCCATCCTCGGTTGTCTGCGCCAAGAGCTGATGCCCCCTGCCGTCCATCCCCTTCATCTCCGCGCTCTACCCTGGTGACGGTGCGAGATCCGGGCGTGGGGAGTGGATGAGGCGCGCGGCGGCGCCATGGCTGCCCGCTGGCGCTCGAGGTCAGGGCAACGTCGCGGAGGCCCGTGCGGCGGCGGTCGGCTGGAGCCTTCGCATGGTGCTGGCCAGTGAGCTCCCGTGGTGCTGGCTGCCCGCGGGCGCTAAAGGTCGGGGCGGCGGCGTGGAGGCCCGCGCGGCGGTGGCGCCATGGCCGCCCGCGGGCGCTCGGGGTCGGGGCGGCAGTGGCCGGTCAGGAGTCGGCCGGATGGAGCTTCACATGTGGTGGAGAAGATGAATCAGAAAAGGAGGGAGGAAGAAGATAACGTGGGACCCACATGTAAGTGAGTTGGAGAGAGAGAGTATAGGAGGGCATTTTAGTCCATACGTAAATACAGTGGCCTGCACGTGGGCCCAATAGCCAAAAAGGTGTAGAGAATGGCGTGGATCGAATAACGGCCAAATTGTAATGGTGTCGTTGCTATAAACGTAACAGTAGTGGCGTCCGTCAAAAATTTGGAAATAACGGTGGCGTGTAACCAATTAACCCATTATTTTTCTCACAGAATTAGATTAAATAATTCGAGTGCAATAAAAAGTTATGATAAATACGGCACTATATTATACCTTACTGTAAATCTCTGATGCAAAAAGATAATCTTTTCTCTCCGCTGCCTTAGTTCCGAGAGATTTCAACTGTGCCATTTTCCTTTTGTCCACATGCTCATTCTGAAATCAATAATATAGAGAGTTTAGTATGGAAAAATGTTATAGTTGAAAAGACTCAAATAGATACTAGAATTATTCTATATATATTTGGAAAATATGGTTTTGATTTAGCACAAACAATTAGGCACACTTTCTATAGTTGCATTGGGAATAATGTTTTAACTTTCATGCACTCATGCTAATCATACAACATCCATGATGTTCAGTGGTATCACCATATCAGCATAAATTACACTTAATCTAGTACACACCCTCCATTCCAAATTGTAATTAGAATAAAATTATTATAGTTCAGCTTAGCTTCGTTCTAAATCAAAATTGTCTAACTTTGACCAAGTTCATCTTAGCTTTGTTCTAAAATTATAGTGTTTTACTTATAATGGAACCAGTACACACTTAAAAAAAAATCAAACTGGAGCTTAACAGACAACATCAACAAAAAGTACAGAGATAGCAATGCATTCTTCTTGGAAAAAAGAAACAACAGAACTTTAGACAAGAATTACAAGAAATTATACCCAGGCAAGAATCAACAATTCAACTTTAGCAAACATTAATAGTAGCATAGGCATGTCATATAACATGGATCTATTTATACCATATGCCCCTACAAATAGTTTGCACTTTGACTTTGGAGCCATGGAGCTACCTAGCACAATAACATAATGTAACATCATGCCTTCAATAAATTAGATAGGTTGGGGTAAACAAGGAAATATATTAAGTGAATGCATCATGATAAGGCTACAACAGAACTATGCATAGGAAGCAAGTGACATGGAGCTATTTATCCACCAATCCTGCTCGACAGCTGTGAAGCCTTGAAGAGCAGCAGAACTAGTGGTGAAGAGGTAAATCTTACATCATCAGGGAAATCATGGATGGCACCAGCCTCCAGTAAAGAATTCAAGCACTCAGTTGAACCACTATTTGTAGCATCAAGTAAAGCAGTTAAGATATTGGTTGCCTTGACATCATCACCAGCCTATAATAGAAAAGAATGGTACATATCAATATTGTCTTAGGGACATGAAACTCCAGTAATATACCCCAATTTTACATCATGACAAATGTATGTGCTGTAATATTAAGGGTGAAACAATTTAGCAACCCTAAAATCATAACAGATGGCCTAAACCAAAGTTCATTCTGCACCTCCCATGTGCCCATCAGTGCAAGATCCACAAACTATGCCTGCTGTAAATTGCAACGGTATCGAATCGCAAACTATGGTCCTTAATGCAACCAGGAGGCGTTGGTTCTTGTTTTCCTTAATCCAAATGTTGTGGTCAAGCAAGGACAAGCCAGCAACAGGAACACCATGAGAAATATCGACCAACAGCAAGTTAGTGATCAGGGGCTGAGCACCCAAGAGCACAAAGTTAATGGAGTTGAGGAAATTTTGATAAGTTAATAGAAGGGGGGAATGGGACATAGAGTTTGAGATATAACAAAGTAGAAGGTTGAGTCTTTGAACCAGTATTCGTACCCCAGCGTTTATACCGAAATAAATGAAGCTATTGTGACATTTTGGAGAGAGATATCAGTTTTCCCCTCTTTGCTGCCTATTGATCCTATCATCCCAATTTATGTCAATCTTCTCCTTCTAATACCATAATACCCATCCAGCTACTTCCAGTCTAGTCATCAATTGTACAGTACGTCATTGTCCCTTCTCAACATTAAAGCCAAGTCACAGTTTCAATAACTAAGCCTTGCCTTTTGGTGACTAAGGTTCCATTGTGTTCAGATGTATTATTTTTCTCAAAGAATAAGTTTAGAATATTTTGAATGGAATCAAGAAAAACATGATAAATACAGCACAGTATTATACTTCATTTTTTTTATAAGGCATGCAAGCATTTTAAGATTGGGACCTCGTAATTTTCAGCTAACAACTAACCTAACAAGATGCAAATTTTATAATACAAAAGTAGGATCATCGGAATCATATTTGAAAGTACTACCTTATGGTTATAATTTTTCTGTTACAAACACTATAATTTAAGAGAAATCTTAGGCCAATGTCTTAGACACCGTACCAAGTCAAACCACACCTATATTTTGAAATAGAGGGAGTACCTTTCTGTAGATCCCTTGTGCAGCAAGATAATTCTTTCTCTCAACTGTCTTATTCCCGATCGATTTCACCTGTTTATTTACATGCTCATCTTGAACCATCAATAAAATAAAATAAAACGGGGATATTTATAGGCCCACATAGCGCTCCACTGTATATTTATTTATATCATACACCTACAAACAGAAGAAATCAAATAGTTTGGAAGCATGGAAAACAACCTAGCACAATAATAGATGTTATGTGGTGCCTTTGATAAATTAGGTGGGGTGAGGTGGAGGGTTACACAAGGAAATATATTGATGAATGCATCATGGTAAGGCTACAATAAAACAATGCATAGAGAGCAAGTGGCATGCAGCTATTTATCCACCAGTTCTGCTCAACAACTTGAAGCCTTTAATAGTAGCAGTGTTTACTAGTGCTGAAAACTGAAGAGGTAAATCTTACATCATCAGGGACATCATGGCTGGCACCAGCCCCCAGTATGAAATTCAAGCACTCAGTTGAGCCACTATTTGTAGCATCAACTAAAGCAGATATGATACGGTCTGCCTTGACATCAGCACCAGCCTACCATATAAAAGAAATGTTACAGATCAATCCTGTGTTAGGGAACACACAACTTTAGTGATTTACCACAACTGCAAACAAAACACAAAATATTGATTAAAGAATGAAAAACTTTCACACTTAAGAGTTCGAAAAATATCGTATAATTGAAACAAAGCAACCAACCAAAATGCAGTTTTACTCCATGAAGGTCCAGCACTCAATGTAATTCTATCAACTAAAATATGCAGAACTTCTCAAACTAAGCATTGGGAAATATTTAACGAGATTAATGAAGCAAACAGCCCCAATTCTAGGATTTGACGAAGCTTCGTAGATGTACAATACCTCAATAAGGAGCTTCACACATTTCAATGATGCAGTCTTTATTGCAGCAAAGAGGGGTGTCATACCATATGTCATGTCAGTCTTGTTGAACTAAGGAGAAACATAGAGAAAAATATTTGCTGCACTGATTAAATGATAACTAAGAAAGCACCAAATAGAACAGTAAACATAAGTAACCACATTTCTGTGTAATGTAAACTATTATGGCAATAAACAAGTACAAAACTCAACATATAGTAGGGAACATCTGAGGCATGACAGATTCAACTATTATGGCAATACATAAAAGGCAACTGCACCATAAGAATTGTTCAATGCAACTTAGAATCGATGCTTTGAGAATTCACTGGTTATCCTCGGGACAAACAGGACTCTAAGGCTACATCTTATAATGATGCTTTGAGAATGCCATGGCTTTAAAAAAAAGAATAAAATACTTCTAATTCTTGATTTCTTGTATCAGTTGCTTGAAAGAAGATCATGAAGAATAATAAATCACCAGAAAACTAGGAGCAACAAGGGATAAACATGTAACAAACATCTGAAGAGTTGACTATGCTACAGAATTTTACTATCCATGCTCACAAGTCACAACTGTGCTCAAACTTACATACAAGGGAAAATGAAAACATGGAGAAAGGGAAAAAATGGTGAATGAAACCACTTTGCACTGTGAATTTTTGTTTACAATTCAACAGGTAACTTAAGGCAGGAATAGAATATAGCCAAACTTACATCTGCGTTATGGTCCAATAATATCTTCATAGTACCAGCCTGCCTTTCCCAAGCAGCCATATGTAGTGGTGTCCCACAAACCTTACCTACTGGGTCTATGTAAGCTCCTTTTGCAAGCAACAATTCTAGTATTTTACAATCTCCTGCACCACAAAGCAAACCAAAAGGTACTTATTACATAATATGGCAAGTGTTCAAGAAAAGTTTTTTCCTGATTTACATCAGGCGGGCCTCACTTTTTCATGACATGACCTTAAAAACACAACGCACCACATTCTGGATATGAATGCATTTTGATTACAAAAATACCTAAATTAAAGTGGCTGAGCACTAGTAAACAATTTAATTCGGTTTAATGTTTTTATATGATGCACCACATGGCATATTTGGTGATACATTTGAGGATGTGTAAATTATTGTTTAGCCAAATTTAACCATAATTTCAAAGATTATTTACTTCCTTAATAAATGAGGTAAAAAAATTGGATATGCTTTAAAACGCTAACTAAAACCTTGTAAGAAAATAATACTGCTATAGTGCAAATGAAAGGAAAAGATAAATTGCAATGTGCAAATGCAGAACAGATATATATCTGCAATGGATGATTAAGAGGACCTATTCCGGCAGCAGAATGTAGAGGGACAAGCCCTTCATGGTCAGCTTTGTCTTGATTGGCACCGTGATCAAGAAGATACTTGACAATAGTTGCATTTTTACTATGTATCGCATACATCAGAGGTGTTCTACCTGTCAAACACACAGATAGAGAAGCTTATTGATGCAAAGCACTACATGATCAACAAAGGAAACAAACGTATCATATTAAGATGCATGCTGATGTTCATAACATACATGTAAAAATGTTTCATAACAGCACAATTATCTAAAGAGAACATGCAAGTTACATTCAGAAATCACTTCTTAAGATCAGTAACTTTAGATATGTTGATGTAGAATGTCAAAGTGCACTAGGCAATATTGGATAGATAGGACTGTTTATTCATTAAAAAAAAGTCTGGGCACCTGAATTAAATATGCAGAGCCATGTGTGTATTCATGTTTTTGTTTGCTAGATATCTCTATGAGATGAACCCATAGTAGTAATCATAGTCTCCTTGGAGCATATGCATATGTGCAACTAACCAAACAATCCTGACACAATTCCCACTTGATGAGTTGCCTGTTTTTTTAGCCAGATCTATGTATATTTCATTAGCCTGTTTGTTTGGACATTTGAGAGGAGCATAGGAAAAACTCAAGAATTCCATGTGACACAAAGGAAAGTTTCAATGAGGTTCAGCTGCTTGGTGGAGTTCCTCCAAAATTCATACGGAACAAACAGTTTCATATGGATTCCACAGGATTTGTTGGGACTTAATCATTTGTTCCAATGGGCTTTGCCAAAATTCCTCCATTTTTCCTTTGTTCTAAAGGGGGCCTTATATCATGATAAGCAGGAACAAAGCAATAAACTCCCCTGTACCCATAATGAGGCCTAGAATTCAAGCAACTTAGGCATGTATCGGCAGTTAAACTGTGCATGATAACCAAATCCCACAAACCCAGCAGGCCTCGAAGAATCAATATATCACATCGCGGAATGTAAAAGTCCATAAATGCCAGCACCGCTATGGATCGAGTAAGAGCCGAAAATATGTGAGAGAAATTGACCCTTATCGTCGACGGCGTCCACATCCACGCGCAGCACCTCGACCAGGTAGCCGCATACCTCCACACTCTCTATCGTGGTGGCGATGTGCAGCAACCCCAGGCCTTCTTCCACCCTCACCGCCTCCACTTCCTCCCTGCCACAGCCCCCTCCCTTGCGCAGCGCCCGCAGTCCCGCACCGCCTCTGCAAGCAACGCATCGGGGGCGGCGCCCCGTAAAAATTCAGCACACCAACCAAATCCGTACGTATCTCAACCCAAATCAGAGGGATGCAGAAGAGAGCGAGGCCGACGTACTCTTGAAGAGGCGGATGTCGTCGTCGTACGCCGCCAAGAGGAGCATGTCGTGCACCGAGGGGGCGTCGGCGTCGGCTGCGGCAGCAGGAGAGAGAAAGAGAAGTCGCTGAGTTCGTTAGGGACTGGCCGTTCGGCGCGTGGGGCAAAGGCGCGGGGTCCGGGGAGGCGCTTACCGGAGAAGACGGAAGCAGGGGAGCGCGAGCGAGGCGGTGGCGGCGGCGCCATGGCGAATGGTCGGTGTGACTGTGTGAGGGCGAAGCTGATGTTTGCTTTTGGGGGAAACTGGAAAGTAGCGGAGGGAAAGGATGGATTTGATTTTTGAAATGGAGCAACAACAGCTGATGATGACGGGAGGGAATAGGGATGCCGGGATGGAAAGCGAAGCGTCGGTGGGACCCACGCCCACTCAAGTGGAGATAGACCTTCTTCATGGCGCCAAGTCAGGTAGCCTGTAGAATTAAAATATACAGTAATGCTGGAAGTCGCGCCTCCGATGTGTCGGACGCCGACTCCCAGTATTCGTGCCTCGTGTGCCCTCCGCACCAGCAGCCGCTGTTGCTGGCCGTCGCCGCGCTGTTGCTGGCCGCCTGCTGCTTCGTCGCGTGCTGCTAGCCGTCGTCGACGTCGCAACGCCGTTTGACACCAGCAGCCCTCTTTCTCACAGTCAGCGGCCCTCTTCCTCTTCTCCACGGCCTGCCGCAGCTCCCCTCCATCTCCTCCCATGGCCGGCGACGCGAGATCTCCCAAGAAAAACGAAGCGAGGTCATCTTTCTCATGGAGACAGCGAGTTCCTCTCCCTCTTCCCCATGGCCGGCGGCGTGAGCTCCGTCTCCCCCATGGACCGCGGCGAGATCCTCTTCCTCTCACCATAGTCAAGGCGGCACGAGCTCCCTCTCCCTCATGGCTGACGGCAAGAGCTGCTCTCCCTCTCCCCCATGACCGGGGTTGAGCTCCCCCTCGCCATGGACGGGGTCGAGCTCCCCCTCGCCATGGCCGGGGTCGAGCTCCCCTCGTCCCCATGGCGCAGCGAGGCCCATGGTGTTGCAGTAGAACTTTTTTAATGTTGTAGATATATGATAGTGATGTTGCAATAACGTTGTTTCGATGTTACATGAAACATAGCTCCGATGTTGCGACGTGATTTTTTTACTCCCCCGCATCCATATGTTTCACTATGTTTCAGTAAAATTTTTTGAATGTTGCAGTTGCATGATAGTGATGTTGCAATAGGTTTGTTTTAATGTTGCAAAAAATCAAACAATGAATTAACGTGTTACATGCAACATTGCACGATGTTGCGGCGGGAATTTTTACTCCCCGCATCCAGATGTTTCACTGTGTTTCAGTACATAATTTCTAATGTTTCAAACATGTATTCTCAATGTTGCAACTATATATTTTCGATGTTGCAACGACCGTCCGATGGAAAAATTCCATCGGACGTCCAGGCGCCAGCAACTCCGTAAAATATAATATTTTATCTGAATGAAAGATAAAAAGGAAGAGTTATATCCTTATTTAACAAATAGTTTTACACACACAGTCTAAAACTATGTGAGATTGGCATGTGGATCCTTCTATATTTTAAACTATGTGCTAATTTTAAACTATGTGCTAAGAGTTAAACTATTAAAAAAATTATCTCTTATACCATTTTTTTTATTGCTATGAACTAGCGGTTGACTCTTAACATTGAAGGATGGGCTAGTTAGAGCTAGCACAAATAATATTTTATTCAATGAACTGTGAAAAAAAGATATTGAGCTAGCGCTATGTGTCAAGGGCTTCGTCTCTCTAGACGTGTTTCAAAACCTTTTTTTTATTTCTCTACCTCCTCTTATAGCCGTTGGAGGTGGCTTTACGCACCCTTTGGCACCGCTCCACCAGCCGCTCCGCTAACTACTCCACCGCTCCGTCCGTCAAACGCAAAAGGTACAACAGCTCCACCATATGCTCCCCATATTTCATGCTCTCTAAAGCATTTCGTGTCACACGGAACCAAAGAAAATGTACGGAGTAGTTCCCCGCGGCTCCATCTGACGCGCAGCAGCTGCCGTCCAAAAATGCCCTTATGGCCGGCGGACAAAAATGTACCAATCGCCCATTTTGGACTTCTCTTTTAAAGAGAGCCTTTTAAAGAGAGCCGTCCATAAGTAACTCTATATCGCTCGAGGTTTGGCGCCCTCCTAGCGATCGTGCCACTGTAGCAATTTTATTTTCTTTTATTTTTTTAATTTTTTGTTTTTTCTATTTTTTCCTTTTTATATATGAGTACTACTTTAATTTTGTCTCTAGCAAAAATAAGTACATCTATGTCAAAAAAAAACATCGTCATCTATAGTTGGTACATCCTTGCCTGCCACGTGGTTTCAAACTTTCAACGTTGCGCTTTACGTGTTGCTTCTTGGCATTGTCTTCAGAAGAAATATGTACATCCATGTCGCCGAAAGAGTAAGTATCTCTATAGCGCGGGGAGGTTTGCGCCCTCCCCAGCGCCTCTGGCACTGTAGCACACTATAGCGCTGCAGTCAGCTATAGTGCGCAACAGTGCACTATTTTTTTGCCTTTTAAAACTTTTTTACAACATATTTCTTTCGCTACAGTATGTCTATTTTTTCACACGAGTATCACGTCTGGTGGTACCTCAGTATTATCTCTAGAAGAAATACATGCATCCATACCGGTAAAAAAATGCGTCCAACCAGAGTCGGTGCGTCCTCGCCACATGATTCCAAATGAAATTGTGGTGTCCTTCAAGCATTAGAGTTGTCGTTGCCTCCTCACGAAGTTTAGAACATGACACAAATATTGCACTCCTCGGCTGCTCGCACAATCTCGCGCATCACGTGTCAACTCGCCACCTTTTCCCCGCTCTTGAGCCCCAGTTTGGATCAGAGGTGGTGCAGCTGCCTCGGAGGGACATACCGTCCATCACGGGCTTACCGACCTTACATGTGAAGCTCACGACCACCGTTTTTCGTGAGACGAGTTCGCCGAGCCGTAGTTCCTGTCCTCAAGTTGTCCTCTCCCCTCTCTTTCTTATTCGTCGGCCAGCAGGCCAACAACGTCACATCGCGCCGCTTCAGTCCTCAGTTCCTACGAGCTCTAGCGCGGTAATGGCAAAAGGCCCTCCTAACTGCGCACTCTATGTCAGGACAACCATGCTCTCTATGGTCGATAACATATGCCTTACCGCCATCGAGTTTGTTGAGGAGTCATGCCAGCATGACACCATCACTGTTCATGATTGCTACTGTGTACGTACATTCCATGCATATTGTCTACTTCATTCTATATGTGTGTGTTTTGTTTCATCCATGTAAGCATTTTGTGTTCTTAGTGATTAGAAAAATTAAAAAATAGATGAAATAAAAAATCAACCACGACGATAACAAGTAATTCTAACAGGCGCGGCGGTAGCGCGCCGCCCTTCCTAGTTAGGTATATAAAATGGCACCATTCTTTCTACCGTACTGTGTATTACTATTTATGGGAAAACCTTTATTTACAACCATTACATGACAAGCAACGTATCCTACTACATGACAAGCACATGTAAAGATAATCTATTTATTTTAAATGTAATCTATTTATTTATTTACAAATAAACGATAACCTTGATTTGTATTCTTAAACTACATCTCAAGAAAAATGTAATGGCGGCACTTTCAGTAATTCATAGCGGTGTAAAAAAAAGTAATTTCATAGCCCTAAATATTTTATATTTTGAGAGAAATAGTCAATAAAAGGAGAAAAACAACAACATAGCCTTTTGTTCCAAGCAAGTTGAGGTAGGCTAGAGATGAAAACCAAAAGAAACAAGAATAAGAAAGATATAAAACGGCACGAGACAAAGATAAGGTTACGGGTAAACAAGAGGAGAAGCAAAGATCACGGTTCCGGCACGTTGATTGCTAGTCTCCAAGCGCTTCTATCTATAACTAACTCCCTGGAGATATTCCATTCTCTAAGATCCATTTTGACCGACTCGTCCCAAGTCAGTTTAGGTCGACCTCTACCTCTCTTTATATTATCTACCCTTCCTAGAACCCTACGCACTGGCGCATCAGGAGGCCTCCTTTGAACATGTCCAAACCATCTCAACCGATGTTGTGTCAGTTTCTCCTCGATTAGTGCTACGTCGACCCTATCCCGAATATCTTTGTTCCGAACTCTATCCCTCTTGTGTGCCCACAAGACCGACGTAACATACGCATCTCTGCTACACTCAATTGTTGGACATGTCGCCTTTTTGTAGGGCAACATTCCGTATCGTATAGCATTGCAGGGCGAATCGCCGTCCTATAGAACTTACCTTTTAGCTTTTGTGGCACCCTCTTGTCACAGAGGACGCTAGAAGCTTGACGCCATTTTAGCCAACCGGCTGAAATTCTATGCCTAACATCTTCATCAATATGTCCATCCTTTTGTAGTATCGATCCTAAGTATCGGAAAGTATACTTCTTGGTCACCACTTGCCCATCAAGGCTAACATCTCCATCCTCATGTCCAATCGTACTGAAATCGCACATCATGTACTCGATCTTCGTCCTACTAAGTCTGAAACCCTTCGACTCTAACGTGTGCCTCCATAGCTCTAACTTCCTATTAACCTTCGCCCTACTCTTATCAACTAGCACCACATCATCCGCAAAGAGCATACACCAAGGGATATCACCTTGTATGTCCCTTGTGACCTCATTCATCACTAAAACGAATAAATAAGGGCTCAATGCTGACCCCTGATGTAGTCCTAATTTAATTGGAAAGTCACTGGTGTCGCCATCACATGTCCGGACAGATGTCATCGCATCCTTGTACATATCCTTGATGAGGATAATGTACTTAGTTAGGACTTTGTGCCTTTCCAAGGCCCACCACATAACATTTCTTGGTACTTTGTCATACGCCTTCTCGAGGTCAATGAAAACCATGTGAAAGTCCTTCTTCTGTTCCCTATATCTCTCCATCAATTGTCATATTAGGAAAATTGCCTCCATGGTCGACCTACCAGGCATAAACCCAAACTGGTTTTGGGTCACGCTTGTCACTCTTCGTAGGCGATGCTCTATAACCCTCTCTCAGATCTTCATCGCATGGCTCATCAGCTTAATCCCACGATAATTAGTACAACTTTGAACATCTCCCTTGTTCTTGAAGATTAGTACTAATATAGTTCTTCTCCATTCTTCAGGCATCTTGTTTGCCCGAAAAATGAGGTTAAAAAGTTTAGTTAGCCATACTATCTCTCTAGCACCAAGGCACCTCCACACCTCAATGGGGATACCATCAGGGCCCATCGCTTTACCTCCCTTCATCCTCCTCAATGCCTCCTCGACCTCCGCCTCCTGAAATCTCCGCACAAAGCATCTACTGGTATCATCAAATGAGTCGTCCAACTCAAGGGTAGGACCCTCATTCCCCATTAACAACTTGTCGAAGTACTCCTGCCATCTGTCCTTGATCTCGTCGTCCTTCACCAGGAGTCAATCTGTCTCATCCTTGATGCATTTGATTTGGTTGATGTCCCTTGTCTTCCTCTCCTAGATCCTAGCCATCCTATAAATGACTTTCTCCCTTTCCTTCGTGCCTAGCCGCTGATAAAGGTTGTCGTATGCTTGACCCTTTGCTACACTCACAGCTCGCTTTACATTCTCTTCGCTATTTTATAGCTCTCGATGTTAGCCGCACTCTTGTCAAGGTGTAGTCGCTTGAAACACTCATTTTTCTCCTTAATGGCCATTTGTGCCTCATCATTCCACCACCAGGTGTCCTTGGCCTCCTGTTTGCCTCCCCTACTCATGCCAAACACTTCTGAAGTCACCTTTAGAACACATGTTGCCATCTTGAGCCACATGTCGTCTGCATCTTCACCTTCTTCCCAAGGCCACTCGCCTAACATCCTCTCCTTAAACATGTGTACCGCTTCCCCTCTAAGCTTCCACCACTTCGTTCTTGCAGTCTTGGCACGTTCGTCCCGGTGGACACGTACCCGAAATCAAAAGTCCGCCACCACAAGCTTGTGTTGAGGGATAACATACTCCTCAGGTATCACCTTACAATCTAAGCAATCACGTCTATCCTCCCTCCTTGTTGCAAGGAGAGGGGATATACGTGATTGCTTAGATTGTAAGGTAATTGAGTTTCTCTTCTGCTAGAGCTCAATCTTCAAAGTTAAACTCGGACCATTATTGCTCGCATTATTTGCTATATGGCTGCAAACCCAAAATAATGTAAAATCACTTTAAAAATACGTGGGCGGGTGTTTTTTTACCTTAGCAGCAATGCTTTAATTGACTATCAATCAGATTACTGCTAGTCTCTTGGACACGTGGAGCCCACAGGCACTGTAATAAATGGAGAGTCCAGTTTTAGAGAGTATGTTGGAGTAGAAGCTTTTTATTTTTTTACTAGCCTCTTAATCTTTAAATTTAGCTAAGATTATTGCTAGTCTCTTGGAACGCTCTAAGGTGGCATTTGGAAACAGAGGTGGGCGTGACGAGGCCCCCACGTGAGGTGTTCCACAGACGACGAGTGTCCAACGATGGGAGTGGTGAGGCCCTCGTGCGTTGTGTGCTCGTGGAGGTGGCCGCGAGGCATCCTGTGAGAGTTTCGGATTCGGTGTTTTCACCCTGTCAGGTGGTGGATGATTTGCAGCGATGCTCCGGTGATTGGTCTTGCATAACGGTGGCCCTTCAGTAGTACGGTCTGCTTTTGCTGGTTCTCTATCGACGCAGGGTCACGTTTGCGTTTGTCGACGAATTTATGGGAGGAATGTGGGCGGTTGTCGCATCTGTAGGGGTGTGGTTTTGAGGTCCGAGTCGATGTCCCAATCCGACCGAACAGAGTGTCGCGATGTCGATGTTCCAATCCGACCCGCGGGTTCTTTTTAGTTTTTTAGCTTTCTCTTTCTTTGCCTGATTGTGGCCTTTCAGGTCCATAACCTTGTATTTTTTCTGCTCTATCAATGAAACGCACACGTCGCGTGCCGTTCGTTCAAAAAAAGAAACATGGAAATGAAGGGTAGGAAAAGGAAAAGTGGGTAGTGAAAATGAATAAATGATTTCCCACTTTTGATTACTGGGATAGGGAGAAGATGGCAGATTGGAAAAGGAAAAAGAGGGCTTCCTATCCCACCGGGAGGTGTGGATTTGGCTGGGAAATACAATCGCGACATGAGAGCATCACCAGCAGTCACGCCATATGTCTGGCCATCGCATTTTTTGGCCTCTGGCCGAAAAAGGTGCTCCAGCGGTCACGCTATAGGAATCGGCATCCCTATGCAACCCGCCATTCAGCCAGCCATCCACGTCAAATTTGGGCCCTGTTTAGATGTTTTGTGAAATTTTTTTCGAGTATGTTCCCTCGCATGCATGACATATTAAATGTAGTCGAAAAAATAACGCATTATATGGATGGAGTGTACTTCGCGAGACGAATCTAACGAGCCTAGTTAGGTCGTGATTAGACAACAAATTGCTACAGTAAACATGTGCTAATGACGGATTAATTAGACTCATTAGGTTCGTATTGCGATTTACTGACAGAATCTGTAATTAGTTTTGTAATTAGTCTATATTTAATACTTCAAATGTGTGTCCGACATACTTGAAAAAAATTTCACGTTTCATCTGAACAGGGCCTTGGCTGCCTCCTGCCCGCTTGCCATTTGCGCATGCTTGCCCTCCTGACGCGTGTAGCTATTGACTAGCACAAAAATAAAATTTGTACCATCTATTTGTTACAAAAAATTTGGATATCAATAAAATATAGACCAATAGAATTTGAAGGGTGGGATTTTGCTAGTTTGCTGGAGCTCCGAGTAATATGAATAGAGAATCTTTTGTAATACATAGCCAAATAAACATATGAAGAGTCAAATTTAAAGTGTGCACTAGAGTCTAGAGATGCTCTGAGTTGGAGAGGGGAGCCGCCGCTCGTCTGGGTCTGGGTTCGTCAATCCAGGCGGGTCGGCAGGGTATCTTAGGGGCTGATTGGTTCGCTGCACGTCGCTGGACCAGGCTGATGGGATGCAGGCAGCGCTAGTTTGGTTGCCTGGTCCACCTACCGAGCCAGGCTCTCGGCATGCAAAAGTGCCCGCTCAGCCAGGCTCCGCAGAAACGTGAGAATCGGCCGTTTCTGGCGAGCCAGGCTCGCGGGGTGCAGGAACGAGCTGCTTTAGGGATCGTGCAGAGAAGAAAATGTTGTTGAGTGCAAGATGTGCGCGCAACCAATCGCCGTTTTCATCAGGCCTGGCCGTATGGAGACATAAACCAATCAAAGCCCTGCTGCACCTCCAGAGCCTGGCTCCCGCCGTCTTGGCTCCCAGGTGCGAGCCTGGTTCACCAGGGAAGAGAACCAATCAGACCCTTACTCTCCGCCCCAATGCGCCAGTCGTTGAAGCCGCCCGCCGGGGCCGCACCTTAACCCGAACGCGCAGCCGCCAGAATCCCGCTCGGCTCACGCGCGCAGCCGCCGGAGCCAGTGCTCTCGTGTACCTACCAGTTGAAGCAAAGCTGTTGTAGCTGTTGATGTTGCATTGATGGTGCCCAACAACCGCATCCTCCATGACCCCTCTGCTTCCCCATGCAGCTTGATTTGAGCAGAGAAGTACTGGGCACTACGAAGGCCAATCGAAGCAGAATCGGAGGCTGATTTGTTGAGAAGGAAGAGAACGTGAGAATAGCTTCTGATTTCCCAAAGCCTAATCCACAGGGAAACCAAACATTGGAAAGGGATAAAATCTCATTTCCGCATCCCTAACCCACCCAATCTTATCCCATCTAATTTCCCTTTCCCTTTTCCATACTCTTTCCAAACGTCACCTAAAAAGAGCCCGACTAAGGAAGGCACAACATCTCCGAGAGTTCTTGTATTTTGTTTGTTAAATATAAGAATTATACCTCTTTGTAAAAATAGAAATCTCCTCTAATTCAATGGCCTAATCCAAGAGACATGCTAAAACGTGGCCACTATAGCAAACGGGCAGCGTTGGGCAAAAATAGCAAGCGAGGACGGTAGAATAGCAATCCTCGATTTATAGCAAAGCAGATAGAAGAGCAGTTGGTTGAAGGTTTTTTTTAATCCTTTTCTTTTTTTAGTCAAAGGAAATCCATATACAAAAGCTCTTGAAGATGCTCTTATACGGGCCGGTGAAGAGGAACAAATAACTTAGCATCAAGTACCAGTCAACTAGCTAGTCATGCAAACGTGCACCACCCGAACCGACCACCGTACCGAACATTTCCAGGATAAATGCACAGGCGACATCACGCCACTGCACCGAAATCCTTCAGCATCCCCTAGTTTAACTTACAAAAGGATTATACTAAACACATGTAGCTTTCCCAAAAACACGTCACGCGTGTTTTGAACTATCTTCAGGTACACCCACAAAGGTCACTTAGCTTTGGTGCTTCGAGACATCTTCAAGGATTCAATAGCTTTCCTGCACATTTCAACAACTGCACAAGCAAGTTAAGGGAAGAAGACTACACTACACAGGATGGAGAGGGGTGCAAAAGCAAGATCAATGACACGACAAGGGGAAAAAGAAAAACTCTTAACAGGGTACAAGCAAGTTAATTAAATGGTTCATGTTTGTATCACTAATTTTCATGGTGACGAGGGCATCCTGTGTAATATGGAAGTTCTCTAGGTATAATAAAATGTATTGGAATGAGCAATCCATAGACTAGAACAAAAGAACTAGAGATGATACCATAACGCATCCTTGAGTTCAGAACTCCATGGGTCCAACTTCAGTGCGTCTAACACTACGGGAACCCTGGTAGTCGCCGAGTGTCCCAGACACTCGGCGAAGGCCTAAATACACTCGGCGAAGTGTTTGCCGAGTGTAACACTCGGCAAAGAGCACTCGGCGACTGTAGACTCGGCAAAGAGCTTCTTTGCCGAGTGTCATATTTCGGGCACTCGGCAAAGGGTTTGCCGAGAGCCAACGACGACACTCGGCAAAATAAAGTGAACTAACGTCCCCCCCACGCACCGTCGCCGTGTGATGACGTGGCGGCGTCCGTGACGGCGCCGTTTGCCGAGTGTCGGATCACGACACTCGGCAAAGACTCGCCTCTTTGCCGAGTGTCGGATCACGGCACTCGGCAAAGATATGGCCGTAGAGCCACGTGGCCCCGCATGTTCGCCGAGTGTCACCACAAATACACTCGGCGAACCCTAAGCCTTTGCCGAGTGTCGTGGTAAATACACTCGGCGAACCCTAAGCCTTTGCCGAGTGTATTTGCCACGACACTCGGCAAATCTCCACACACTCGGCAAATCTGACAGAAAATAGCAGAAATGGTCTCTTTGCCGAGTGTCTATGGTAAATACACTCGGCAAAGGCTATCTTTGCCGAGTGTACACTCGGCAAAGCCACCGACCCCCTGTTTTTTATTTGTTCGGTCGCGTATAACGTACCATTGCGAAACCAACATTACAGGCAGTTCATATACACGACAATAAGCATTACAGGCAGCACATATAGATAATATCCATAACCATTAATCCATAGAAAGCATCACAGGCAGTTCGACAATACAAGTTCACCAATTCACAACCACAGTACGGTCACAACCAAAGTATGTTCGTTCACAAGCATAAACATTGTCAAGCAATCCACAAAACACTAAGGAGGTGGTGGGTTGGGTGCGAACAGTTGGCGGCCTAACCGAACCGCCAGGTCATCGTCCGGAGGCCCCTCATTCGACGCCGCCGCTGATCCAGCAAAATTCTACACAAAGGATAGCAGATTGCATGTGTGAAACGAGTGACAAAACAGAAACTAAGTTTTCTAATGTTGTCAATGGTGAACAACTACGTTGGTTGTCTAAGGTAGAAATAAAACTTTGTCAGGTGACTCACAGGAGAATATGATGCCGGAGGTGCTGCCATCGGCGGAGGTTGAAGTGTGAACGGCGGCGGAACTTGCCCCATCTGCACTGCCATAGTACTGAACCACTGCGTGCCAATCCTCCATCTGCTGCTGCCTCGCCCGCTCGGCCTCCTCCGCCTGCTGCTGCCTCAGCCGCTCTGCCCGCTCCGCTTGCTCCCGCTCGGCCCGCCGCTCGGCCTCCCACCGTGCCTGCCACCGCGCCTCCATCTCCTCCCTTTTCTTCCTCTCTTCTTCCAACTGGGCCTGCAATATGCCATCAAACTTTCAGAATGCAAAGTAAAGCTATGTAAAAATAAACGAGTGACGAATAAACAGAAATAACCTGAAGTGTCTGCACGAGGACGTGTGCAGCGGTCGGCGCCTGACGTATGTCCGGGTTAGCGCTGCCTGCCCGAATCTGGGACAGAGTGGGAGTAGTGGCTGGGTCGAGTGTGCTATCGCCGAGGGCGTACCTCCCATGCTTCTTGCCTCCTCCCATCCTCATGACAATATCTCCATCAATCGGGTTAGCGCTCGGATCCCAGTCAGGCCCATACTTTTCCTTTCCCATCTCCGTGTATGTAGCGAGGCGGGTGTGTGCCATGGGATTGCTGTACGCCTCGGGTCCGGCCTCCGGATTGTACCGGATGTCGGACGACGCCTTTCCCATGTGGGATAAAGCAATAGCCTGAAACTCGGAGAGTGTCTCGCCACCATGTGTCGCCGACTACAAAACACAAAAAATAATACGGTTAGAAATTATGCAGAATTTAGCATTAGAAAACGAAATGACTTGACTTACCCATCTTTCTGAAAATTCCTCGATGTTAAGACTGCCCATATTGTGTGATGCACCTGGCATCTCCAAACGGCGTTCTCGGGCAGCGATGTGTTCCTCCATCCATTCTTCAGCGACCCACTTGTCCACAATCTTCTCCCACGCATCTGGATGCGGGGCACACCACCACGGAATCGCCTACACGGGATCAAGTATAAGATCAGATTATACATTCTTAATCTCAGAAACAATCGTAATTATACTAGATCAAGTACAAGATCAGATTTTACCTCTATGTACTGTTCTCGAGTCAGGAACATGTTCCTTGCCACCTCTTTCTCGTACTTAATCCCATTGTCAACCCAATAGTCAATGACAGCCTGGACGCGCGCCTCGTAGTGCATGTCCTTGACGAGTTTACGACACGCAATTTTTGCATTGGCATCGGCCCTCTCCCGCTCTCCAGGAGCGCATCTGTAGAAATCCTGCATACAAACGCGATTTATCTAGTCATTATTTCAAGAATATGAAATGAATGTTGTTCTAGCGAGAAGAACGTACCCACAGCTCCTCAAGCACCCGCTCCGCCTTGTTGGGGAACAACCTGCACTGCTGATCACGGGTGTCGTCCTTGGGGCAGAAGTAGTGGTCAAACGTGTAGGCCGGCTCTTCGATCCCGTGATGTGAAACCATGCCTGGGAAGTGTCTCCGGCACAGAACACCAAGGATGCCGTTCACCTTCCGTTTGTGAGAAGAACCGGCCTCTATCACCTTCCAACACCTGCGAAGTAATTAGCATACATTGTTAGTTTCTTTTGCGATTTTCAACAAATGGGGTGCAAATGTACAACACGGTCACAGGTTAATAGTCATGTATCGGCAATAAAATGTTTAAAATTTCACTAACTTTCATGGATAAGGACTAACAATGGAGTAAGTAGCATGATTAATATTTTTCAACTCAATTTATTTCATTATTTAAGTCCCTTGCAGTTCAAATACGACTTATTTGAAAAAAATCCTAGAAATCAAATAAAGTATTTAAAAATAGCTAAAAGTAAAAAATTTACCAGCTTTCAGTGTGAAGTA
This sequence comes from Urochloa ruziziensis, assembly GCA_015476505.1. NCBI lineage: Eukaryota > Viridiplantae > Streptophyta > Magnoliopsida > Poales > Poaceae > Urochloa > Urochloa ruziziensis. The sequence goes on along the minus strand of CM027123.1, from coordinate 58,899,854 downwards.
CTAAGAGACGTGTATGGAGAGAAGAAAAAGTTTGGGAGCGGTTGGGTGGTTTTTTTGTTTTTGTTTGCCGAGTGCATGTGATCACACTCGGCAAAGATGTGACTGAAATCTTTTTTTAAAAACTTCGCCGAGTGTTACAACCAGACACTCGGCAAAGGGCCAGCACCGTCATCCCGCCGTCCCCCACCGTCCCCGCGCCGTCCAACCGCTGTTTGTTCGCCGAGTGTCTGCTAGTAACACTCGGCGAAGAGATCTACTTCGCCGAGTGTCTGGATGTGACACTCGGCGAAGGGCGACCGCCGTCAACACCCCGCCGTTCACGATGCCCTTCGCCGAGCGCCACAGGGCGACACTCGGCGAAGGGCTTGTTTGCCGAGTGTCGCCTTGCAGACACTCGGCGAAGGAGTTGTTTGCCGAGTGTCGAATCTTTGCCGAGCGTCGGAGGACGGGCACTCGGCAGAGGGCTTGTTTGCCGAGTGCCCGCAATTTCACACTCGGCAAAGATTTAACACTCGGCGACTACTTGGTTTCCCGTAGTGTAAAAGTGACTCGCAGGTGCCCTTCTAGTCCTGATAACACAAGGCACGGTGAATGATCAGAAACATTTTGCATACTAATCAGAAGAACAAGTCAACTGAGTCTTCTATCCAACCTTCAGTGACATTAGAGCCATGCCCTGCCTATAGCAGGCTTTAGGCCAATCAGGTCGTTTTTTCCTACATTCAAGAGCATCCAGCAAACTTAGCAAAGGCCTGCCCATGTGAAGCCAGCAAAGGCTTCTATTTGAGAACAAGGTCGCATCTTCAGGATCAAGCTCCAATGCCTACATCCAAAAGGTTAGTTAGTATGAACAGGTCATCATTTTGGGAATGTTCAAAAAAGAACAACGCACATTGTTGTGCATAGGGCACATTACTATACAAAATTTAGTTGAGACAGAGTTTGTTAAAAAATGTAGTGCAAAAAATTCATTTGAATGTATCCTTAGCAGAGCATCTCTCGGAGAAGTATGAATGTATTCTTTTACAACATAGAATGCACCAAAGAAGCAAAGTTTTGGGCGTGCTTGCTTCAGAGAAGTCATGATCGCTGCCTGCTGGTGCATCTGGTGCCATAGAAATTCTATCATTTTTGACTCGGCCTCTACATCTCTTGCAAGATGGAAGGCTAGCTTTAGGGATGAAGTTTTGAAAGCTATTATCAGAGCCAAGGCATCCCTAAGCTTGGACTTGGATTCTTGGTTGAGTAGTCTGTAATTGTTAGTTGGGTAGTTAGGGTCTTCCGTTGGGTCTACGACCTTTGTACCCTGTACATATTCCCTTTTTTTATATAATGAAAAAGAGTCAGTAGGGACCTTCCCTACTGTTTCGTCAAAAAAAAATGAACCAAAGAATTGATAGAGAAAGGAAAGAATCACATAAACAAAAGGGACAACACATCATATCTGGAAATTATTCTAGGCCTCCTGTTTTGTTGGAAGAATTCAGAGATTATAAGGCCAGCTAAATCCCGGTTGCATTTAGTTCGGACCATAGCATCTGGTGGGTAAAAAATTTGATAAAAGGCACCCACTTTCATACAAAAACCTTCATGCCAGCAGAGAATTTTTCTTATGTGTTTACATCAAAGAATAATATGAAACCAGGTCAGTGGTCATACATGAACCTTGCATCCTTAAAGTAGAATGCTGAGCAAGGACTGCCAGTTAGGCAATAAAAAATTTAGAGGTTCGCAAAGATAAACTAAGAATACAGTGTTGCAACATACCATACTGTAGAACTCTGCTGCACAAAGGAAATCCTTTTTCCTAACCGCCTTATTCCCTTGTGACTTTAACTCTGCTATTTTCATTTTATCACGTGGCACATTCTGAATCATCAAGAGTATTAAATGAGCAATGATTTGATGAGCGTATGGAAGACATAAACACATAATAGATCTAAAGCAACTACTTAGAATAAATTATAATGTAAAAATTCGGTCAACAAAAGAATAAATTATAACGTAAAATTTCTTGAAAATATGGTTTTGAATTCACACAACATTTTATGCTCATCATTTCTGTGGCTGCACATGAATAACATTTCAACTTTCAAGCACACAGGATAATCTCCAAGCATTGAATAGGAATTTGATCACCTATTACATCTACTTTTATGTCTCTACCAACAGGTTAGAACAAATCATCAGTACAGACACCAGCACAAAACAAAAATATTCTGTACATGAAGTGCAGTAACCGAGGAACTGTGAATACTTGAACAATAAACAACAGATTTGACCTTTTAATCAAACATTGTGCCCCAAAGCTTAAAGAGCTACAATACTCAATTCTCACTAGAATTCCACTATTCTCACTCGTATTCTAATAAATGCCAACAACAGTTGCAAGGTTCAAAGTGCATGTGTATAATAACAAAGAGATAAATGTTACATCTTGATAGACAATAGACATGGCTCATATTAATTAAGCAAAAAGTTTTGTCCAAAGCCTAAAGATCCAAAGTGTTCAAATTATCACCAGAATTTCACTATGTCAATAACAGTTGCAAGGTTCAAATGAATTCTTACAGTGGAAATATAGAACCATCTTACATCATTAGTAGCATGCCAACTGGAACCAAGGCCAACCCCAAGTACGCAATTTAAGCAATCAGCTGAGACATTCTTCGGTGTATCGGTTAAAGCGGCAATGAAATATTCTCCATTGGCAACAGCACCAGCCTATCATCAAAACATCTACAGATATTGCCTCAAGATAGCTAAGGTAGCATTGTATTTTTCACAGTTTCACAAATAAAATAACGGTCCTAATGGAACTGCTTTTGGCCTTTGCATCAAATTACTACAGAACAGTCCATTTAATCATCATCATATATGTGGCAGCCAAAATTTATGGTCACATTGTAAGAACAGAAAAGTTAAAAGATAAGCTATCACAAGTAGACAAGGTCCATAGTGTCATATCAAAAGATATAGCTAGATATGAAGAGATAAGAATCTATGTGAGCTTCAAATTGACTAATTGAGTGGTGTCAGATAAGTTTCAAAGGTATCAGATACATGTTAAATACCGTCAACCGTGAGTCCAAGACTCTACGGTATCATATGTGTGAAACAAAATGCCAAAGTTTTTTTTTTCTTCTAAATTCGTAACTTGAGTCCAGAAAAATGTTAAAACAAAACAAAAGGCTTATAGGAATTGACATGGCTGCGTTGAAGTTAAAAGTACCTGAACCAGGAGCTCTACACATTTTACTGAGCCAGCACTTATAGCAAAATAGAGAAGCGTCATACCATTTACCATCTTGTTGTACTGGCAAAAAACGTTACAGATCAGTGGGATACAGGGGAAAAAATACAGATATAATGGTGATTAAATTGATGTGCAAGCTTAGCAAGAAAGACAGGTTTTGCAAAATAAACAAGGAAATAGTGGAGAATAATGAGAATATCTCATGCATAATCCTGGAGTTTTTTGTACATAATTCTGCTTCAAGTATTGACTAATATACTTTATCTGATTTTAAATGAGAGAAAAAAATATGTCAGTAACTGCCACACACAGAAGTGTAATAGCATCCAAAATAAATTGTCAACTGCATAAAAGTTGACATATACCAGAAATAAGAATGAAAACACGTACGATCATATTTTTATTAAAAATAAGTAAAATCATCCACTTATTCAAACAATTGAAATGTGCTCCTTTCGTGAAGAAGAGTAGATAAAAGCTGCCACCACAGCTTTAAAATACAATGTATTGGATGGTAAATAGAAGTTGATTAACTACTTCAATGCTTGTTAGCAAATCATGATCTTAAAGAATGGCATACCATTACACAACTAGGGGCACAAGCACAAGGGAAGAAATTTCAAGAGTCAACAGTTCTGTACAAGTCAGGTTATGTGGTTTTCTTTTCTTTCTTTCTTTTTTGCGCAAGAGGTTATGGGGTTTTCAATGCATAGTAGAAAAGCTCCACAACAGTGTTGAGCAATCAACGGTCACTAAAATGGATCATGAGAACATGATGATTAGGTAAAACAGTTTGTTTTGTAGATCGGAAATAATGAAAAAACCACGAGCATTTGAACAGAGGAATCGTTAGGTACAAGTACAACTTACATTTGCACTTCACAAAAAAAAAAGAGTACAACTTACATTTGCATTGTGGTCCAACAAAATTTTCATAGTACAGTCAAGCCCTTCAGTAGCTGCAATATGAAGTGGTGTCCCGCAACAAGTTACCGGGTCAGTGTAAGCTCCTCTTGCAGGCAATAGCTCTACGATTTCACAACATCCTGAGTAAAGGAAACGGATCCAGGTGGTTATTACATAAGAAGAGAGGTGATTTTTTTTGCAATCTCATTTGCAGCTCATGCAGGTAGGTCAACTACTTGGAGATAGGATATTTCTCTCCCTCCTTCCAGGACAAATAAGGACTGCACGTACGTTCCAGAAAAAGAAAGAGAGGAAAAATAATACATTTTTAACCATCGAACTATAGCCTCGGTTTGGTTTCGACCACTGAACTCAAAAACCAGGAATCTTCAACCATCCCACTATCAAAACTGTTCACAATTGGCCATCTGGTGGTTTTGACGGGTAGTTTTGTTGATGTGGCTGCCACACAGCAATGGGCCCACATGTCATCCCTTTCTTTCTCTCCCCCTCTCCTCTTTCTCTCTCCCTTCCCATCTCTCTTCTCTCTCACTGCGATGCACCCCCGGCTGCCCCGCGCTCCTAGCCGAGAGATCGACGACCAGAGCTGGCGCGCGGGGGACCCGCTGTCCCTTCGCCCCGGCGGCCTCGGGCCCCGCATGAGATCCTGCGGTCCGTCCACGCGCAACGTATCCCTGCCCCGGCTGCTTTCTGGAGAGGGGATGGTAGGGAAGGGGCACAATAGAGAAAGGAGGGAGAGAGGCCGGCGGTGGGGAAGAGGAGAAAGAGAGCTGCGTGGCAAGCCTCTCCTTTGACAGACGCCGCCCTTCCCCGCGCCTCTCCTTACCGCTGTCGCCGCCGCCACCGGAAGCCGCGAAGCGAGCGCCGTCGCGGAAATTTGGACGTCCGATTCACCAGCCGCGTCGTCTGCCGAAGAAAATCGTCGCAACCAAGAGCTCCGCGTCGCCGATCCGCACCCAGCCAGCTCATCCTCGCCATCAATCGACCATCGAAGTGCCGCCATCTCTTGCACTTGAGATGGAGAGGAGAAGTTGAGTCGGGCCATGGCGCCGCCGCTCCCGTCCACGTCCGGGGCCAGAACGGCGATGGCTCTGAGGGCGGCGGCGATGCGTTGACGGCGGTCGAGGGAAAGTGGGGCACCTCCACCGCGTCCATGTGCCATCACTGATGGTGGATTTGGCGTAGAGGAGAGGGGGAGCAGCTTCAGTGCCGACGTGCTACTAGAGCGATGTGGACAGGCGAGGGTGAAGGGACGGGGTGCCGGGGCAGTGGGTGGTGCTGCAGGGACTATGGGAGAATGGGTGCAGCGCCAGTGGACAACCCTACCGCCGGCCAGGACTCTAGCTCGTGGGTGGGCGCGCCGCCTGGGCAAGAGAGAGAAGAGACATGAAGGGAGAGAGAAAGAGGAGAGAGGGAGGGAAAGAAAAAGCTTGCATGTGGACCGCAGTGCCGTGTGGCAGCCACGTCAGCAAAACCACCCGTCAAAACCACCAGATGACCAATTGTGAACGGTTTGATAGTGAATGGTCAAAGATTCCTAGTTTTCGAGTTCGATGGTCGAAACTAAACCAAGGCTATAGTTCGATGGTAAAAAAAATAGTCTTTTTCCAAAAAAATGCTTTTAAACTTAATCGATCCACATCTACAAATTTGAGGGTCCAAATATCCAAATTTTAGTTTATGGGCCACCTTGAAGCAATTGTGTAACGGGAAAGCTGACCTACACTGCAGTTTATGAAAATCATCTATAGATACATAAATGACCCACCGCCTCCCATGCACAGGTGACACATTTTAGGATGTTTACGATGTTACTTAACCTATCAAGTTTGAAGATAATTCACATACATTACTCATGGAACAGAAAAGGTTCTGTGGAATAAGGATAAATAGGTCCTAGTAAGAAAATAGTAAATAATATATTACAAACAGAAAAACCCCAAACTGTAAAATAACTGCAATGCGCGGATGCATGACAGAGATGTGACAGATACCTAATCCAGCAACAGAATGTAGAGGGGCAAACCCATAGCGGTCAACTTTGTCTTGATCGGCACCATGCTCAAGAAGATATTTGGCAGTATCCACACTCCCACCTTGTATAGCATTAATCAGAGGAGTTCTACCTGTCAAGGAAAATAACAAAGCTTACTAATCATGCATACATCGGTTCAGCGAAGGGACCTGTTTCTATCAAAACATATTTTTATCTCTATGTGCGCAGGGAAAAGGCTTTATGACAGTATAGAAAACAATGTTAGTTGGATATAGAAAATAAAATAGGGACGCATGATATTAGGTAATGCATTTAGTAAAATATCAGAATTTGAGGCTAGTGGACATACAGGCCTAGCGGGGATCTAAAATAATAAAAAAAAAATCAGTTTATTCCAGTCACCAACGAAATTGTCCCCTTCCAACCAAAGTTTTGTTTTTATTGAATTTGAGACTGCTAAAGCCACGAAAAGTCCACATTACGAAGGCTAGAAAAGCTGCAGGCTGCAAGATGGGTATTGAACTCAGACCCTTTTTTTTAAGGTGCTTGAACTCAGACCTTCCTGGATGCATGTGTTTCTATTTTTGAGCCCAGACTATTTAATACGAAACTATTTGCTCATTAGTAGGCACAAAAGAATATGCCTACTGAAGACAAATCAAAATAAAGGTGTACTCTTCGTTCTATTTTCTGATAAAATGCATGTGCCTTTCATGACGCTGCTATGCATAAACTTTAGCAAGACCACCAAACCAACAATGTAGTACAAGGAAATGGCAAGTGCTTATGGATTGATCAAGCAGACTAAGCAGCAACCAGCAAAGTGGTCCGGTGATTTAGGTTGTGAATGAAAACCAACCAATCGACGATAACCTTACCACAAATTACATAAGCAGCCCTGGAATCTTTACTGCATCCAGAACTAGACGACGCGAGATCTCGAGTAGCTAGAATCATGTCACTCTACGAATGCTAGGATTTTGTCGCGAAAGAGACCGACCTGCAAAGTCGACGATGTTCACGCTCACCCGCAGACCCTCGACCAGGTAGCGGCACATCTCCAGCTTCCCGTTGCCGGCGGCGACGTGCATCGCCCCGAGACCCTTCATTTCCTCATCGTCCGTGTCCATCGTGACCGCCTCCACCGTCTCCCTGAGGCGTCCCCTCCCATTGTGCAGGAACCTCGCCAGCTCTGCAGGCGCAGAACGTATTACGGGCGGGGCCGCGCGCCGACGATAAAACCAGGATTATTGGGACGGGAATCGACATAGGTAGTGAGACGTACTGTTGAATTTGAGGAGGTCCCCCTCGTACGCCGCCTGGAGAAGCATGGTCCGCATCGCGTCGACGGCTGGCGGGAGGGAAGGGAAGGAGGAGTGGGGTTAGTGCTCGTGAGGAACGGGACCGGGTGTGAGGAGGAAGGTGCCGAGGTTCTTACCGGAGGGCCTGGGAACAGGACGGCGACGAGGCGGCGGCGCCATGGCGAGCGGGTTGGGGTGGAGTGGAGCAGGACGAGCAGTGTGGTTGGGGTTTTGGAACTGGGAGCCGGAGGAGAAGGGGGGTTGGGACTAGGGGTGGGGCCGTGGGGAAGGTGGTGGAAGTTTCCGGAAGACTGGAAGAGAGTGGCGCACGCGCGAAGCCTGCGGCACATGCCCCGATATATGGAAACTAGATAAAAGGAGAAAACATCTCAGCAACCGTGTCTAGATTGGTATCGTGTTCCAAAAAAAAAATACTGATTGCCATGTAAAGATAAAGACGAAAACGTCATGTAAAATTTTCCCACGATAGTAACATTATTATATTAAAAGATATGACTTTGTCTCATATTTGCATGTATTATGTACACGAGTTTTAAAATGGAAAGTATGATTCCGTTCAGTGTATGTCAAAAACAGCCCTAGCATGTATGTGGATCAGTGGTTAAGGCAACCGCCTCTGATAACCATCCAATCTATTGTTTGGTTTCACTAAAGACTAATATTATATATAATGAGAAATTTTAGAATGCTTGACGCGTTAATGTTTGTAATGGATGCGAGGGTTGACACCAATCTTATTTGCAGAGGTATTAGAGCATCTCCAACAGTCTCTCTAAAACCTTGCGAGGGTTGACACCAATCTTATTTGCAGAGGTATTAGAGCATCTCCAACAGTCTCTCTAAAACCTACTCTCTAAATCATCATTTTCTATATCTTGCATGCACTCTAGAGAGCTATTGTCTTTTCTATATTTTGCTAGCGAAAAATCTGGAATGACTATGTTAGAATAACCAAATAGAGAGACTGCTGGAAGGTACCCTTTTAATCAAAATATTCAAAACTAGCAAATAGGAAGAATTTAGAAAGTCTCTTGGAGTTGCTCTTATATTTTTCAACGTTATTAAGATAATTTGTATGAAGAATATTTAATCGTCTTATAAATGAAACGCATGCACTAGATAACTTCTAAATCAAACTCATGGACTAAAAGACCACTTAATTAATTACCTTCAAAATCAAGTGCGTGGTTTATTCATTAATAATCGTTATAGTCGATTAGTTGGTTGAGACTTGAGATCGAAAGTATTCTGCTACCAAAAAACTCCATGGTGGTTTTATAGTGCAATTAGAAGATTCGGAAAAGGTAAAAAAGCACGCTTGTGACCATAAAAGAGCATAGGTGAGGATGCTTAACAGCCTAGGAACAGAAGATCAGTTGAGATGTGAGGACAGAGGGTGCCTACAAGCCTTGATTTGGTGACCATGGGAAAATGCCCCCGCATCGCTCCTGAAGGGGCGACTCGGGCGGAAGCCGAGCGCCGCCGCCTCGAGCTCACCAACCAGCTCCGACGACCGCCGTCGCCGCCGGCGTGCGGCGGTGGCGGCCAGCGGCGGGGCCGACTCGGCCTCCCGCGTCTCTTCTCGCTTACATCCTCTCCCTCCCCCCGTCACCTCTCGCCCAAACCTAACCCTAGGTCGTGGATCTCTTGGTCGTCTCTCCCGCCGCCGGTCGCCGTCGTCGCCGTCTTCGTCAGATACGGGTCCCGCCGCTGGCCGCCGACGCCGCCTCTCGCTGAATCTGGGACCACATCCTCCTCTCCGCGTGGGCCGCCGGCCGCTGCCCTCGCCCTCCGTCGCCGTCAACGTCGTGGCCGCCGCTCTCGCCCTCCTCCGCCGCCCAACGCCGGATCCGTGCCCCGCGGCGGCGGCTCTTCTCCTCGCAGGCCGCCGGTCGTCGCCTTCGCGGGTTCCACCCCGGATCTGGCCGCCGCCCTCGCTGGGGCACCCTTGCCCGCACCGCTCCGCTGGGCCTGGGGCACCGCGCCGCTCCGGGGCACTGCGCCGCCGCCTCAGGGGCTCTGGGTCTGGGCCCCACCGGATCCGGGCCCGGGCCCGGGAACCCGAGCCGCCGCCGGTTCTGGGCCTGGGGCCCGCGCGCGCTGCCTCATTTGGATTGCTGCCAGTGGCCACCTCTCTCAGCAGTTGCTGCCATGGGATGCAGTCCCCCCCTCCACCACCACCACCACCCCGGCCACGGTCGGTTCTGCCAGTGCCTCTAGGTCGCCGCGTCTTCTCCTGCATATGTGCTTCATTTTCATCGTCACCTTGGTTACCTGCTGCCATTCCATCGCTCTGATTTGCATCTAGACCTTGGCGGTCCGTCGCGTGAGTTGGCTTTGGAGGTCTTTGGCGAAAGCCATGGTCGGTGCTTACCGGTACCAACAACGGCTGCGTCCTTTGACGTAGTTACCTTGCTGGAGGCGTTGTTGTAGCTTCCAAACCCATTCGGTCTCGCCAGGTGAAGACTTGGACTGCTTCACTTTGGGCAGTCGGACGATGGCGACGTCGACGTTGCTCCCTTCATGAAGGCATCGTCCTGCATGACCTTCTCGCCCTACCTCCTCGGCTCAGATTGCTAGTCGCTCGGTGACGTGCATGTATCCCTGGTGCATACCCCTCTGCAGGCTTTGGTCGGGTTCTACCTGTGGTTGTCGGTTTTTCTCTACGGTTGTCTTCTTCACCACGGTTGCCTAGGTCATTCAGCTGGCGGATGCTTTGCCGCCCTTCGCTTTGCCCACGGCTGCCTTGCCGTCGTTCAGTGGATGCTTTGCCACTTGTGTCGCTTCTTGTCCAGTGGATGCTTTGCCACTTGTGTCGCCTCTTGTCCAGTGGATGCTTTGTCACTGCTGATGCTGCTGCTTTGTCGCCTTTGGTCGTCGTCCGATGAAAGGTTGTCACCCCTCTGCGCTGAGGGCTTCTTTGTCGTCGTTTGGTGGATGTTTGGCCACCTCTGTTGCTTCCGGGCGGATGCTTGGCCGCCATGCCTTCGTCTCTGGTGGATGCTTTGCCACTCTGTTTCGTTGTAGGACCTTAGGCGATCTTGTTGGTGTAGGCTTGTTGTCAGGCTCAAAAGTTTAGTCTCGTTTAGGGGTTGGTAGGTTTGCTTGGGTTAGGTGGTAGCCCTTCTAGCTACGGTCGCTCTTGTCGTTTAGTCTTTGTTTAGTTTCTGTTGGTCTGTTTGTTCTCTTTTCGCTTGTTGTCGTCCGGCACTTTGAGGGTTCTCTCAAAGTTGTCTCGTTGTAAAACTCTCTTCCGCTTAATGAAAAAACATGCTACGCACGTTCTAAAAAAAATTTGGTGACCATAAAGGCAGTTCCAACCCAGACTCCATAGTAGAGTCTATCTTTATTAATTACATTGCCATGTAGAAATTTTGCTGATGTGGCAAGCAATTTAATGAGTAAAGAGAGGCAAAAATGTAGAAAGCAGGTCTAAGTTAGACACCAAGTCTACACGCAAAACAAGAGAAATCTGGTTGAATGATTGGAGAGGAGTATGGTTGAATGATTGGATACACTCTAAGATACAAAATCTGCATTGAAGGCTATGGTTTCTTGTGATAGAGTGTTCGTCATATGGACTTTATGAGCAGAGTATGGGTTGGGAGTGCCCTAATAGCTCTAGTCAAGGAGAGAGGGTTACTACTAGGTCTTAAGTGACTATGTTTCGTCTAGTCAATGGTGCATATTTGTGGGGCGATCCAAGCACTAATCGTTGCTTGCACGTGATAGAGAAAACAAATTAAAATAGGTTATATAGGGTTTATTGGAAATACGCCATTATAACTCACGGGTTGCCCCTGCAAGTTTTTGACCGAAGTGCCCATGCAAGTTGTAATGGCATATTTTCAATAAACCTTATATATATCACCCACATGCAACAAAAATTTTAAAAGAAATCATAATTTCCAAATCAAGCCTCCCACAAGGAGTCACAACTTATTTTTTTTTATAATTGCTTTATTCTAGACTCAGTTAATTTGCTTTCACAAGGAGTCGAACCTGGGTCTGCTAGATGCTACTTAGGTGTTCTAACCAGTAGGCTAGAGGCCGTTTCACTAGCTAGTATACATTTGGGTGCTATTTTCGTTGAAGTAAAATTTTCTTATAAGGACATTTTGAGCAGGGCAATGTTACGAGTTCTTGAGAAAATTGTTCTAGCTTTACAAGAAAATGCTTAAGCTTTATGAAAAATATATTCTAGAAAGATTTTCAAGTTCATAGAAAATAATAAATATTTTATAAAAAATCATATGGGGGTATTAGCATTAATTATAAACGACTCGAAGATTGATATAGACCTAAGGGTCAAGAGAAAAATGAACTCGATGCTTCAAAGCTGATCTTATCCAAGCCCACCCGGGTTTAGCCTGGCCGACGACTCTAATTGCCAAGCATGTGGAGCTTGTTTGCTTGCCGCCCTGGCAAAGCTGCCTAGCGTAGGCAGCGATCTCAGGCGCTCGATTTCGTAGTCCTGGGGTGGGGATCGCTGCCTAGGCACTGCAGCTGCCCGCCAGGCAGCAACAACAGCCCCCCGGTGGTAGTTTTGCCAGCAAAAGAAATAGATAGGCTCAGCCCACCTGATTATTTATTTCAATTATTTTTAGATTAAAAAAATGGTGGGCAACCTAGCCCGGGCTCTTGCCCAATCCAATTCTCGTTGGCAGGAATGGGTGTGGTGCTAGTTTTGCCAGCGAAAGAAATAGATAGGCTCAGCCCCACCTGATTATTTATTTCAATTATTTTTAGATTAAAAAAATGGTGGGCAACCTAGCCCGGGCTCTTGCCCAATCCAATTCTCGTTGGCAGGAATGGGTGTGATTTTTTGGCTCAAAATATTTCAAGCTTGTAAGATGGATTTGCTCTTGCCCAATCCAATTCTTGTTAGCCCTACCCAGCACCGATTTGCTAAGTATTTCAAGGAGACGAATATTTTTTGAGCATATGCATGGAGGAAGGAGGTTAGGGCTATGGCTTGTAAGATGGATGCTTATGCCACCTCTTTTTTTTTTTGCACAAATGATGCTTATGTCAACGAAATATCTGACGTGCCGAATCATACTCCTTCCGTATCAAAATATTTATCATAAATTTATTGCAAATATAAAAAATATGTGTAGCAGCGTCCTAGACGATATCTAATACTTCCCCGTGGCAGCGTTTTAAAAGTAGCTCGAGGATATGGGTTTCAATGGAATACAACCCATAAAAAATGGTGGGATCACATATATACAAGTCAGACTAATGCCAAAGTCCCCAACTATGCTAGACTTGCTAGCTATGACCTTGTTATTTCGAGAAGCCATTCATATTTCTTAAGGAAACAAAGACAACTATATATTGACAATTGACTAACACTCCTGCAACTAGCCATGCCATCAGCTGCAACTCTTAAATAAACCAAATCATGCAATGTCCATGCCCCCAATCCAACCAAACCACAGCTAGACCAACATCGTGCACGATGTGCAGTCAGCTCAAAACACTAGGGCCAGATCGCCTTCCATGGCCCATAACCGTTGTATTACACATTACATGCGACGTGCGAAGGCGCCCAGAATGGGTGAACATACAAGCAATGATTAGAAGAGTGTCACTATTCATGCAAACTTTGGTCACGAACAGTTTACAGTTCCAGGATTACACCATAAGTCCATAACACTGCTCAGAAGGGGCATCGAGAATTCAAAATTCTTCAGCACCAACTAGTTTATCTTACAAAAGTAGGGCACCAAATCATGTACGTAGCTTCCTGCCTTTCCCACAAAATGTGCACGTGTTTCGAGCCATCTTCAGCAAAACCCAAGTGGGTCACATAACCTTGGTGGTTGCAGACAACTTCAAGGATTGAATAGCTTTCCTGCACGTTTGGACCTATAAGAGTTGTTCCTAGAAGTTTTTACCAATAATGCACAACCATGTACATCACCGTGAGATGCTACACATACTTTTCAAAATCTCTAAAGTCCTCAAGTGCACAGGGTGGATGAAGGCAGCAAGTATGGTGAAAATGCTGCCCTTTTAGTAATAAGCATGGATTACAAGTTGGCATGAGCATGCTGTGATGCGAGCGCATTATTGCCTCATGTTGTAACGAACTGTTTGTTTCTTCTTAATGCAAGGTAGCTCTCCCAAGTATTGTTGATAAAAAAATCCTGCCTAACCTAAAAATGAAAGTTTTTAAGGTATCATTAATTTTTGGGGTGTAATGAAACTGTGAAGGACCAGATTGGTTACCGCAACTCATCCTCGATTTCAGCATTCCAGGGGTCCAACTTCAATCCATCCATAAGTGCATCACAGGCACCCTTGTATTCCTGATGATGCAGGACCAACTAAATGATTAGAAACAATTGGCAGGGCAATAAAAGAAAGGACAAGAAAAGTGTGTCTTCTATCCAACCTTCAATAACATTAAGGCTTTGCTCTGGCGGTAACAAGCCTTTGGCCAGTCAGGCCGCTTCCTTTTGCATTCATAAGCATCCAGCAAACTGAGCAAAGGCTTGCCTCCTTCACCTATGTGAAGCCAGCATAGGCTCCTATTTGAAAACAATGTTGCATCATCGGGGTCAAGCTCCATTGCCTACATCCAACAAAGTTAAAAACAACAGTTAGAAGATTTGCAAATGCTGAAAATAAGTGTTCACATTATTGTTGAATATATAAGCGTCTATATACAATGTTTAATTGCCCCAGCTGAAATTCAAAAAAGTTTTGTAGGAATCAATGCACTGTGTGAATAACTAGAAACAAAAAGGTTTGAAAAACAAAACCGTACAAGAACATATGATCTTTCCCCTGTAAAGCTTTAGGTGAAGAGTTGAAGTTGAAATTACTTGCAGGCAAAATTCCAAACTACAGTAGTATCTGTCATGGGTGGATGTAGATGGAAGGGAATTGAACCTGAACCCGAGTAGCCCTGCCTCGCTAATGGCGGCGGCCGGACCACAAGGGCAGGCAATAGAAGCATTAGATTGATTTTCTTATCTCTTGCTTGGCTCCTTTGATGCATCTCCTCTCATTATATAGAGAGGATTACTTAACCTCTAAGTAAGGATCTTGATGAGAACATGACATGCTTAGATATGACCATTCAAGCATCATCGACGCCGAGGACGGCTTTTCATCAAGAAGGGGAGGATGATGAGGACATGACACTCTTGCATACAATCCTTCGTTGCAAAGATAAGGTGAGCTCGTTCCTATGTATTCTTTTTAGTTATTCTGAGAATAGATTACTACCTAAAGATATTATTATAATTAGGAACCATGGAGAGGATGAAGAAATACCTAAACATTGACATGGAGGTAAAGAGGGCCAGCAAGGGGCGTGCAAGTCAAGTTGGAGGCCCAAATTAAGTTGACTTCGAGTCCATCTCGCAGTCCAGAAACAGTTTTCGGTAAAACGGACGCCCAGGCCACGTAGCTCAGATTTGGATGTTATATATATGGATGGAAAGATAATTTCATAATGCTTCCAATGGCACCGGTCTCACCTCAAAATTCCTTCTGAGTCATCGGAAATCGTCGAAACAAGTTGATGTCCAGAATCTGTCTTGGTGCTGCGTCGCCGTATTTTGGCCTTTGGGCCGTGTATCGTGTTAGAGCCCATTAGGGGCGCGACCAAGGGTCTAACCACGACTCTAGAGGCTTCATAAACAGCCTCCTCTCCCTCATTAGGGTTTGGGTTTTGCTTAGAGTTTATCTGTCGTTGAACAGTTCGCCGTATATCGGTTTGTGAAACCCCACATATGTGTGCTTAATCCAAGGATCTTTGCAATTGAGTTGTGTTCTTCCTTGCCCTTGCTTGTGTTCTTGATCGCTTGCAGGGATAGCCTTCTTGGCGAGGTCAACCGGGCCGTGCACGGTTGATAACCAGAGGAGAAGTGGTGCTGCGATTGCGGGGTTCGGGTCGTGTTGATCGGAAGCCGGATCGTTTGAGTCTCTACTCCGCCCAATCAAGAATTATCCTTACCTGACGGAAGATCGGGCACCCTAGTTTCCATCAAGTGGTATCAGAGACTCAGGTATTACCGTCAGGCTTACCCAAGTTTAGTTTGTGCCATCGTCCGTCAGGTATTACCGTCAGGCTTACTCTGATACCACTTGATGGGAACTAGGGTGCCCGATCTTCCGTCAGGTAAGGATAATTCTTGATTGGGAGGAGTAGAGACTCAAACGATCCGGCTTCCGATCAACACGACCCGAACCCCGCAATCGCAGCACCACTTCTCCTCTGGTTATCAACCGTGCACAGCCCGGTTGACCACGCCAAGAAGGCTATCCCTGCAAGCGATCAAGAACACAAGCAAGGGCAAGGAAGAACACAACTCAATTGCAAAGATCCTTGGATTAAGCACACATATGTGGGGTTTCACAAACCGATATACGGCGAACTGTTCAACGACAGATAAACTCTAAGCAAAACCCAAACCCTAATGAGGGAGAGGAGGCTGTTTATGAAGCCTTTAGGGTCGTGGTTAGACCCCTGGTCGCGCCCCTAATGGGCTCTAACACGATACACGGCCCAAAGGCCAAAATACGGCGACGCAGCACCAAGACAGATTCTGGACATCAACTTGTTTCGACGATTTCCGATGACTCAGAAGGAATTTTGAGGTGAGATGGAAGCATTATGAAATTATCTTTCCATCCATATAAATAACATCCAAATTTGAGCTCGTACGTGGCCTGGGCGTCCGTTTTACCGAAAACTGTTTCTGGACTCCGAGATAGACTCGAAGTCAACTTGATTTGGGCCTCCAACTTGACTTGCACGCCCCTTGCTGGCCCTCTTTACCTCCATGCCAATGTTTATGTATTTCTTCGTCCCCTCCATGGTTCCTAATTATAATAATATCTTTAGGTAGTAATCTATTCTCAGAATAACTAAAAAGAATACATAGGAACGAGCTCACCTTATTTTTGCAACGAAGGATTGTATGCAAGAGTGTCATGTCCTCATCAGATCTAATCTTATCTCTAAACCTAACCCTAATGGACCCAGCCTAATAGACCTGATTGGCCCAGCCGATAGCCCATGACAGTATCATTTCCTACTTTTCCTTGAGAATATTTAATTTAAGTTGCATTTCCTATCAGTTCAATGAAAAGTAACTATATTACATCCGAACAGTTGTACAATACTTATGACATAAGAGCAACATCAAAAATCGTGAACGCATCTCAGATGATTGCACTAGTCTTCAAGGTAAACACTGTGGTGACACTTTATCTTGGCATTTCTCTGCTAATTGAGGTAAGAAGAGTTCTTTTTGTCATCACGAAGCAAATGTTCTCCTTAACAGAATATCCCTCTGGCAAGATGTAGATGCACCCCATAATTTTTCTCAAAAAGAGAGCTACACATCATTACATTGAGGAGAATATCCTCTAGAGATGTAGATGCACTCCTTTGTAGTACTATACATGCACCCCATCATTGCACGCAACCACTAGACTATGTCTAGCTGGCTTCCAGCACCAGCCAACACACCTAGATGTGCTTCCTCTTTGGCTAATTGCAGCACACCTCGTACACATGGCAATACGCTGTTGAAAAGAAGTTATTTCAATGCTTCCGTAGCATCCAAGCTCCAAGAATGATCAATGAGTTTAGACTCTTCTGCAGTAGTTGGGTACATAACCAAGTCATTTTTTTCATGAAGTTAGATATCGTTATCTTCTGGATATGGTTTATCAGGTGTAGATTTAGTTCTCTTCCTTATTAGGCGTATGCATCAGTCTAAAGGTAAGCATGAATCAATTTAGTTTCCATTTCTATGTTCATTCCTCCTATTATGATCAAGTCTCATCCCTAGATGCTGACTCCACCTGGCCTTCCTTCCGGTGGTGTTTACAACGTCATGGACTTTTGGTCATAGCAATAGAGGCTGGAAAGATAGACATTGAGAAATATTGTGCTATAATATTACCATACTGTAGAATTCTGCTGCAGAAAGGAAATCTTTTCTCGCGACTGCCTTACTCCCTTGTGCCTTCAACTCTGCAATTCTCTTTTGATCCACAGGATCCTCCTGAATCATAAAGGTTCAAGCATATCAAATGAACAGTGTTTTCAATTTTGATGCATGGAATACATACAAATTCTAAAGCAACTATTTAGACGTTAAACCTGCATTTTCCCTAGTTCTGAAAGTGGAAATCATGCCATTTATGGCTGAATGAAGGTGGTAACAGAGATTTCAGAACTTGGAAAAATAGCAGGCAACTAATGAGTGGAGTTGGCCACATCATATAACAATTACATGATAAAGTACTCCAATATAAAAAAAAACTCGACCTGCGGTGGGTAGGACAGCCCCCGGGCATTTTTTGCTAAGAGAAGACCTTCTCACGCAGACCGAGAAAACCCCCGAACCTCTGTCCCACCCTTACACAGGGGTCCGTAACCCTTTGTGAGACAACCACTGGGCTAGCGACCGCTGCAGCTACCCATGTAGGAGTGGCCCAAACCAACCACAGTTACGACCTGGGACGTGCTTTGGCGTGGTGACAGACGAGGGGATTTTTTTAACCCTAGCCTGAAATTCGCTCCCACGGGGAGTCGAACCCAGGACCTGAGGAGTGCTATTCAGACCATCTAACCAATCCAGCTAGAGGCCCTTTCACTAAAGTACTCCAATATGAAGATGCTAATTAACAAATATACAAAGAACCATTTGAATTTTTGGTCATGATATTGATGAATACTTGCAACTCCTGGAAAATTTTCCATCTGGAACAAAACATACAGAACCAGTGCTATTGCAAGCTCACCAAGTCCAGCATTTACTCAAGTAAATTAGCCTATAATGCATATTCTACTGGCTCGATCAGATTTGCACCCTGGAAGTGCATTCGGAAGTCATGGGCACTGCTACATTGTAAGTTTGAGGCACTAGCACTTTGGACACCTCATACTATGTGTATTTATGTCCATCAAGCAGAAAAGAACAATTGCGTGAGTAAATTGTTGAGACACTAGCACAAAATATAAAACAGGAGGAGCTAGTGTGACATGGCTTAGTAGGCTGGGTTTTGCAGAGGGAGAAATTAAGCTCATCCAGTATGATAACAGAACAACTAGAAAAATTGAATGGTAAAGTCAGCATGACTTCTAATCAAAATATAGTGTCCCATAGCTTACAGAGATTTAATACTGAGTGTCCACAACAGATGCAAGATCAAAGTTCAAAGTACAGTAGCAAATAGATAGATCTTACATTGTTACGAGGATGCCAATCGGGACCAAACCCAAGCATGCAATTCAAGCACTCAGCTGAACCATTACTTGGAGCATCGATTAAAGCGTTTAAGATATAATCTCCATTGTCAGTAGAGTCAGCCTATCATTGAAAAAAGTTGTATGTCATCAAGATGACTCAAGTACCTGCAGTTTCAGAAATGAAAAGAGGCTGCTCTTTCTGTTTCATTGCCATCATATTGTGGCGACTAAATTGATGGTCACTGTCCAAACAATAAAGGTTAAAAGACACACTGACAAGTGAGTTGTGGGGCTAAAAAGGTATAGCACACCACAAATGTGGATGTGAATGATCACGAACAGAATCCCGTCGAAACAAAGATAGAGTTTGTTAACCTGAGTATGTCAAAATGTTGAAGTTTAAGTTTATCATACCTCAAGTAGGAGCTTCACACATTTCGTCGATGCAGCATTTACGGCAAAATAGAGAGGTGTCATACCATTTACCATCTTCTTGTACTAGAAAGAAACATTGAGCATGTTAGGGACATAAGGTAAATATTATGGAGGGAGATAAACGACAAGATAATGTTGAGATCCCTCTCAATGTTTCTGGGTTTCTGCCGAAAGCCAGGAGACTCTGATCAGCTCGCTTGGTGAGCATAGCCCTCATTAATCTCCTAAGATGCATGCCCTGCCTTTATAGTGTTTAGGCACCAGCCAACAGATTGCATTTGAATGGACACCTATGGGTAATTACTAATAGTAATAACCTTCCTAATATTAAAATAGGCTTCCTTACACTCATAACCTTCATAAATGATGCATGCATGTATCTAGAAAAATTAGCTCGCCAAAGTTTCAGTAAATATGGTTTCCACTTTCCATGGTATCACAAAAAAAGAACAAGACCAACCCATAATTATGGAAATGTTATTTTTAGCTCCTGCCAAGTAAAGACTAGTACACTCTATTCCATTCCACATAACAATTACAGAAAGGTGAAAATACTATAAGAGTTTGCAAACGTACAACGGGGAAACAGCGTCCAGAATAAATGCTGACTGAAAATAGTCACTTGACTAACAGAAATGAGAGTATGACAACAAACAACATGTACAGTGGCACTCCCATTAAATGTGTTCCCACTCAAACGATGGAACTATATTTCTTTTGGGAAGAAAACACTGCAGCTATGAGCTATGACCCAGCTTTTGAAATATAAATGCTTGTAAATCTTGAGGCGAAATCATTAAGTTATTAAGCTTACATCTGCATTGTGGTCCAGTAAGATCTTCATGGTACGGTCTTGACCCTCTGTAGCAGCAATATGGAGTGGTGTCCCACAAGAATTTATTGGGTCAGGGCAAGCTCCTTTGGCAAGTAATAGCTCTACCATTTCACAACATCCTGAATTTAGGAAAAACCAGGTTGTTATTACAATAATGGAACATCTATTTCTTTACCGGAGCCCCACAGGTTAGTTTATCCTGAACAGGCACTACAATAATCAACAATGATATGGAGGGAGGGAAATGGTCCATACAATAAAATAATGCATATACTAGGCAAAAGGACATGAATAATAATTGTTCAAATTACCGCTGAGATCAAACTGCACGATATGGCCCTAAACTTTCATATATTGTTCAAGCAGGTCAACCATTTAGCAGTATCAACTTCCTCATCCTCCCTCATACATATGAAATGAGGGACAGCATGTACATTCAAGAAAAACCCTGGACCAGCTTGATCCACCTATATTGAAGACCTAAATATCCAGTTTTGACACGTATGGAGCACCTTGAAGCATGTGTGGCAGAAAAATTATCTATCAGCCAATTTACTGTAGAGAATAGCTACTAAGACCACCTAACTGCACATAAATGTCACACCACCTTTCACACACAGTTACATGTGTTCCCTGGTAAGAAACTAACGCAAATTGCATAATCTTTTACAAATAGAAGAGATCATATTAAGAATAAGTCCAATGTAAATACATAAGATATGTGTTGATAGAGAGGAACCTAATCCAGCAGCCGAATGTACAGGGGCAAACCCATGAATGTTAACTTTGTCTTGATTGGCACCGTGATCAAGAAGATACTTGAAAGTTACCCCACTCTCACCGTACACAGCATGAAGCAAAGGTGTTTTATCTGTGAAGCACCAAAATAATTATTCTTATTCCACAACACACTTTTGGGTTGACAAATGCTTTTTAAATTAAGACACATATCATTTCAATATGTACCCAAAAAATTGTGTAGCAGTACACTCTGTTTTCTCAAACAGCAGCATATCAAAGAGCATGTAGAACTGCCCAATTTCCATCTAATGGCTGAAATGCAAGTACAAATCAACAAACATACAGGCTCAATTTGTTCATGACAGTGCGTGGGCTCAATTTCAGTAACAAAAAAATCCTAATAATTTGCCCACAACAATTCACCTGTTTGTATGAGCCGTGCTATGTTGGAAGGTCTCTCACATAATATTTCAGAATTGTGTGGTCTATTGCACATGGTATTATATAAGTAATTTTATATGCATAGGCGAAAATAACAAGGCAAATGAAGCAAGAAACAAAGGGATAGGGAAGATCAGTTATTTACTTATTTACTAGATTTCTTGGCAAACAAAGATGGCTTCCAAGAATTTCCTACAAGCAGTAATGGGGATTGGAGAACATAGTTTTAATTTAGGGAATGCATGAAAAGGGAAGCCAGTGGTGTTCTCTGATGATCACCGCACAAAGAGCTTATCCTATCAGTGAACAAACATGTTATCATATCAATTCATGGAAATTGACGAAATGCGAAATGCCCTGCGCCCAGCGTTTGGATTTTTGTTGCAAAAGTGAGGCAGACCTCCACAGTCGACGACGTCCACGTCCACCCGCAGTCCCTCGACAAGGTAGCTGCAAATCTCCAGTCTCTCGTTGCCGGCGGCGAGGTGCAGCGCCCCGGCGCCCTCCAGTGCCCCCTCGTCTTGGATGGTGACCGCCTCCACCGTCTCCCTGAGGCGGCCCTTGCTATTATCCAGCGCCCTCGCGAGCCCTGCAAGCAAACGGAGCACCGAGACGGGCCGTCCCCCAGAATCAGCGCGACGCGGCCAGGACCGGAGTCCGAAGTGGGAGAGGGGGAGGGAGGGAGGAGAGAGGCGCACTTTTAAAGGAGCGAAGGTCGCCGTCGTACGCCGCCTGGAGGAGCTTGCTCCGCTTGGTGCCGCCGGCTGCGGCGCGGCGGGGGTGAGCGGGGAGCAGAGTTAGTGAATGCTAGGTTGCGATTGGATGGGGGGAGAAGATCGAGGTGCTGAGATGCTTACCGCAGAACATGGGGGCAGAACGGCGAGGCGGAGGCGGAGGCGGCGGCGCCATTGTGACTTCGATGGGGGAATGGACAAGTTGGTGAGGGGTTTTTGAATGGGGAAAAGGCAGTTTGGGAGGGAAAGGGTCAAATAAAGAGGGAAATGCGCGGGCGATGGAAATGGGACGGTGATCACGGCGAGGAGAGGAGGAAATGGTGCGCGTACCCAGTCACCACACTGTTTTTTTTTTAACGAGGGAATTTATGTTTTCGACTGCTACTAGAGTGTTTCCGCGTATCCAGTAGCGCATCTCCCTTTGCGAGGAATTCATTGTGGTGTTTGGTTCGAACAGCGGTAACATAAATGTAAAGGAAATGAGATTATGGTGCTTTCCATAACAGGAATGGGTGATTACTCCCTCCGGTCTAGTAAAAAAAGTCGTTTAGGACAGCGACACGGTCTCCAAAGTACAACTTTGACTTCTTATTTTTATAAAGATATTTATTAAAAACTAACATATGTATACTTTTATGAAAGTATTTTGCAAGACAAATCTATTCATGTAGTTTTCACATTTCCAAACTCAACGACTTAAAAATTATTCACGATTTATATTCCCAATGTTTGACTCAAATCTTGTCCGAAACGACTTTTTTTTACCGAACCGGAGGGAGTACTTATTAGATACCATAAATCCACAAATCCCCTGATCTGTTTTGTAGAAATGGAAGAGCACTGGATGCAAAATTGCTCAAGAACGAAACATATAGTTGTGGAAGGAATCATAGATCCATTATCAAGGCAAACTTCAACTACTGATTGGAGGAGAAAACCACGATGAAACATAAGAAAAATCTCCAATCCTTGCAATCCAAAAGGATTTTGAATCTCTACACAAAAAGTTCCCAATCTCCACAATCCGAAAGGATTCCAAATCTCATCTCAGTCGATCTGCAGGCAAAGATGGTGGAAAAAATTAACCAAAGTGATTTTTAGATAATAGAATTTTTAGGCATCTAAGGTTTAGTGTTTAGTGTACATAACCTTTAATTATTACATCCTCTCAGTTTCAATCGCTGGAAAAAGGAGAATTAAAAAGCAAAATTAAGCCTGATAAAGTCTATTATTATACTTCCATCCATGACTCCCAAACATTTCTAAGGCTACCATCTCCAAAGAAGTGCTCAACTTCATGAATAGCTCATTTGTCTTCTCCTCACACTGCAATATTAGCCAAAATCACAGCCAATAGGTTCCCTTGAAAATAGCCTGCATAAAGGACATGTGTTTAATGTTATCAAAGATAATATCATTTCAGCAACGTCATATTGCCCAACACAGAACCGTTGCCCCCGTTAGAACAATAATGACCTCTTTAGTATTAAAACTTTGAAGCCAGTTCCCTAACATGTGGGTTACTCATCTAGGTGGGGTTAAACCAGTAGCAACTAAATTACCTTTACATGTTGGCATTAAGAAAAAAAGTGTTTAAGTGTTTCATTACAATTGCAATATCTACACTTTTGACTGTCCTTCCAGTTTTTCCTCAAAAGATTATCCTTGGTCAGAATGATCCCCTTTTTAGGTACCAAAGGAAAATCTTAATTTTTGGGGAATTTTAAGTTCCCAAATTAATTTATTATGGAAGGGAGAATTTTGGATCAACCAAAGTGACGAGAGAGAGAGTCCTTGCACTTTGCCATGGCTCCCTTGTTGCTCCAGCTGCAGCATCTCCATTGCCCTTGCAGAATCCTTTTCTAGGGTACAATTTGAGGGAGATGGAATAAGGAGGAAGTAGGTGGCTCGAGATTGGAGCGGCGATGAGGCGACACAGCAGATCACCACGGAGCTCTTCCTTCACCGGGAGACGGAAGAGCGGGCATGAGCTCGAAGATGAAGAGGGTACTAACGTGGGTTGGAGGCGTCGCTATCTGATTACGGAGGGAGAGGAGGGGCAACGAGCTTGTACATGCGGATCCGATTACAACGTTAATGGATTGTGGATGACCCAAAACAAACGGTTGTATCGGTATTGGTTACCATCGGCTATGCGATTGCGTTACATCTGAGGGAACCAAACCTATTAGAGTCATACACATGGCTTATCGAAGGCGGATACCATCTCATTGGTGCCGAGCTCGTCGGACGTCGGATGACCCGATGCAACAGCTTTACAGCTCCGACTCCACACACCACAGCATCCCAAGTTCCCAACTCGCCAAGGCAACTCTAGTAGCAGGAAGAGCAGGCCGGCAAGCCCGCATTATCTCATCCACAGAGGTTAGGATCAGGAGTGATGGAGAATGAGAAGTTTCGACAAAACAACCACAATATTTTTTAGGCAACCGTGGAAGCGAAAAGAACGGTAAACAGGCCAATGCAAGTGGGCCAAAACCAGCTGATTTCGCACATGCTCTCAACCGCGTGGAGTTATGATTTTATCTAGAAAAACATCCACAGCAAAAAGAAATATTATTTGACTATGCAATCCAAATTATTAAGGAACCATATTGAAACGAATGCTATTCTTCGCAAAAGAAAACAAAGAAAGTTGGTGCCGATTAATCTCCATACATTAACTTTTTATTATATTCGATTTAAGTGCATCCAAACTTAGAATACTATTGGCATTCTCCTTTGAATCTAGCCACCCGCTGCACCTAATTTTGAAACACGACTGGCAACATTTAGTTTTCACGTTCTACACTTCCGCGCAGATGGAAGTTTCACCTGGCGCACACTGGATGCGGAGAGGTAGTAATCAAACCAAAAATCACTTTTCAAAAAAAAAAGGACTGGCAAATCAGGCTAGAAACAACATTCACTAGTGTATACAAGTTGTAGAGAAGATACTAAAACAGAAGTACCAGTGGTATTTCCATTGGATAAGCAGTTGCTCAAACGTGCAATCCATCAGACGACCTCCAGGTATATACAAAACACTACAGCATCCATTTTTTAACCTTAAACGAAGATCCCATCCGTGAAATGCAAGTTTTCCCCCCGAGCATTATCGTCAGTAACACTGCACAAGTTCACTTTGCCCTAGTGCTCTGAGAGATCTTCACCCACTCCATAGCTTCACTGCATATCTCAAAACAATCAGAACTGCATAATGGTGCAGCAAGTCCATAAGTGCGAATGTACTACAAATATGTTGAGCAAATGTGAACCCATTTTTATTTGAAAAAAAATATGTCAACATCACACTTGAGGTATAAGGTAACAAATGTTTGTGGTACAAATGTAGTGTTTACAATTTCGCCAGATGAGGGCACAATATGATAAAAATAACACTTGTTCTGACAAAAATAACACTTTGTTGAAGCATGCATTAAACAGTGCAAAGCAACAGATACATACCGTAGTGCATTCTCAATCTCAGCATTCTCTGGGTCCAATTTGAATGCATCAAAAAGTACTTCACGGGCACTCTTGTAATCCTGATGATACAGTGTCTAGTGAATTATCAGAAAGATGAGTAGAAGTTTATACAATGACTGAAAATCTTCCTGTCCTACCTTCAGTAACAGCAGAGCTGCACCCTGCCGGTAGCAGGCCTTTGGCCAGTCAGGCCGCATTTCTCTGCAATCAACAGCATCCTGTAAAGCCTTCTCTCCATCGCCCATGCGAAGCCAGCAAAGGCTCCTATTCGACAAGAAGGTTGCATCATTAGGGTCAAGGTCCATTGCCTACATCCATCAAGTTAACCCAACAGTTAGAAAAATAAATTTGTGAAAGCTTGAAAGGAAAATTGCATATTCCATGTGTCAGACTCATATTTTATGGTGGACATTCACTGGTATGAGTATCTAAAACTAGGAATGAGAAATCTGGAAAAGGAAGTCAAACTAAGAACAATATAACAATACCGAAAGTAAACAATTCCTAATGCCCCCTTGAAAAATAATGAGACACCAGGAAACAAATCACGTTACTTTTGATTTTCAAAGTACAAGATTCTTTTTTTTTCTCATTATCATTCTATAAAAAGAGAAGAAATGGCCAAAGGGAAAGGGATGAAAATGGAAAGACATAACGATGCCATCTGATGGTTCATAGTTCCCTTAGCTTTTATGGTTAAATTAAAGAAACCAGACGAGTGAATCGGTCAAGCTGTCAATTAAATGATAAGATCTGCAGTTCACTTGTTCAAACAATGGCTGAAACTATTGATAGTTTAATAATTCATAATTGTAGTAATTTAACTTCATATTAAATGCACATGTAGTAATATTAAGGTTCATAAACAATTTAGCGACCCTTGAATCACAAAAATGGCACAAGCCGAGTTTGTTTGCACCTTACACACGCTTGTTGGTGTAAAAAGTGAGGGAAGCACTGTGAAGTCTACAAAGAAAAAGTTCTGGCCAGAACATCAGGAGTCATATTGGACAAGCAGCAAGGACACGATGGGGCCCGCGATCAAAGAGCATAAGTCAGCCAGGAGGATCGGTTCCCTAGTACAACCCAAAAAATGCTCAAAAAAAAAGTACGACCCAAAAAAGCTTAGGAGCGTTCAGATTTGTTAAGAGAAAAAAGAATATTATATAGCATTTCCACTAGAATAATAATAAGGTAGAGATAAAGGAGGAGTGTTTCTATTGTAATCCTCTTCCAATATAAGATAAATCTATTGTAATCTTCTGGAAAGCAGTTTTTCTAATACATCATCCAAATCTGTCTATTTCCCTTTTTAATACCCTAATCCACATAGTTCCAGTCATTTACTCATGTTGTGTAGGTATATTTTTATAAGTTCATTTCCCTTGTATGAACCACTGGCAAGGTTTGTTTTCAATAACTAGGCCTCCCTTCCGGTGACTCAAAATCATAGATAGAAGCTTTGTTTGGAACTCCACATATAACATGCATTCTTCTCTCAAAACAATTAGAAGTAGCAAACAATGAACATACTGAGGATATGGTGCTACAACATACCTTAGTATAGAATGTTGATGCAGAAAAATAATCATATTTCTCAACTGCCTTTCTCCCTAGTGACTTCAACTGTGCTATTTTCCTTTTGCAGCCATGTTTATCCTGAATCTTAAATAATATCAAATAAGACTGTATGGGAAAATTCATATACATAGAAGTAAAAAAGAATAAACTATGCATTATTCTTCCGTAAATGATTGGGGGAACAGTGGTTTTGATTTGCAAAAATATTTCCACTCAACATTCTGATGGCACATGCTGATAAGCATAATGTTTAGACTTCCAAGACTAGCATAAAGCATCTGGGATCAGTACTGTCATAACTCAAAAATATTATTAGGGTAATAGGCTTCCACACCAATAAAATTACCAATGTTCAAGAAGGCGCTAGGTGCTCTCTAGGCGGTGACCTACCGCCTAGAGCCTAGGCGCGCCTAGGCGGGATTAGGCGTTTCAAGGTGTTTTGCTAGGCGTTGTTGGATACATATGTATTACCTTATTATACACATGATATACCTCTAGAAAAAAAAAGAAAACAGAGGATTGAGCTGAAAAGAAGGGCCCATCAAAGCAGCCCAACAGTCTGAACAGCCCACTCGGCCACCTTATCCCTCCCACCTCTCCCACCTTATCCATCCGTCCCTTCCATCTCTCTGCTCACTCTACCGCCGCCGCATCTGCCGCAGGTCCTGCCTCCTCGGTCGCCTGCCGATGCCGGCGCAGCCCATGCTGCCTTCTCCGCCAGCCGTCCCTTTCTCCTCCTCCGTGCGCTCGTCCCTGCGTCCTCACCGCCGCCTGTTCCTTCCTCCGTCGCCGTCGCCACGAGCTGCCCAAATGCACCTGTCTCTTCCTCCTCTGCCGCCGGCGCTCGCCCTTGCCTCTGCCTCCGCGCACCCGCCCCTGCCTTCTCCTCCTCCAGCGCCCGTCCCTGCCTCGACCGCCGCCACAGGCCGCCGTCCCAGCCTCCACTGCCACCGAGCGCCGCCTAGGGACCGCCTACCCCCTAGGCGCCGCGGTACCCCGCCGCCCAGCGAATAAGCGTGATTAGGCAGTTCGCGGAATTCCGCCTTCGTGAACATTGAAAAGTACTAGCATGAGGCATGGTGGTTTGCACGTAGCACAGTGGCGCTTGATAGGAGGACGAGGCAGCAAGCAAGAGATCAATCATGCGTGCCTTTATTCTTCTACAGGGAAATCAGATCAACAGTTCCAAAACAACCCATAAACAAATCTCCTAAAATGTTTCAATCAAATAACCAAACCAAATCCAAACGTGACTCAACACTTAAGTTTATGGCAAGTAGCTAACTTGATCAGTTCAGGCTGATGTTCTAGGTGTTGGACTTCTGCCTGGAGTTTACTTTAGATATGTCTTCTGAAACTTTTTTCAAATCTAAAAGTCCAATATCTTCCTACAAATTAGTGCATTATGGTCCAACCCCACATAAAAAAGCAATATAATCCTCACACACTTCACCTATCAAAACCTGCTTCTAGTGTAATCTAGTTCATCTCCTATACTCAACATGGTCTTAAGATTTAAGATCTTGAAATCAGTATGTATGTTGATCACATGAAAACAGTATTTGCCTCTTGCGACCACTGACAATGAAAACAACTTGCAACGGTAAAACCTCTTATTCCATGGGTTCTTTTTTATTTATCTGCTTCTCAAAGTAGCAAACTCGTTCAGTTATTCTTCCTGTTCACATCATGGTAAAGCATCAACAAACTATGAACAGGAAACAGGTGGCATACGGCCATTTATCAAGCAAAGGTGCTCCAAAACTTGAAGCCTTGAACAGTACCACCTATCGAACTTTATTGGTTACTAGAGGCAAGGAGGTAAATCTTACATCATCAGGAGCATTATGGCTGGCACCAGAACCCAGTAAGAAATTCAAGCACTCAGTTGAGCCCTGATTTCCAATATTAGAATCAATCAAAGCAGTTAAGACACAATCTGAACTGACATCAGCACCAGCCTGTCACCAAAAAAGAAAAAGAAATGTTACAGTCTGGTATGTTAAGTGCAATTTTAGGACTCTTGAAAAAGCTAAAAGACCAAGGTGCAATACCTCAACCAGGAGTTTCACACATTCCACTGATGAAACATTTATTGCCTGAAAGAGGGGTGTCATACCATACAGTCCATATATCATGTATGCCTTGTTGCACTAGCATGACATGTAAAGAACATTAGTTGCTGCATTGTATCAATGATAATATCAGGATGGAGTAAAACAAAGAACAGAACGGTAAACGTATATATAACCACAAATCTATGTCAAGCTAGTTAAAAACAGCTTCTATGATATTGATAATACTGCCTTATTAGTCAACTTTTTAACTAGTAGAGTTTTCTTATTCACTTCCATATCGCACAAATGATAGAAAATAAAGTACTATGACAAATACATAGAAAGGAAAAGCATCCAGAAGAAATTGTCCAATGCATGCAAATGGACATTTTAGAAACTGCGTATCTAGTCTTGCACAGGGAAGGAGACTATGAGCTATGGCTTAGACTATTGACTTGAGAATACAATGTTCTGGATTTAAATGGAAGGAATGATATATTTACAACTCTTAAAATAGTTTATACCCAGGAGTTGTTGATGAATAATAAATACCTAGCAAGTAGATAACTTGGAGCAGAAGAAAAGAAACAATTAACAAAAAATTGAAATGAAAGCTATGCTGCACAAGTTTGTATATTGACAACTACACTTTTTTTTACATAGCAGCAAAACAACCAAAACAGCTTCAACGAACCAAACACAACAGAATGGAGCATGAGAACAAATACATCAGAGGAACATGCAACTTAAAGGCAGAAATAGCATATTCAAGCTTACATCTGCATTGTGGTCCAATAAAATCTTCATAGCAGCGGCTTGCCTTTCCTTACAAGAATTGTGCAGTGGTGTTCCACATTCAACAGCTAATGGGTCAACATAATATAAGCTCCCTTTGCAAGTAGCAGTTCTATCATTTCACAGTCTCCTGCATTAATAAGCAAAACAAAATGTACTTATTACATAAGATGGCAAGTTTTTATTCATGACGCTCTTTTATTAATTTGAATCTGAGGCCAGGGCCGTCGATGAGGTCGAGCGAGTTGAGCGATAGCGCAGGGCCCCCGTATCGGTGAGGCCCCCAAATTGGCAACGCGCGACAACAGAGAAGCCTAGTGCCTAGTGATTAATGCGTTCACATGCATGCTAGATCTATTAGCTTGCTGGTTGTGTGCTGTATAATCCATTTTGGCATGCATGCGCTAGTTACCTATATATGAGGTGTAGTTAGCTAAATCCTTTCACACGATTAGTTAATGCTAATATTGATAGGGTCTTCTACTAGCTTCTTCTATTTGTGTTGTTAGCTGACACGGTAATTTTGTAAGAAAAAAGCGCACATTGAAGTACTAAAATACTAGGTGAGGCCCCCAATTTGCATTTCGCTCTCGGGCCTCAAATTCCTGGAGACAGGCCCTGCCTCTGGCAGACCTCAGTTTTCCCTGCAGATGGCCTACAAAGAGCATGTTGTACGGACAAACATAGAACAACAACTAGACCAACTCACCTAGGCAAAAAAAAGTACTAATAACTGTTGAAATTAAGCAAAGGGGCACATTTTAGATATTGATATACTACAAACTCAAAAGTTACACTTATCAGCATTGATAAACCATTTTATTTGTGTTTTTTTAGAGGATAGTTAGACTGCCTGCCATATACACACATTTAAGGATGCTGTACATGATAGTTGGGCAGAACCTAACTAGTCCAATTTGAAGATAATCTACTGGGAAAGGAAATATAAATTACGCTGCAAAGAGGCCAGATAAGCCCTATTAAGAATAGAATACGCCCACATATATGTTACAAATAAAAAATAGATAAAAAGCATGGTGCACATGTGAATAGAGATACAAATGAAGAGGGAGGACCTATTTCAGCAGCAGAATGTAGAGGTGCTAGCCCATCATCATTAGCTTTGTCTGGATTAGCACCATTATCAAGAAGATACTTGACAACAACGGCATTTTCACTAAGCACCGCAAAAATCAGAGGGATTCTACCTGTCAATAACACAGAAGGGGATGCATATTGATTCAAAATACTTCAAGACCAGAAAAAATGTAAATCTGAAAAATGGTTGCAACGGCAGTATATTTTAGTGCATGACATGTTGGCTGTAATTGTGCTGCTCTTGATTGATCTTCCCCTGATTAGCAAAGTCAATGGAGCAGGTGAGCTCCATTGTACACTGACTGTCGTATAGGACAGCAGTGCCATGAGTATTTGGGCAGTATGCCCTGTCATGTATATAGTACAAGTAGCAGGTAGTGTAGTTGGTAATAGTGCTCAAGTATATGTACTAGGTGCTCAAGTAGTTGTACTAGGCAGTTGACCTTTGCATTCTATAAGAGAGAAGGAGCAGCTGCAGCTCAAATCAGTTCACAAAGAACAGAAAGGTGTGCGTGTGTGTTGTGCTGTGCTCATCTTCAACCTCTAGCTCTTGAGTGCACAGGTGTCTTGTAATTCTAGGAGAATTACCTTGGCCATTGCCTACATGACATTTAGAATTACTATCCTCAAGATTACAAAGAAAGTGCGGATTCACAGATAGATGAAGTTTTAGGAATTGCATTAAGTAGAGAAGTAAAGTGCATGAGGCAATGTAGGGCAGACTTGATTTCTTCATTTTAAAAGTTCCATAAGTTTGCAGAATCAATTGAGATTTTTTTTCCCTTTTGGCTATAAATCTCTGTGACGTGAAATGAAATTGAAGTACTAACACCAGATCCCTTGGGGGCATTTTCATACGTAGCAAAATAAAATCCAACGAGAAAACAGAGATCTCCAGTTCAGTTACTTACATGTTGTATCCCTTTCAAAACAAATCACATGTTTGTATCTATTTCAAATGAATCATATGACAACAAGAGAACATGACATAGCTAGCAAACAAAGCCAAAAGTAAACCCATGGTTATCATTTTGTGCTTTCCTTTTGGATAATAAGGAGCAGGCACAACAGAACTGAGTCCCAAGAGAACTCATCAATCATATTTAAAACCCACAGGTCGAGTAACCAGCAGCTTCGGCAAATAAAATCAGGTAAACTACGAATGAAGAACCAAGACGCTAGTTCACCAGGCCACAACAATCAATATAGCACGCCGCAATTTCCCTCAATCAAAAGAGAAAAGTAAACAGTGGTTCGTTGGCATCAATCTGTAATTTTGGACTGAGTAAAAGCACGCATTTGAAATAAATAGACAAACCCTTGTCATCGACGGCGTTCACATCCACGCGCAGCCCCTCGACTAGGTAGCTACACACCTCCATCTGCACGGAGCCCGCGGTGAGGTGCAGCGCTCCGTCGCCGCCGTCTGTCCTCGCGGCCTCCATCGCCTCCCTGAGGCGGCCCCTGCCCTTGTCCAGCGCCCGGACCAGCCCTGCAAAGCAGCGGGTCGGCGGCGGCGGCGCCCCGCACCGAACGAAGCAAAATCAGCGTCCGGGCACCAACCGTGACAAAAATTGGGGTTCCAGGGAGCGCGGCGCATACCCTTGAAGAGGCGGAGGTCGCCGTCGCACGCCGCCTGGAGAAGCATGTGCTGCATCGACGACGAGAGGGCTGCGGGGCTGGAGGAGGGAGAGAGAAAGCAGCGGGGTTAGGGTCTGGTGCGGTGCCTGGGGTGAGGTAACGGGGGTTCGGGGGGTGTGCTTACCGGAGGAAATGGAAGGAGGGGAGCGAGGCGGCGGCGGCGCCATGGCGGCGTTGGTAGGGTATTGCAGGTTGGCGGGGTTTTCTTTTTTGAGAAGGGTTGGCGGGGGTTTTGATGGACAGAGAGAACCGGAGAAGGAAGGGGACAGGAAGGTAGAATTTTGGTGCCGCTTGGCACCCGCTCATCCGGATGCTGTTCATCTCAACCCTTCATTCTGCACCGAGATCTGTGCCATTCTGTGAGCGTATGCTTCTATCGCGGTATTAAATCGACATCCTGATTTTAGGTTAGGCAAGCAATATTTTAAAGAAAAAGTCTATTTTTAGCCATGTAACTATTGCCTCAGTTTGGTTTTGGCCATCAAACCGCACAACTATAAATGTTTAGCCATCTCAAACTCTTAAAATCGTTCACTTTTGGCCATCGGGCCATTTTGGTGGGTTGTTTCGCTGTCGTAGATGCCACATGGCAGTGGGGCCCACCCCTCTCCTCTCCCTATCCTCTATCTCTCCTCCACCGCCCTCCCCTCGAGCCTCACCTGCGTCAGCAGCCCCCTCCCCCTGCGCCACTACTCTCACCCCGCAAGCGCCTCCCCTCTGCTCTTCTTCCTCTGCCATTCTTCTCCACCGAGCCGAGCACCTGCGCTGCTGAATGCTTCAGGCACTGTTTGCCTCCCTCAAATTGCCCACACATGAAATGTGCTTACCTTCCCGGCTCCAACCTTGACCCAACTTCGACGAGTGTCAGTCGATCCTCAGCCGAGAATTGAAGATTCCCCGTCCGCCCGTAGCTTTGCGTCACCGCCAAGCGTCAACGCCAACGAGCACCTTCGGCCTCCCCCAACCTCGTCTAACGCTTCGAATCGATCGCATGTGAGCTCCCCTTCCACGTGCTCATCTCTCCCTGTCCCAGCCACTGTTGTATCCCTCTGCTTCCATGGGCACCGCTTGTGCCCCCGCCAAAGACGGAGGTGGTGATGAGATGGGTGCGGCGACGGGGGGGGGGGGGTTGGGGTGCCTACGTGGGAGCAGATTGGGAGGAGGGGACCGTGGCGGCCAGTGTAGGGGAAGGTGGCGGCCGACGGAGGATAGAGAGAGAGGAGAGGGAGAGGAGAGAAGAAAGAGATGAGGTAGAGGTCCTGACATGTGGGATCCACCTTCTTGTGGCGTCCACATCAGCGAAACCACCCAATGGCCAAAAGTGAACGGTTTTAAGATTTGGATGGCTAAAGATTTCTTCACTGGCTAAAACCAAACCAAAAATGGACGTTTTCCATGTTTAAGTGCCCTAAACTATCCAATAACCTGCGATCAATCCAGCGAGAACTCCAGCTTCAATGACACAATAATGTAGTGATATTGTGTGTCATTGTACCACGAAGCTCTCATATGGTACAATCAACTAGTCATGTGGAGAAGACGGTGGGGGCTTAGAACTCCTTGGGCAGCTCCACGACTTGCACTGCCAAATGCCCCAAAGCGAAACAGCTTGACGACCTGCTCCCCGTGATTCGCGCTCTCTAGAGCATACTGGTGGAGACGGAGCTGAAAATATTAGCTCCCCGTGGCTTCACCATCTGACGTGGGGTCCCTTTTGCCCACTGAGTCGCGTGGTGGAGGCAGGAAGACGGGAGCGTGGGGGCGAAGCTTGTCGCGCAGTACAGGGCGGAGCAGCGCGCGACGACCGGCGGATCTCGAGGCGGGGTCGGAGCAGTGCGCGCGCTACTGGTGGATCTCGGGGCAGCGGCGGAGAAGGAGCGCACGGCGGCCGGTGGACCTCGGGTGGCGGCGGTGGAGGAGCGCCCGGTGACCGCCAGAGGCCTGGGAGCTCGCGGCGAACAGGCGGAGATGGGCGAGCGCACGACCTGACGCTCTGGCGGTGGAGAGAAATCAGATGAATGATGAGAGAGAATGTGAAATAAAAGGGGAGGAAAATAAATGGGAATGGAAAAAGAAATAGAGAAAAAAATAAGGATAAGGGTATTATGGACATTTCATAGGTTATCTTCATTTGAGAATCTGCTTTGCTCCAAGCTGGAGCCAGAATTGTTTCAGCCGGAGCTGGAACCGTGCTAAACCCACACA
The DNA here is from genome assembly GCA_015476505.1 of Urochloa ruziziensis. NCBI lineage: Eukaryota > Viridiplantae > Streptophyta > Magnoliopsida > Poales > Poaceae > Urochloa > Urochloa ruziziensis. The sequence goes on along the minus strand of CM027123.1, from coordinate 58,865,074 downwards.
AAGTGTCTCCTTCTGCTCGGGCTCTTGCCTCTGCTGCTATTAGGAGTTGATATAACTTGTCCGCTTCTCGTAGTTGACATGCCACCAATTTATATATGCATGAATAACAGAGGCAAGCACAACATCCTTTTTTTCTTAAAAAAAATCTTGTTATTCGATAATTTATTAAGATTTATTGTTGGTGTTATTACACTCGCATACGGTTTGGCTCACAAGCAGCCTTTGTAGAGAAGCATCTGCCTTCTACAATTGACCCAAGACAACAACAACAAGGATTAACTCCAGCGTGACGGCATTTTATAAAATCGTCATATGTCCCGCAATGTACCGAAATCGAAATATTTGCCTGACCCATTTCCTCCATGATGGGACCTATTGGTGTCATCAATATAAAAAATCGTTAAAATGCATCAATACAAAAAATATATGGATCTGTATTCTGTAATATAACATTAACGGTACTGCTACCTGAGGACGTCCGATAGCGTCAGACGCTTCAAGTGCACCAAACTTTCAGCCCCACCACACTGGTCATTTATTTCGTCACAGCCATTTGTTTTGCTTACCGATGACGACGAGCTGGTCTTCTTCTCCCCACACGACTCTTTCTCTCCGCCTCTCCCCTCCTGTGTTCCAATGACTCCTCATCCCATGCTCGTCGCCACCCGACCATCCCTCTCCCAGGGCCTGCCACCGCTCGACCCTCCCTCCGCCGGGGTGGCCACCACTACGCCCAGCGGTGGCGCCGCTGTCCATGCTCCCCGCTCCTCCAGCTTGCGAATCTAGCCTAGGAGATGCGTTGCTGGCCAGAATCAAAGCCGCCCAGCGTGCATGAATCGATGCGCTTCAATTCGGTAGGGGATGAAGACTTCCGCTACCACCGGCGCTCGATTCCTCGAGGGGGAGCAGCAGCCGACGGGGTCTCGAGTCGCCCGATGCCGGCGAGCTCCAAACCGGTGATGAGCTCTGTGTGGCGGCGACGACGAGCTCTCCATGGTGTTGCAGTAGAAGCTAGTGTGATAATGTGATACATGTTTTTATAGCTAGAGTAGATTAATTTAGAGTCAACACATTGATATATACTACTCTCTCCATTCTAAAATATAAGTCGTTTTGACTTTTCTAGATTCATAATTAAATATTGCTATACAAATTTAAAAAATTCGGAACGACCTTACGCTTTGAAACTGTGGGAGTACTTTGCAAAGGAACGGGCATAAACATTAACTCTCCAGCGGGTAAGAAAACATACCATCTGTAAGATCTTTGGAATTGAATGGAAGCAGTATTTGATTGTTGTTACTTACACTGAGCATGTAGAGCAAAAACATCCAAGGAAAAGTGTAAGGAACAAAATTGCATTGCCCAGCTTCGCGCACTTCTCCATGGCGCGCAAAGTTATGCTCTTGTGCTCTTTTCCTTCTTTTTGATGGGGAGGATAGTAAAGGTTTTGATGGAACGCAGTGCCTGCTTAGGCGCCTATTATCTATCTAGAGTATTTATAAGGCCAGTCTCAGTGGAGAGGGTCATTGCACGATTGCCAAGACTGCAAACTTTGAGAACTGTGCCAGGAGAGTGTCATCACCATGACATCCTCTCTCATCCCATGACACTCCCCTCATAAATGTCACTGCCATGTCAGCAAAATTGTTGATGTGGCATGACATTTAATGCTCATGACACTCCCATTGAGACTGGCCTAAGCTAGCAAAAAGTAACTGGCAGTCTGGTCAACTACACCATTTAACACGGTATAAAGCAAAATTTATTAGGCAGCCAATTACACTATACCAAGGTGCAAATTAAAGCAAATTTTGGGCTGGCAAGTGCACCGCATCAAGGTATAAAGCAAGCTTAATTTCTTACCTCTATTTCTCTACTACTTAAGTCTCTACCACTAACTCTTTTACTAAAAATCTCTCATTTGTATGTGCTTTCATCGAACATAGGAACATGTTGCGAAGGCACCATTTGTGCGTCTTGGCTGACTGTCATCATGATCTGAATCCATCACCAAGCATATGATCACTATCCTCATTATTCATGATTGAGTGCATTTTTACAAGGTGCCGTCCAAATGCGTGATCGTATCGTGCCGTCCATATGCTCATGGAAACAAACTGCTAATGACCACTAGTTCGTCGTTGGTCTCACATAAAAGAGACATGTTTTTTTTCAGGTGGGCAGCAATGAAGAGGAGAAAAATGCTCGCAGACAGAGAGAGAGCGAGTTAGGAAGAGATGTTTAGAGCGGCGACCTGCGACGTATGCTTGCCGTTTGAGTTGTCTATTTCAAGCAAGGACAACCGTTTAGTATGATCAAACCAGTTGGTGACGGCGCATGAACAGACCCGCCCCTAAGGTACATTCTGAACCTTTTTTTACGAGGTCTTCTTCGGTGCTCCATACTACCCTATGGTAGTATGGGGTATAGAGTGAAGGGTAATATAGTAATTAAACTATAATCTATTTTTTTGACCGGCCAAAGTACGACACATCTCGCGGGCGCTTCTCTTTATCGAACGTCGGCCTTCTGCCCTGCCGCCACCGCTCACCGTCGCTGGCTGCCGCCTCCCTGCACTCACTACAGGAAAATTGACCTTTAGTACCCGGTCACAGGACAGGTTAGTACCGGTCGCTGTGGCCGGTACTAAAGGTCCGGTACTAACGTGGCGCACGTTAGTACCGGTCGCAGCTAGCCGGTACTAACGTGCGCCTGTTAGTATCGGCTGGTTTCACCAGCCGGTACTAACCCGCCACATCCCGCACGGGGCCTGGCGGGCGGTTTAGTACCGGCCGGTACTAACATCTTTTTTTCGTTTATTTATTCCCTTTTCTATTTTTTTTGGTTTTATGCGTATTTGCATGCGTATTTATACCGAATCCGACTATACGTACCTGTACTACTGCATTGCACGTATTTATATTACGCCGATATCGCATTAATATTATATACATATATATACATACATACATCTATAAAGTTTACTACTAATACTTGAAAGATCCAACAAAATACATGTTTTATTTTAGATATTACAAACTACACTTGTATGCCAGCGTCAAGATCAGCTGCTGCGACGCTTTCGTAGGGATCGTCATAGAATTTTCCGTTTTTATCGATGACTTCATCGAGCAGGAATCCGCACATAGATTCTTGAATTGCCCTGACCCGAGCGACTTCGATGAGATCTTCTTTCATGGACCATTTCTGTAACATTTAAAAAAAATAATTTTAAAAAATTACATATAAACGTTAGAATGAAACAATAATAAATTACTCTAAACATTTCCAGATATAAACGTGAGAATAAAACAATAATAAATTAAAATTAATTAGTAGAAATTATTAAGGGAGAGGGACCGAAAGTCGTTTATCCTGTAGTGAGTGCCGTCGCCGTCAGCCACCTCCTACGTGCACTGCCGCTGCCACCGGTCCTGGCCCTGCCCTGCCGCCGCCGCTGGATCTTCCGCTACCGCCCCCTTGCGCAGCAGCAGAAGGTGAGCCCACCCGACACCCGAGCACCAAGGTATGCGTCGGCAAGGTGCATGAGTGCAGCGACAACCTCGCAGGTCGCAGGCTCGCAGCATTAGAAGGTGATCCTATCCGTGTACCAAACCAAAGGCAAGCGCCGGCAAGGGGTGGCTGCGACCTCGCAGCAGGAGAAGGTGAGCCCTTCCGTGCATCAGTGCGTGCTTAGTTCATTCAGCTTTGAGTACAGGAGGAATGACATGTACCTATATCTGCATATCTGATTGGGGATTTATGGGCTAAATTGGGATTTAGCTAGTTTAGTTTAATTTTTTCACTAATGATTATGATGCCTGTGACATAGTTGACGTACATAAATTTGATGAATTTGGACAAAAATATGTGATATAAACAATAGGTCCAGATGCTCTGGATTCATTCAGCTCTGAATTTTTGACAATCTGGAAAATTTATATATGTGTGTGCTTTCTTCAAAAGTTAATAGTTTCTCAATGATTTTAACTGAATATAACATGACGCACATGTATTTGCTTTCTTCAAAGTAATTAGTTTCTAGACGATTTGATCTCTGTTTAACATTGAGGCACTCTTGCAGATGGATAATAAGAACTCAGGAAAATTTAAAAAGTACAAGAAAAGGATTAGTGAGAAGTACTGCGAAGACAAACATTGTGCATCGGTATGAAGCATATGCGCTCTACAACAAAGAAAAAAAAAAGGACATGACAAAGGAGCTTGCAAAAGAAAAGACAAATATTAGTGGCAATAGCTGGTGCGCTTGAGAAAGCACAAGAAAAGAAGAATGCACTTAAACATGCACTTGCAGATAAACAAAAGAAACTAACGAAGAAGTAGAGAGACGAACCTTTCGTTTTGATTTGTAATTAACTAAGTAATACTGCTGCATGTAAGGTCTAATTGGACAAAGCAACCATCTTTTGTTGCCGTGCTGCATATATGTGCATGTGTTGTCATACTGAGCTATGTCATTGGTGCCCCACACAAAGGCATGACATGTTCCAAGGTGGCATGCTGTTACTGCCCCTTACATGACAGTTATCAATGATTGATGATTTATTATGGACCGTGATTAATGATTTAGTAGCATGATCAAAATAATGCCCCATAACAGCCAGTTATCCATGGATCTAACGATTTAGAAAAAACATAAGCAACAAGTCTTATCACCAGTGGGATCCTGTAAGAAAAAAAAAGTTGTTTTTTTTGTTTGAGATCACAAGAACAAATCTTATTGATCATCAGTGGGATCCTGTAATTACACATGACACATGATCAATGGAAAAAAAATCAGAACCACCAAGCCAGCATAACATTCAACGCGCACCAACAGCCCCTGTAACTCAACTTTTACAGAGCATCACATATCTGAATTTCTATTTCAGCTAGCTTCTAACACCTGTGTACATAATGCGATTGTAATAGCATGTACAGTCTGCCCACATGAAAGGAACTTCGGAGCCACCAAGCCAGATCAAAAAGCAAACTACATCTACAGGCGTGTAAATCTTCTTTTCCTACTACCAAATCATGTGCTGTACAAAAACACACACAAAGGGATCAGACACTGCCATAAACAAGCTGTAGGAAATCAACCAATCTAATAAATATTGCTACAATCCCACCTTGGCAGTTGCAGTCCTGAACTTCTGATGAGGAATACAAATTTCTTCATGTAACATTATGACATAGTCCTCCTTGTCGTTCTGAATTAAGAAGGGAGTTAGTTTTATTTATTTTCTTCCTATGAAAAAAAATGCGCATGTTCATAACCCACACTCATGATTGTTTTATAGCCTTCACCAACCTATATTGTACCCCAAAGGCACCAATATGTCTGACTGCACAATGGAGTGAAACATTGACAAAACAGGGTCAAAATATGCCTTTGTTGTGTGGATTGGGAAAAGGCCAGGTTTTTACGTTATAACACTGCATTTTGTTTTAGACTCCACACTGTCCTCTGTTATGTTTTATCTGTCTGTCAACCCTCTCATTTGTTAAATGCAGTGTTATCCTAAACGCTAAACGGTAAACAGTCGGTCACCCACCGTTTAGCTCATTATACGGACTAAACGGCCAATTTAAACGGATTAAACGGCCATTAAACGGGCTAAACGGATGATTAAACGGACACAGTTAGACACTGTGTAGCGTTTAAACGGTGTGTAAACGGGCTAAACGGCCGTTTAGGCGAACAGTGGTTAAATGTGACACTCTAACCAGCATGTCTCCTAAGCACTTTAATTGGTTAAGCACCCATGCGGGGAAAAAGCAATAAGCACACTTGCCTAACTGCTGCCAAGAATTGACCAAATACGAGTACAAACAGTTTTCCATCAAATTAAACATGATTAACAAAACAGAAAATAAGAGTACAATAACCACTACTCATGTACAAGCTGCAGAGTAAATCATCAACACAATGACATGCACAAAGAGAACACTTACTCTTGCAGTCGTCCCAGCATTCCGCACTTGGGTGATCTGCGTTGTCACAACCTTGCCAAGAATTTCATCATCCCATGTAATCTCAACAGGCATTGCATCACAGTATCACACAACGGGTGCACACCCCTGTTGTGGCATTCCAACAAACACCTGGTGGCAGCATACTTGGCAGACGCTTGCTACAACAAGGAATAGCCACCACATGCCCTCATGATCTCCTCGCGACTGCGATTCAGGCTATCGGTCGAACCTGTTGCCGCTGGACAAAGCAAGGCACCTAGAACCGCAGGCCTCAACCTCCGTAGCGATGCTGGTGTCACCAACACGAAGGCCCACTTGGCAAGAGGAGGGATCACCGCCGGGCAGCCTCGATCTGGGAGGTAGGTCCGCCAGCCCTGGATCCGGCCGCTTCGCCCCGTCCACACGCCGCTTGCCGCCTCGTTGCTGGCCGCTCACGCGAGGACGTCAAACCCCCCCCCCCCCCCCCTCCCCCCCCTCTCCCGTCGGCGAGCCCGCGAGAGGAAGTGACCTGCCGCATACCCCAGATCACGAGAGGGGAGCCCGAGCGAGGAGGTAGGTCCGGCCACCCGGATCCAAACGCGCCGACCAACGTGCCTGCCGCTCGCCGCCAAGGTGCCGGCAATCACCGCACTACCGCCGCCGCCGATCAGCAGAGTACCCAAGAAATGAACGTGTACGAAATGAACAGACGAAGTGAATGGACAGGTAAAATAGAATAAAACTATACCGGATCAAATGAATATGTCAAGAAAAACGAAAATATATAAATAAAAATAGATATTATAAAAATATTACAATAATGCCACCAGTAATGTTTCCTACGGTACCCCTATACCACTATACTACTCCACCTACACTACCTATACTACTGGTGCAGTTTACAGTGATATACATTTAATCTGAACCGTCGAGTATTTTAATGGTCCTTTTCAAACAGTAGTATAGGGTGGTATGGAGCACCGAATAAGACCTCTTTTTTATTCATTTTCTCTTTTATTATGTTCTTGTTTAATAGAAGACTAAACTTGAACATACTCACATATATCACATTGTCACAAGATCATTACATTTTATCATAATTAAATTGTTTTTTAGAATCACACAACACACACGTACAATCACGCACGGACACTCGCCTCTACGAACACACGCGCACAACCCTACCCCTATGAGCACCTCTGACGTACAATCACGCACGGACACTTGCCTCTACGAACACACGCGTGCAACTCTACCCCTATGAGCACCCCTCGAAAGACTGAGCCGGCAAATCCTCGAGATTGACGAAGTCATCATTGGCGCCTCGCTGTCGACGGGCACGTCGCCTACCACTGAAAGAATAGCGGAATAAATCCAGAAAAATGCGAGCACCAGTGCCAAGTCGAGGACTTGAACCCTGGTGGGCAGATTCCACCACAAGGACCCTTATCAGCCGAGCTACGCTCAGTTCGCATCATAATTAAATTGTTAATTCTTAGAATTATAATATGCCAAGTTTTCTAACACGATCTACTGCCAAGAAGTGTAGACAACCAAGCACCAACATATTCAACGAAGGAATTGAGAGAAAATTGAGCAGGAACATCAATAACCAATGTATGTGCCGTTTTGAGAGAAAACGTTGGGACAGTGAAATACACATCTGCCGATGCAAAGACTAATTTGATATATAAGTAGAGAGAAACAACAAATCCTAGTTGTGAGATTGCTTGCGTGCAGCCATGCTTGAAGTCGCTGACATTCGGAAGAATAATGATGATCCGAGCGTTTATGGTGCCGATGGGCACAAGAGGCAGCATATATCCCGATCGCTGATATAGGCACTGGCAGCTGGTGAACTAATAACAAAGGATTCTATGGTGGACGAGGCTAAATCTGAAGGGAGGATTCGACCACACAGAGGCAAGCAGGGAGGTATATACGACGCTTACTGATGCTTTCGTCGGGCAAGAGTGCATACGACTTCCCGATCTGCTATCAAACTTAATTGGGTTGGCCGGTTGGCCCCACGTCTTGCATTTTGGGCAGTGGCATGCATGGTGGTCGAGTCTGGACCCAGTAAATTTGCATCCTTCATTTCCTTTTCTTCCGGCAGGTTGTATGCACCATGCATCCTTATTTTCTGTTTTTATTTTGCATGAATTATTACAGAAATTTTAGAACCCTTGTGAATAATGAGAGCCGTCCTTTCCGAGAATCGGGCGATGGAAATAAATGAAGTGTCTAGAGGTACCTAAACATAGGTACCCAGAAGTACCAAATTCGCGGGACCAAGTACCAAAAACAGTGGGACCAACAATTAATTTATTTTATTTTTTCTAATTCAAAAGGGCATATAGGTACGTAGGTACTTTTAGGTACCGGTGGGTACCTCTACAAAGTACATTCAAGTACCGGTGGGTACTTTACAAGCATCGTAAAATAGCTCAAATTATTATTTTAGTTTCAATTTAAGCAAATATTTCAAATTTGACTACTGTTTTTGATATTTTTAATCCTAAATTCTATATGTACTCTTTATTAAGATTTTTTGCTTCTTAATTTGTATGAACATCAGTCTTCAAAATATTTATAATCTTGAATTTAGGAACAGATTTCGAATCTAGACCGTTGCCTGATATTAATCACCATTGCATTTTCTTCTTTTCTTGGTTAATGCCGCAATTCTTAGCCATTAAGAGAAAACCTGGTTCTGTTGCAGAAGGAAACGGCCGGAATAATGTCGTTGGAAATCTATGCGAAACCTCGACCTGCATATATAGTTAAGCCATGGTGAATCCACATATAGTTAAGATAACAAGACATGCATTTAATTTGTCTTTAGAACTGTGGACTAAGACAATGTTGTAATGGTTGGTTTGAAAACTTGCAGTTTGCAAGGCATACATCTTGCAACAAACATCATGCTTATTGGTGGAGCTGACTCCATACCAAAACAATAATGAACGTAATTATAATACCAGCATGGCATATTATAACATATATTGCAGTCAACATGTAAAAATACTATGCCATATATAAATGTTTGAGCAAAAACTAAGGAGATGCACACTACGTCTGTTTCTTTTGATTTAACATAACATTTACCTGCAAAAATATAAATTCACACATTGCAAGTATTGAAACATACTCATAGAGCATGGTGGGTGCACCAAAAATAAGTTAAGTAAAATCTAGCGAGCATGGCGCTCAGGTAAGACCTTTAATTTAAGAGATTTGTTACGCAGCTTGAGAGGAACTGGGCTTCTTCCTCGCCGGATTATTATTAACCGTTGATACGCCGGTACGCTGATACGTATAACATATAGTATATATTTATTTATAAATTAAAATAACTCGAAATACATCATTTTACCTACATCAAAAGTTAATAAATTAAAAAGAATAAAAGAAAAGGTTAGGACCTCTGTCTAAATGGCCCATCCGGCCCACTTAAGCTGGTTCCAGCCCACCACGCCTCTGTTACCCACTTACCCTAATCGATACGGAGGTCTACGGTATCCGTTGTTGATTCCAAGATGCAAAGGGCACCGGACCGACTGCACACCAAGAGCAAAGGAGGATCACATGAAAATTTTCAGTCATAAAAAAAAACACCTTTCTTTTACCCGAAAGGTCGAGTATGTCATGCCAGCCTGCTGCTAAATTCTCCTATTTGTGTATAACCACAGAATCGTGTAAACCCTAAATACAATCCAGGATCTGCTAACTAATATTTTATGGATTCAAGGAAAAATTATAAACTGATGTATTAATCTTGCCAATAATCCCATAAACCAAGCCCGTGCCTCTATTACTCAGTACCTTGGTCCTTCGGCCAAGACAATCACTTCTCAAAATTTTCTTCGCCATGCATCCCAGTTACTCTATGCTGACAGATATCAATAAACACATATGCTGGCATTTGCCATTTGATAAAGGGTTCACCACTGGCTCCATGGCGAAATTAATCTTCTCAATACCACTACACCCCAAGCTGACGAAGAGAGTCTGGGCTCACGAGGAATATTCGCCTTGGGCTACTCTTGAATCGGAAGACCACTACTCCTTTGTAAGCTGTTCTTGGGATGCCGTCCTAGAATTTTTTCCAAGAAAATCAAGACACATTTCAACACTTTTCAAATCCAAATAGGCAATTGCTAACAGAGCAATGAACTACCTCTACAAGCTACAACATATGAAAAACTGTTGCTTCACATAATTGAGAGACTATCTACATTTGGGTTAAGTAATTGACCTTCCATTCTTCGAATATTCCAAACTGACGAGCTATCCGCTCAAAGTCTTCCTGATCGTTGTATTGGATCCTCACATCTGCAGCCATGTTGTGGGCTTTCAACACAGCATCCGATCCATGGAGAGGCGTGGCATTAGCCACCTCTTTCCAAACTTGGTTAAAAATTTATCCTTTAAGTGTTGCAAGAAAATAAAAATGATTAGGCACACTTTCTTATGTGATTGGCAGCCTTCAAAATCCAAATTAGTTCTTACCTCCCCAAGATAGCTCAGATCCTCCGAATTCCAGTCAATCTGTGCCCACAAATACGGGACAAGTAAATTTCAGCAACAAGTAGCTTGTAACAGGAATACAAATGAACAATATGGAAAGTTTTGCATACATGAACATCATTTAACTTAATGGGCTCCAAATATTGCTCGAAGAATTGTCCCAGCTTGATCCCTGCAAAGAAGCATGAAGCCGAAGTGTAAATGTGGGGGATAGCCATCGAACAACAAACTGTTATCGGTTGGTTTCTATTGCGCAAAGAAATGTGGTGGCATTCCACTGCAGATTCACTTTTGACTGTTCAGCATTGGTCTCTATCACATGAAGAAATTGGGTAGCGATGATTGCTATTCTTATTACATTTAAGAAAAACTGAGGAACAATAGCCAACGTACATGTTTGCCAAAATTGTATGTTCTACAGATTTCCGGGCGTATGAATTGCCGATTTCCATGCACCTCCTTTAGCCTCACCCAATCATCCCAATAAGTAAATCTCGTTCAAGGAAGAATTAGATGATAAAGGTGGGGAAATAGAAACTGTGGTATAAAAGAAGTCCAGGCAACAGCAAGGATATGCTTTAGGCCACTTTGGTGACAGCTCAATCCATGTGGACTTTGTTAACATCCATCCAAGCCCAGGAAAGAAATCCGAACGGTAAAGTGCTTCTACAAAATGTAGCATAGCAAAGTGAGTAGTGTTCCCAATATATAAAGGAATTTCAAAAGTAAGACTATCATAGTACTAACTTGGGTCATTAACAAACTGCTTTGGCCCATTGTCATTCAAGAAGACACAGCCATAACCGTCCTAACGTGCCACAATTATTAGAATATAAAAGGAAAGTAACTAGAGAAATTACATATCGAATTCCTCAGACTTTCAAGTAGAAAGGATAGTAATGTAACATACTTGTCATTATCAAGTAATTTAGCTGCAGCCTCAAAGTAGTCGAAAAAATCGGGGGCAATCTCCATGTCATCTATTATTAACAAATTATTAAGCTTGTTGGAAAACAAAAAAATATGTATTACTAATAAATGGCCAAAGGATTATCATAGATGTCAGACCTTCAAGAATGATTACTCGAGCAAAGTTGTGTTTAATGAAGAGCTCATCTAAGGCCCATTTGTAATGTTCTGAAAATGTGCAAGTGTTAGGAACCACATAAAACCCTTAAGTATACCGTACATTAGTTAAGGAGCACTTACTAGCAATCTTGTAATATGCTGTCAATTCTCCTGGCCTTTCAGTTCGTACAGGTTCAAGATCCACATGCTGCGCGTATAAAAAACACAAGGACCACGGAAAGTCTTAGCTAAATGAATCAATAACTGATTTGCTTAGAAATCAATTGAATGAATCAAAGGGAAAAAAGTTACTACCATTCACATTCACTATAAGATGTGAATTTGATATTCTGTAATTTATCATTTGTTTCCAATAAGGTAATTTCAGAAAATTTTGATATTTGACACTGAATTCGCAAGCCTTTTGAAATATAACACTCCGCCTGCGAATTCTTTGGATCTGAGGGATTTCCACCCCTTTCTTGATTTCGGGATTTTCTTCTTGCTTTTCCTTTTCCAGACCACCTGAACGGACTCTGCACTCTCTAGGTCCATATCAATTTCACCCTCCTTTCAGGTGGTCTGGAAAAGGAAAGGAAGAAGAAATTCCGAAATCAAGAAAAGGGGCACAGATCGAAAAAATTCGAAGGCGGAGGGTTACATTTCAAAAGGCTTGCGAATTGAGGGTTACATGGCACGAGGCGTGCGAATTCAGTGTCAAATATCCAAATTTCTCAGGTTTACCTTAGTTTCACTCTCATTTAGTTCAGTGAAAATAGACACCGCAGGAAAACATCAGAGGTCTTTTGGTCTCTATTTCGTTCAGGAGTCATTGCCATCATTCTATTGTACACACAAATGTTGAACCCTAATGCTACCAAAATAATGCAAGGGTTTCCTACTTTCCAACATCAAAGCTGAATAGCATATAACTGTATTTGAACATCCCAGGGGGGTAATATATAGAGTGCATGAGTGGAATAGGAAAAGGACTCCAGTGCTGAATGGGTAAAGGATTCTATTACTAACTATGAACATCATCTCTCTGTGACAGTGTCTAACCAGTTATGGATTGTAGTCTATAGTACAAGGAAATAAGCATAAAAGAGCTCTAGAAAACTAACAGAAAATTTATTTCTGCACCTGCATATATGTTATTTGTTTATAATCCAAAGCTTTCTTTTTCACAGCTCCATTTGTTCCATCCTGTGACAAGTAAAGAACCAATGAAAAAAAAAATGGGGTTCCCACACACTTAAACTGATCCAAAAACAGAAATTGCTATTGCAAGTACCTGAGATATAAAAAGCGGAAACTTTGAAGCAACTGATGTCTGATACCTGGAACAAGTATTATCCATAACTCATTTAGAAAGGGGCTCTATGCGCCAAGCTATGTCGAGCTAAGCAGGATTAATATGTACTGATGAAAAATGAACTTAAATATGTGTATATAAGTACACAAATGACCAAATACCTATAATATTCATAATAGCTGAAAAATTATGTACATAAACTTCATGTATAATTTGTATTTAACAGGGTTAATTTATGTACATTTTGACAAATGTATATAAATTCTTATGTGATCATATAACTACACTGGGTGGGTGGGTGAGGGGCAGGTGTGAGTGTGGTGTTGCACGGCTATTTTGGCCTTCCTCCTTTCTTAATGCAATGATATGCAGTTCTCCCTGCATATTTGAGGAAAGAAACTACACTTGGCGGGTTCTAGTACCAAGTTAGATAACTTTTGGGGAATCAAGAGTAGAATAGATCATTTCGCTTTTTTGAAAAACAAATGATTCAGACATGAACCATACTTCAGGATAGATTCAACTGTTCTCTCTAAATAGTCCGGTCGATTGCAAGCCATTATGACAACAGCAGCAACAGGAACGACATTCTTGTTTAGTAATTTCTGCACACTCCTTTCTGCATTTAAAAGAAATGTTAAGAAAGGATTAGAAATTACATAAGGGTAGAATATACACATCAAAGGGAAGAAACAGGCATACAGTTAAGTAAATATACAACTTGGGGCCCGATATGCAGATGGGCAACTGCCGAGGTTTAAGTACCAGATGTCACACTTCTGTATGTTGCCATTTGACCATCATTTAGCAACCATATGCAGATAGCAACTGCCAAGGTTATTCCATTTCTTGCAATTCCCTTCTAAACATACTTTACTCGAATTTATCTACATAGTATGCAATGATTAAATATTCTCTATATAGAAGATATGGAAACAATATTTCGATTACAGAGAGGTTAAAAACATTATAATTAATTTCAAGATGAAATATCAGCCAGACACTCAGACTGTCTATGAATACCGCACAATGCATGGAAGAATGAACCATGGTGAATAATGCTCCAGTTGGTAAGGTTCTGACAGGGTGACGATGTGCTACTCTATACAGTGTACAAGGCTTTGTTCGAGAGGAGGACAAAGAAATTCAAGAGAAGTAGACAAGTTTGGACAGAAAAATCACTATAACCCAAATGCTAGGAGGTGAATGAATTCCATACTTTCAAGGTCCTGTATCAGAATCTTCAGCTGTGCACCTTCTTCATCCTGCCTCATCTTCATCTCTGTTGCATTACCAAAAAAGGTTAATTCCAAATCTTAATACCCATTGGATCTCTCAGTCAGCATAACACAAGAAAGCAGACAACTCCTCAAAAGAAAAAAAAAGGAATATTCATAAGTTAGGGAAAATCATATCTGTAGTGCCATGATCAAAGCAGATGTTGTCTGAGATATACAAGTTTATTCAGGACACGATTGGTGAACATGAGCATAGTGACAATTTATCATCAGCAGAAGAACATGTTTGTCATGGAGCGCAGCATAATAAACTAAAAGTTGCAGCAAGATATTGTCTGCGTCAATGAATAGTGATTATCCAATATAGTGTCAGGAAGACAGGAACTATACATTAAAACCAATTGTATCTTGCTAACATTGGATTTTGAGCAATCTCATAGATATTCTTAGTTTGAGTTTTAACATCCGAAAAGATCACATTGAGGTGCAAGTTTTAAGTGTTGGTACCTTCCAATGCTACAATCTTCTCCTGCTGCATGCTGACTTGATCAATCAAGGACTTTAATTGACTGGTGCACTGATTTTCAGATCTTTCCTGTATGAAGCAAATTACAGGTGTAATAACTTTTGAGTCATGTAGTGCTTTGATTCTAGTCCTGCAGTGAGTCCACACATGAAGAGACCTGCAATGGAAATGCATAGATGTAGAAGGGATAGAAACAAAAGCAGACAATAGTAGTACTTACTGCTTCTGCAAGACGTGCAGCATAATGGGATTGTGTCACGAAGAGGCGCACCTGAAAGGAAGGACCATGTCAGTATAGCTCACTCATAGGGATGGAAATTGAGTGAATTCATAGGAGAGGGTATGCGGTCAGGATGCGGAGCTCTGAACAACCGAGACCTCAATGAACAGCAGACGTAGAGGCAGAAATAATGGCAGTATGATCCCTTACTTGGATGTAGATGAAAGCCGCGGCGGCAGCGAGGAGGAGGAGGCGGAGGTCACAGGGGCTTCGAGCCATCGCCACTTGATTGGAATTATTGAAATTTTCACAGCCGTAAAAACGTTTCACTGTATTCTTCTGTGCACAAGACAAACGACAAAAATCAATGAAAACAATGCAAACCAGGCACACATGATGTTTATATAAAAAATTAGCAGCAGCAGCACAGCAACGGGCCTACAAATAATCAAAGTATTTACGTTGCACAAAGAACTAATCATCCGAACTGATTAGGACCCAAGATCCTAAACAAATCAAGACTCGGAGTGTGTACGGTCATTGAGCCATGCCCTGAAATTTGAGAGCAGAGCACCAACTGGAGCTCAAAAATGAAGAATTTCATATCAGAACTCCAATTAGAGCATGTAATTCGGATCATAGCAATAGACTTTAGATCAGAGCGTGAGATTGGAGCTCAGAAGCTCAGAGGTGATGGAATTTCAGATCAGAGCTAACACGATTCAGATCAGCAGGGGAGAGGGGGAGCGAAAAACGCACCGGCGCGTCCTTCGCGCTCACCTTCTTCGCCCACCTCTGTCAGCAAGTCGTTCCGGTGGCGGCAGCGGCGTGGGGTGGGGAGGCCGGCGGGTGGTGGCACCGGGGTGAGATGGTGGGCCGGCCCCTGCGCCGATGGGGAGCGGCGCCGGCCGTCCCCCGGCCCTTTTGCCGATGAGGCGCGGCGGCCCCCCCCGACTCCGCACCGCCGCCGCGACTTGTGGCCCTTGCCGTGATGGAGAGAGGAAGCCGCGAATGAGAGAGAGCACCAGCAGGGACAGCGGGGCTTGCGGCCTTGCGGGAGAGAGAGAGCTGAAGGGGGAGAAGAGACGCATACAGTGAGGGAGAGCGTCCTAGCGTTGCTTTTCTTCGATATCAATTTGGTTTTGTTATCAAACAAGTAGGCCCTGTTTAATTTCACTCAAAACATAAAAAGTTTTCACCTATAAAACCAGGTCAAGTTTATTTTTTTACCTATGCACGCGACTCAATGTAAAAGGTTTTCATCTTTTTTTTACACTTCCCCCAACTAAACTGGGCCTTAGTTTAGCAAATTGAGTTATGTGTGTTTTATGTGCAATTTCACTGATGCTTGACTTGATTTACCCATGAAGGAAAAAAATTATTCTGGTCTCGCTTTAATTTTTGTATGCGTTGAAAAGTAGCTATATGCAAATGTTTATTTAGCAGAGCTATATGCGATTTTTTTTAGGGAGAGAGCTATATGCAAATGGTTTGGTGGCTCATCCCACCAGGCACAATCTTCTTCTTTTTGGCCCAACGGGAAAATCCATCGCTTTTTCCCGATCGAATTTCGGGTGGGCCTGGGCCTGTGCCGCTAGATACAAAGGCCCAACAACATGTCTCAAATGGAACAAAACGATTTTCCTCTGCTCGCTCGACCGAGAAGCAGCGCCATGGGGCGTCGTTTTTTTTCCTGTTGGGGGCACCATGTTCTCTGCAATAATAGGCTCTCAGGAAAAGCCTTATCCATTTATAGATGTAACGGCGGCGCCTTAGCGTCGTGCCCTACTTGGAGGCGCCGCATCTAGAGACCTGAATCGGCTTGTGGTAGTGGCACTGATGGTTAGTTGGTGGTCTTGCCTGTGCGCGTCAGCAGAGTGCGCTCAGTCCGTGTTGGTAGGAAGGTGCAGAGGGCCTGGTGCTGGAGGGCTTGAGCTGGCGCGCAAGGTGCAGTGGTGATCTCGGTGACGGCTGGACGGAGGTGATGCTCTCATAGCGGTTTCAGATATCTGAGTCCTTGGCAGAGGAGTGTGAGGCGGTGGGTGAGGTGAGGCCTCCACGCACACTGGTTAGGATCAGTGGTTTTCATTGGTGCTGCGACGAGAGTGTTTTGCTGAAACATCACTGGAGCGGAGGGATCGACGATCATGCGTGTGCGGCTTGAGGGTGATAGTCTCATGGTGGAGGAGTTCGAGTTGCTGCTCAACAACGGGCCGCGACATTTGGCGTGGCAGCCTTGGCGACAACGGCGTAGTTTGCGGTGGCTTCGTCTGACTCCTCTCCCAGTTTGTGGTGGTGTAGTGTTTTGTTATGTGTGTTGTTTGTGTGCGTTGTTTCTGTGGTGGTGGTGTACACTTCGACGCGTTATGTACAATTACTTCTTCTTATATGATAGGACAGTGCTCTGTCTTTATTTAAAATAAAAAATGGAGAACAGGAAAACATGCGGCAACTACTTAAACTGCTAAATGATCAGCTCTCCATTGATGGCAGCATTAGAATACATATTACTTGTGCAAAGTTATTCTGCTCTAATTATGGTCGTGGACTATGAATAGTAAGTCGTATACTTCTAGCCTAGTAATCAGTTTCCACTATCCACTCCAAGCCGAAACTAATATCCCCACAAACTCCTAGAGTCAGCTGACAGGGGATCAACATAACCTTTGCCTTTCTAAAGAAACCATAAAATTTAAAACAAAGCCTGTAGTCCCAAGCAAATTGGGGTAACCATGATGAGGGAATAGACAGCATTCCTGAAACCATACCTTCGTATCCTTTAGGAAAAAGTCTATTTTTGCCATCGAACTATGCCCTCGGTTTGGTTTTGACCATCAAACCGCAAAACCAGAAATCTTTAGCCATTCAACTCTCAATACCGTTCAGATTTAAACATCAGGCGGTTTTGATGGACGGTTTTGCTGACGTGGACGCCATGTGACAGTGGGGTCCACTTGTCAGCGTTACCCCTCTCTTCTCTCTATCACTCCCCACTCTCATCTCTCGCCCCCCTCTCTCCTCCGTTCAGATGGCCGGCGATGGGCTGACAGAGGCGAGCCGGCAGCGCGACCGCGAGAGCCAAGAGGCGGCGGAGGAGCAGGGACGGCGACCGATGCGGGAGCCAGGGCGAGTAGCCGGAGCAGGGACCGGCGGTTGGTCGGGCGGCAGCAGCCCCTGTGCTTGGTCAAGGCTAGTGGCTCGGCTCGCAAGCAGGCGGCAGCAGGGCCTAGTCACCTTCACCGGCGTCCCTCCCTTCTCTATCACCGAGGAACGCTCAACCGCCGGCCAAAATCCTCTGACAACTCTCCACCATTTGCAAATTGCCTGCACATGGATCTCCTCTACTTCCTCCTACTCCATCGACCAAACCCGAGATCAAATCGAGCCTTGGACAGCCGGGAATTTTGAATCCCGCGCTGCTGGTCCGCCATCACTCCATGGCCATGGTCGTCTCGATCTCTGCCCGCGACCACAACAGGAGCAGCGCCGGAGTCCACGGACAGGGATGGGGACGGCGACGGGGATAGTGGAGAGGACTAGGAGGGCCCAACCCTTGCTACAGGAATCCGGCAAGGAGGAGCCGGCGTGGGGGGGAGGCTGAGAGAGAGACGATGTTGGGAGGGGAGGAGAGGATAGAGAGAGGTCTGGCGAGTGGGCCCCGCATGACAGTGTCACTTGTTGCCTCGTCAGCAGAGCAATTAATTCATTATGTGGATCCCACTGCCACTTGTTGTCCACAGCAGAAAACCAGTTTCAAAACCAGCTGATGGTCAAATTTAACCGGTTTTGGTAGTTGGGTGGCCATACATTCCTGGTTTTAGTTCAATGGTCAAAACCAAACCCGCATAATAGTTTGATGGCCAAAAATGGACTTCTTCCTATCCTTTATCGAACTTTTCTAAGAAAGCCTGTGTACAATCACGAGCAGCGACAGCAAATCCCTCCGTTGTTAGGGCCTTGTCAAAGGACTCCTTAAATGCTTCCAAAGTTCTAGTCCGTAAGTGACCCAGAAGCGATTGGCATGCAGGATTGACAAGCTATAGGAGATAAGAGGGATGGGTTTCATAATGTGTTAGAACAGCAAAAGAAGCAACATGAGACAAAAATAGTGATCCAAACTCAGTTGGGATCATGCAAGTAAATCCATCAAGAAATAACAAGTCATGGCTGTAGGAAGAATGATTGTGTATTCCTCCAAACCCTAGAAGGGTGGGCTATATAGTACATGTACATGGGCCTCTAGATGGGCCAATTTCCCTATGAGCTATATATACACTGACACTCCCCCGCAGTCTGTACTATCGGCGCAGCGGAGTACAAGACTGGATAAGAAACAAAGCATACATACAACACTCCCCTAGTCACAACTAGCCACTAAGGATGTTGAGACTGGAGCGGAACTCAGAGAATGTCGAAGACGGGAGGCCCTTGGTGAATATGTCTGCAAACTGTGAGGTCGTCGAGACATGCAAAACCCGAACGTGGCCAATGGCAATCCGATCTCGGACAAAGTGTAGGTCAATCTCCACATTCTTCGTCCGCTGATGCTGAACCGGGTTGGACGAGAGATACACGCGTTGATATTGTCGCAGTAGACGAGAGTGCTCTTGGCGAGCGGGCTGTGGAGCTTCGCCAAGAGCTGACGCAACCAAGACGCCTCCGCAATACCGTTAGCAACAGCCCGTACTCCGCCTCTGCACTAGAGCGGGAGACGACCGGCTGTCAGCTGTCGCTTGGACAACCAGGAGACGAGGTTGCCACCGAGGAAGATGGTGTACCCGGAAGTGGAGCGACGAGTGTCAGGACAGCCAGCCCAGTCAGCATCGATGCAGACGACGAGCTTAGTGGTGGGAGATCGGTGAAGTGCCAGGCCGTAGTCAACTGTGTCTTGGAGGTAGCGAAGAAGCCGCTTCAGCGCTGCAAGGTGTGGCTCCCGAGGATCATGCATGTGTAGGCAAATCTGCTGAACTACATATGTGATATCCGGTTCTCATGAAGGTGAGGTAGGGCAATGCACCAGCAATGCGCTGGTAAGCAGTCGAGTCGGCAACAGGATCACCCTCAGCAGCAAGAGCTTGGCCTGAGTGTCGACTGGGGTGGAGCAAGGCTTGCAGTCAGTCATCCCAGCTCGCTCCAGAATCTCAAGGGCATACTGGCGCTGGTGAAGGAAGAGGCAGAGGCGAGGCTCAACAGTGACACCAAGAAAGTGATGAAGCTCACCGAGATCCTTCATGGCAAACTCCTGCTGCAAAGACTGAATGATGCACTGAAGCAGTCTGACTGGAAGCAACCAGGATGATGTCATCAACGTAGAGGAGCAATAAGCAGTCTCAGAGCCACAGCGGTAGACAAGCAGAGAGGTGTCAGACTTGCACTCGGTGAACCCCAACGAGACCACAAACGAGGTGAAGCGAGAATACCATGCCCGTGGAGCCTGCTTCAGACCATAAAGTGACTTGTTGAGGCGACAGACAAGATTCGGATGACTGGAGTCCACAAAACCCGCTGGCTGGCTGCAATAGACTGTCTTTGTCAAGGTGCCATGTAGAAATGCATTCTTCACATCCAGCTAGGGCATTGGCCAAGACTGAGATAGAGCAATGGAGAGAACTGTGCGCACTATCGCAGGCTTCACCACCGGACTGAAGTCTCATCATAGTCCACACTAGGCCCTGTGTGAATCCCCGGAGAACCCAGCGAGCCTTGTATCGATCCAAGGAATCATCAGCCCCACTTATGCGTCCAAATCCACGTGTCAATGACCACATTGCAATCAGATGGACGCGGCATGAGGTCCCACGTTGGTTGGCAAGAAGAGCCATACTCCTCCTCCATCACCTGACGCCAGTGAGGGTCGACAAGAGCCTCACGAACAGAGGAGGGTACCGGAGAGATCCCCAAGCTCTCCCCTGGAGGCGGCGAGAGCCGCAGGCCGAAGAACAACCGCCGCCCACCGTGTCACCATGGGATATGTGTGATCGTGATTCCGATGGAGGACAGTCGGGTAGTAGACCATCGGATCCAGACGCGCGTGGGCCAGAGCATGGGCCGGCGAGTCCGGTGGAGGAGGCGGGGAAGACGGTTCTGGCGGAGGTGGAGGTGGAGATGGAGGCTGGGACGACAGCTGCTGCGCCTGCACCGACCGACGACGGTAGACCTGAACAGGCTACGCATAGTGCACAGGAAAGGGCGTCGGGGCCACGCGTGCCGCAGGGGGGGGGGGGGGCGAAAGCAGTGTCGGTGCACCAGGAGAACCTGATGAAAAAGGATATACAGAAATATGTGGCTGGGTTAGTCGAAAACATGGAATCCAACTCTGGGTCAGGAGTCAGTGTGTGAGAGGTGAAGTAGCGGAAACCCGACTCGTCAAAAACAACGTGTCGGGAGATGAGAACATGACGGGAGGTGAGATCAAAGCAGTAGTACCCCTTGTGGTCTGGGGAGTACCCAAGAAACACACAATGGGTAGAACGATGAGCCAACTTATGGGGAGCAGTGGCGGAGGTGTTTGGATAGCATGCACACCCGAAGACACGAAGATGGTCATACCGAGGAGGGGTGCCAAAGAGGGCGTGGCAAGGTGAAGGAGCGGGGCACGCAGTAGAGGGACAGTCAAGGAGGTAGGTGGCAGTGTGGGGTGTCTTGGCCCAGAAGCGGGCAGGGAGAGAAGCCTGGAGGAGAAGGGTACGCATGACATCGTTCGTGGTCCGAATCATTCGCTCAACCTTGCCGTTCTGAGGAGAAGTGTACGGGCAAGACATGCGTAGTTGAACACCTCGAGAGGAAAAGGCCCGGGAGGTGCCGTTATCGAACTCACAATCGTTGTCACACTGAACGGCCTTGACGGTGAGGCCGAACTGCAAGGACACCCAGGCGAAGAAGTGTAAGAGGTGGGGAAAGTCTTGGACTTGGCACGCAAAAGAAAAGTACAAGAGTAGTGAAAGAAATCATCGACAACCACTAGATAATATTTGTCTCCAGAAATACTGAGTACATGAGAAGTCCACAGATCGCAATGAATAAGATCAAAAGCATGATTCGCATGTGAAGAAGAAGAAGAAAAAAGGAAGTCTAACATGGCGACCACACTGGCAAGCATGACAGAGGTGATCATCAGTAGTACTAGTACAAGGGACAGTAGCACTACGACTAAGCCGAGCCAAAACGTTGCGACCGAGATGACCAAGTCGACGGTGCCAGTAGTGGAAGAAGGAGCCACGACGAAAGCAGCTGGTGGAGTAGAGGATGCAGATGAAGCAGCGAAGTCGGAAGGTGAAGTGTGTAAAGGGGACCCGAGCTGTCACATCAGAGAAGTGGACGCCGGGAAGCCAGATCCTTCACAGTAAGACCAAGAGAGTCAAATTCAATAAACTGGCGAATAGAAAGGAGATTATGAACCATCTGTGGAGCAACACAAACATTCGGAAGGTGAAAAGAACCAGAAGCAGTGCCCACAGATGTGACCGGAAGACGAGACCCATTTCTGACCATGATAGAAGAGGGGCAGGAGGGGTATGGTGGGTGGACAGAAGAAAGAATACCAGCATCCGCGTGGTGTGGAACGAGATTCCCGAGTCAGCAATCCACTCGCCGCTGACCGGCAGTGTCATCACCATGGTGCTGAAGGACGCTAGGGCAGCAGCATCCCACCCCAGCCCAAGTAGGAGGCTGCTACGGCTGAGCATGTGGCGTCCAGGCAGGTGGAGGCTGGTACAGCGCAGTGGGTGGAAACTGGCTCGGCGGAGCGGGTGGTGCCTAAGTAGTCAGGCACTGGGGAAAGGGGCGGCGAACATGGCCGCAGGAGGGCGAGCCCACCCCCTCCCCCCACGCGGAGCCTGGAAGGGCCACATCGAGATGCGCCTTGACCATGGGTTCGTCAAGGATGGCTAGGGTGCACCTCCCGAAGCTGACGGAGGAGCCGAAGCTGGTGGTCCGCCAGAGCCACCACCCGGCCCCCACCACGTCCCCTGCGGAGACGGCGCTCGCCACGGCCTCCTCCACCCCCGCTCGGCCAGGGGGAGGAGCGCCCAGCAATGAGGTGACAGGCGGGGTGGCAGGCGATGCCGGGGAAGGTGGTGGAGTGGCCACAAGCGCGGTGGAGGTGGACGAGGAGGATGCGTCTGATGAGACCGCGAGTGACCTCATCGAGGGTGAGGTCCTCCCAGACCTCCTGGAACATGGGGAAGGGCCGCTGGCGGGGAATCCATATCCGCAGGAGGGCTTAGTTGTCATTGAGCCCCGCAGGACATGGAGCACCAGGTTCCGATCGCTCACCGGGCAATCGAGGTTGCGAAGAGCATCAGCCATGCCCTTCATCTACCAGCAGTACACGCCGACGGAGAGGTCACCCTGCGTGAAGGTCCAGAACCTGGCGTCGATCCGGAGAGCACGGGCCTCGGCGTTGCTGAGGAACTGTCCCTTGAGCGCTAGCTAGGCTTGACGTGCGGCCCCCGGTAGTCTGGACGATGTCCTGAAGATCTAGGGAGATGTCCCACATCCAGGACATGGCCCCAGGCGTGACCAGGTCACATCCCGAGCCTCGGCAGGAGTGTCGATGAGGACGTGGTCGTCAAGCGCGTAGCGGTGGAGGGCGAGGAGGACCTGGTCCCTCCAGCGCCCGTAGGAGGCGGACGCGGGGTCGAGGGACGACGGAGACCAAGGCCCGATGTTTTGGACCCCGGCAGCCTAGAGGTGAAGCTGGAGACCATCGATCGGTCGCGTCGTAGCTAGGAGCAGAGCTAGTGGGCGGCGCCTGGTGGGAGGAGGAGGCGCCCACGTCGTGGCGATGGCGACAGGCTGCTTCCCGGAGAGACGAGGTAGTGCTCCGCCTCCGCGATCTAACGATTAGTTTAGTTGAGTGGGTTAAAAATAAAAAACCGATTTTAGTTCTGTTTGCAAAGAAAGAACTAGAAAAGTTTGGGTTCGATGTACCAAAGCCAACATGTTGCTGAAAGAAGGTTTGCTCAAGCTATCGACTTATCACGGAATCCCATCGGAAGAAGAGCTGAAAAAGATGGTGTATTGCAAATTTCATAATGCTACTTCTCACAATACTAATGATTGTAAGGTGTTTCGTCAGCATTTGCAAACAGCCATCGAACAAGCTCGAATCAAGTTTGAATTACCTAAGAAGCCTGCAAAGCCGATGAAAATCGACCAACACCCTTTTTCTGTAAACATTGTTGAGGTGGCTCAAGGAGATCTTGTGCAAACAAATGTGTCCTAAGAAGAAGGGAACAATAGATCCTAAGGTCCAAGTTACAGTAACCGATATCAAAGGGAAAAAAGCAGTGGAAGTTGAAGGTTCCCGAGCTCCAGATAGACGTATTACTTCCCAAGGGTTGATCAGCAAATTCAGAAGGGAAAATGATAAAGCTAGGCAAGAAGAAGAGATGAGACAGCGCAATGCTAATCATTGGCGGTGTACTTTCTTTATTTACTATTGGGAAGAAGGGATTAAGCTTCCTACGCCTGAGAATTGTCTAGAATGTAATGGACATGGTTGGGACGCTTGGCCAAGCAAATGGCCGTGTTTCAATGAAGGAAGAGATCGTCCAATTGTCAAGATCGGTCTGTTAGCAGAGATTGGCCAATTATTAGAGATCGGTACAATGATATCAGTCTTTCAGTTCATGAAAGGCTCGATCGGAGAATCAGTATATCGAATCGGATCTGGGGGGCAAGCCTCGCAAGAGTAGAGAACTCGAAGAGATGGCTAATGACTGAGTTCCTGACGAGGAACCGATGCGCAAGGATCCTGAGCGAGAATCGATTTATGGTCGGCGACCAGTTCATCACAACAAGGAGCCACAACCACAATTGTGTCCTGAAAGCTTGACCAAGTCTCAGAAGAGACAAGTCTGTTGGCGGCTGTTAAGTACCAAAATATCCACCAACATTCTCTACTAAAGTGAAGGATTTGCAATGCTAACACCATATTTCCCTTCGAATAACGTAGTTCCACATGTCCTAGAGAATATTTGGTTTTATGTGATTTGCTGCAGAAAATAAAGTAAATGGAAGGAGACGCTGCCACGTGTGCATTACATGGATTAAGCGCCCACCAGGGACCAAACCGACTCAACTCAGTGAGTGCACGTGCAGACAACACTTGGGACCCACCTGTCAGCACCCTGAAGAAGCACAATCCGAGGGAGGCCAGAGAGGGGTCGGCCGATCCCTTGGATCGGCCGAACCGCCTCTGGCTCCTATCCTGAGATGCTCCACGTGTCAGCTCCTAGTGCTCTCCCAAGGTCGGTTCTGAGGTGCTCCAAGGAATATTCACTCGAGATGTTGCTGGTTGGAGCCTATAAATAAGAGGGAGGGGTCTCCAAATGAGACACACAACTCTTGGGAAATCACTCTCTTCTTTAGGCTGTAGGCTTAGTGGAGTTAGGCTAGGGTAGCTCTATTCAGGTTCCAATTCTCTTGGAGCAAGGGTATGACTCTTGTATCTCGTAGTTCTAGGAAGACTTTATTCTACTTTGATTATACATTTCCTTCTTATATGGTTTGTCTCTATCATGATATGGTTGAGCTGTGCTTAAGTTCTTGCTCTCTTATAATGTTTGGCTTATATGCTTGTGAAGTCTTATACCCTTGCATTGATAGTATAGAATTTAGTGCCCTCATACATGTTAGACTTTGCTCTAGTTCAATTAGAATATGGTTCATGCTTTATGCTTTTAATGAGCTATGCCTTGGTTTGGGTTCTCCGGCTATCCTTATGGACTCATTGATCAATAGCTCAATAGCATGGTGCTTGGGTTGGAATCATCAAGAGATTATGAGCGTTCCCCATGGTTTGGCCAGGGTAGGCCACGGGTGGTGACAGCCCCGTTGGACCCTCTGAAATCCCCAACATTTGGGCTCGTTGTAGGAGTTCTGAAATGAGTAACAACCTGGTTGTGCGTAAGCAACAAGAGAGGTTATCTCCCCCTTCTAGGGTGCATAGTTTCGGCTTGTATATTGTGTGATCCGTAGTTCTAGATTGACCTGTGCCATGTATAGGAAGTACATAAGAACCTAGATGCTAACTCTTAGTCCTTCTCCCTAGCCTAGATGTCCTTGAGTTGATCCTTGTGTGTTTCACACTACCATCATATCTATCTAACTTGTTTCTCCCTCCTATTTTGATTCTATCCTTGCTATCGCTATATTCATGATTCGCAACAGTATTCTTCAACCATCCCGCCTTCCTTTGGGAAATACGATACCCTTGGGAATACTCATGGGTGAAGTGCTACAATGGTATATCCGTGCGCTTGTGGATTCATTCGCAATTGTTAGATTACCAGAGGGTATTACTAGCGGCACTACTGAGCAATAAGTATAGTAGTGACGTTAGAAAAACTAACAAGCATTTCTGGCGTCGTTGGTGGGGAACTGGTAACGTCGTTAAGAAATGCCAACAAGCATTTCTAGCGCCGTTGCCCGGGAAGGCATTGGTTAAAAGAATTACTTTGCACATGTCTATATGCATAGATGGTAGATCATTACTCAGGCAGGGTAACGTTCGATATGTCTTCTCTATCTTGATGTGGAAGACAGGCAGTGAATGATTGGATTCGATTTGCTGGAGAACTTTACTGAAGATCCGGAGTCACTCGTAAGGCGGGCACGAGCTCATTTCGACTCACCCCGACGCACTTCCCCACAAACGAACCAGCTTCTGTGAGAAGACTCTCTGCGAGTTCTTCGCTCCCTCCACCACTCAAGTACCGAAAGGTCCTAGTGTGGATGTTGGGAACGGCAACTTCAGATCAAGACGGGACTTA